>LNAC01000074.1:2747619-2963759 GCA_002007465.1 Ailurus styani
AAAAAAAAAAAAAAAAAAAAGAATATCAATGACTCTACACCCTGACCAATATTTGGTATGATTTTTTTTTTTAATTTTAGCTACTCTAATGGGTATGGTAACTCATTGCAGTGATATTATATATTGTTACTACTATTATATAATTCAAATACCATGAAAATCACACTTTTAAATAATAGAAGTATTTTTGCTATATTAACAGGGTTGTACAGCTATCACCACTGATTACAGATGTGTTTATTACCTACAAAATAAACCATCTGACCATAAGCAGTCACTGACAATTCCCCCATTCCCAGACACTAGAAACCACTAACCTACTTCTCATTTCTATGGGTTGGTCTATTATGAGATCTTCATAAAAAATGAAACATGTACATTTTTATGAATGGTTTCTTTCCCTTAACCTCATGTTTTGAAGGTTCATCCCTGCCAGAACACACTCTAAGTCAGGTCAAATAAGGGCAAGATCTGTGAGTAAACTTTTTCAAGGACCTTCCAGAAAAGTAAAATAGTGAAAACTCCCTGTGCATGGGATTTCTTAGAACACTTTACAGGCAGCCTGACCTTTCCACGGACTTTTGGGCTGCTGGTTTTCATAGTGTTGGTCTTCAAAGCTACTACAAAGCTGGAGAGAGGGGGGTGAAAATAAGAAGTTAAAAAAAAACAAAAAGTTCACTGTTCTTGCCAAGAATCAGTTACTTCTGGGGGCTGCTCAGATGGCTCCAATAATTTGGTTAATTTTCAGAGCTCTGAAAAGTTGATTTTGAAAATTTTACCAATGTTCTCATTGCTTTTACAGAGTAAGAAGTTTTTGGATGTCCTTCCTAACCAACTGATTTTATGGTGTGAAAGCAGTCTCTCAAGTCCTAAGTGAGCTGTCTTTTTGCTGTTCAAGTCATAGAGGCTACAAAAACTATTTTTAAAATGCACATGAAAACAGTTGTTTCATATTCTAACATATATGTTGACAGTATAGTGGACATAAAATGTATGAAGAACTACTCAATTTTACCCCAATCTCTTTTTGATAAATTTGAACACTGTTGTCACATACCTTTGGAGACAAGCAAGTTTTAAGCTACTTAGAGCAGCTCTGCTTTGACTTGTGAGCAAAGATTTTTTTTTTTAAGATTTTATTTATTCATTTGGCAGAGAGAGAGATTACAAGTAGGCAGAGAGGCAGGCAGAGAGAGAGGAGGGAGGAGGAAGCAGGCTCCCTGCTGAGCAGAGAGCCCGATGTGGGCCTCGATCCCAGGACCCTGGGATCATGACCTGAGCCGAAGGCAGGGCCTTAACCCACTGAGCCACCCAGGCGCCCCGTGAGCTAAGATTTTATTAGAATTCTACATATGGAATTTTATTTCCTGGTAGAATCTTGGTGGTATCATCAGTGTACTACATATGCTAACTGTACAAGTTTTGGGGTGTGTGTGTGTGTGTGTGTGTTTTGGCAAATTCTAAATACCTGGTACTGAGTGTTGTATCCCAGGGATAGTTTAATTTTTTGTTTTCTTCTTTAAGGTAACATGGAACAGTTTTATTTGCCATTTCTTGGGAAAAAAGTCTTTTTTTCCCTTTCCTTTTCTTCAGTTGTAGGAAAAATAGAAAGTAAGTTCAACTATAAAATCTGTGTACTTTAAATTGCTCATCTGATATAAAGTTAGACTAATCTTACTCCAAGTTTCAGAATTTAAAGGATTATCTACTCCTTTAAAGGACAAAGCTTTGCTCTTCCTTCCTTCAGAAACTTCTGAATACAGGTCTTAATTCCTCTCTGATGCTTGTGATAAAAATAAATGGAGTGGAATCTCATTTAATTGACACCAGTGGACATGAAAAAGGATCAAACATATTCTAGACTCAGGTGTTTGTTTCCATATTTAATATATGGATATCAGAGGACATACTTACATAATTAGAGCCTACTAATGTAGAGCTGTATAGTATTCTAATTTTTATAAGACATTTATATTATTTGGAAATGTTATAATACTTTTTCATTTTTAGTGCCAAAACATTTTATAGAGAACAATTATATTAGAGGAATGAAATTATTTCATGGTTTCATTAATGTTATTAATACTTAAGAAAATCTTTCTGAACCTTTTTTTTTCTTTTAAATGAATATTGGAAATGACAAAGAGGGTGGTTGAGAAGGATGGAAGTCATTTTTTAGTCCTGTAATCTTTTTCTGGGCCTTGTCTTTCTGCCTCAGTAAATATAATAATATGATTACTATTTTTAACTTACAAAAGCCATTAAATTATACAGAAGTACAAGGGTGAAATGACAAACATTCCATAAAACCACCATCAAATGTATATATTTTCTCCCATTTACTTTACACACATCTCTTTCTATCTACCTGCCTATCCATCTGAAATAAATTATTAAGGATGAGATAGGCAACCCCTTTAAACTTTTTGTCACCTTATTACCCTTCCCCTCTTCCCAGGGGCAATCACATGAATTTAGTACTGTCATGAATTTAGTCATGAATTTAGTACTTACCCATGTTTGCATACTTTACCACATTTCTGTTTCTGGGAACAATATATAGTGTTGTTTCTTGTTTTGTAATTTGCCAAAGGGGTATCATACTATATGTATCCTTCTGTAATTTGCTTTTCATTGTCCTCAACTCAATATGAGAAATGAGAAAGAGAAAGATCTCTAAATCTATATATATGTAGATTATATATATATACATATATATATGTGTGTGTATATATATATATATATACACACACACACACCATAAATGTAAAATTTTTTATTCTGTGTGAAAAGTAGTAGAACTGAAGGGTCTGATTTCAAATTACAATTAGAAACAATGCAGAGAAGCACTTTAAGGCTGTACAAGCCAAACAAAAGTCAGGGAGTAGAGAAATGAATAAACAAAACACATCATTTGTATTTATCATCTCAGAAAAGCAAAGAACATACCTGACTCCAGGCAGAAATATTCCACATTATAAAAAAAGTTAATTTGTTACTCTGGCACAAAAATTGAGAGAACATCAGAAACCATAATCATTTAATCTCCAGTACATGCTTGTTATTTATATTTTTAGGATATTTATTGGAAGAAACTTTCTTCATTAATATTGGATAGTTTATCTACATTATTCTCCAATTAATTAAAACATATTTTGAATGATCATGTCATTTATTCAAAAGCAGACCATATGATAATATTTGATTTCTCAAAATCAGGGAGACTAATGAATATTTTTTGAACAACTATTATTTGCCAGTAACTAAGCAATAGGGATGTAACAGTCAACAAAAATAGGCAAAATTTTTCCTTTGAAATAGTTACTATTTTAGCAGAGTAAGAGCAATGATAAACAAATAAACATAATTTTTCAGTTGATGGCCTTTATCTAAAATAAATCAAAATAAAGAGACTAGAGAGTTGAATGCTCTGTTTAAGGTGGGGATGGTCAACCAAGGAAGGTCATTCAGATAAGAGGACTTTGGAGCCAAGACTTTAAGGAACTGAATGATTAAGCCATGTGTACAACTGCATACATAAATACGCATATACATTACAGCAAAAGAATTCCTAAGATTGGAATATAGGTATCTTACAGCAACAAGTAGACTTTCTAGATAAAGTCTTTGTTTTATGTTCTAATCCCTAACAAAAATTGTTAATTTATGTTTTCTTTTTTATTATGAATATTCTGACTTTGTTTCTCTTCCTATAAGTAAACTTATGACAAATAATTGGGGGTTATGTTGGAATTGTCATGGATCATAAAAAGGTATCTCCATTTTACAAATGAAATGAAGGTTCAGTTAGGTTAGCCCAAGTTCTCAGAACTAGTAAGAGAGCAGGAACACAAACCAACATCTGCTGATCTTCAGTAGTAATCTTCTCACTTCTATGATGCAAATTTTATCTCAGTTTGATATGACTTCCTTCTTGAATGTTCTAGAAAGTGTTGCCTTAATTCTTAACTCAGTGCTTTGCTCTTTGAGATGCCCCTTGCTTCCTTGGAGTACCTCTTCAGTGAACTCGCCTGTGATCCCATCAAATAACCATTCCTGACCACTCTGCCTTCATAGATCTCTCTCTGTAGCAAGTCTTTCCTATAGGAATGGGTTTGAATACTCTCCTAAATCTTGCTCTATTTATAATCTTACGTTTCATGTTTGGGTCTAAGAGAGCTAAAAAGTCAATGTTAGCTTTTTTTTTTTTAAGATTCTATTTATTTATTCGACAGAGGGAGACACAGTGAGAGAGGGAACACCAGCAGGGGGAGTGGAGGAGGGAGAAGCAAGCTTTCCCGCAGAGCAGGGAGCCCAATGTGGGGCTCGATCCCAGGAACCTGGGATCATGACCTGAGCTGAAGGCAGACATTTGACAACTGAGCCACCCAGATGCCCCATGTTAGAATTCTTAATTTTTCCTGTTTTTATAATATTGGCCTTACCTCTGGATCCTGGAATTTTGAATAGCAATGGCAACTTAATTATTCTAAGTTGTAACCCAACAAAGGTCTCTCAAAACCATTATGACTATTCCTACCCCTTTCTTTTACAACCAGAGCAACAGTATTCTATATTTCAATTTCAGCAGAGATGGGTGTAGAAATGTACACATGTTATTAGAGTTATATCAAACCTTTATGTTTATTTCCAATGGAAAAAAAATCCAACCCTTTATTTCCAATGCTCTACTTTTATTTCGGTTGTTACAATACTTTGTGGGTCATTATTTAACACTTAACATGTTAAGTCCTCAGTATAATAACCAGCTAATCCCTTAGTCACTTTTCCCACAGAATGAAAGTTCAACTTTTATTTGCACTAAGAGTTTGTGACCAGTTACCTGGTCACTAATGATTTGAGTTTATGTATTAAGTAAGTATAATTTGTTGGTGGTAATTTGGAAGGAAAGCAGCACTGTGACAATATAAGGGTGGATCCAGAAAGGGGTCTGCGTAGAATTATTTGATGCCACATATTTGTAACCAATTTTCATTAGATCATTACTCTTATTAATAATAATCTGACACAGTGAGTAAAATATCTCATTGTGTTAGACAAAAGCATAGATCACTTCTGTCTGGAGGCAAATTTAGTAGACCTTAATTATTGAAAGTTACAGAGTTTCTCACCTAAGTTAATTCATAATAATATGGATTTTAAAAAGAAAATATTGATTATCATAATGTTTTCTTTAGTTAGATAATCAAACTTAGCATAGTAACTACAGATCTGATGCTCATTATGTGCTAGTTTTCTTTCCTCTTTTATCCATAGAGTAGGTGACATGAAGACGGAAATACCATAGTCCAATTGTTCTGTTTAAGAATCTAGATTCTGGAAGGCGCCTGGGTGGCTCAGTGGGTTAAATGACCGACTCTTGATTTCAGCTCAGGTCGTGGCCTCTGCGGTACTGGGATCAAGGCCTGTGTCAGGCTCAGTACTCAGTGGGGAGTCCGTCTCAGGATTCTCTCTCTCACTCTGTCCCTCACCTCTCACTCTTTCTCTCTCAAATAAATAAATCTTTAAAAAATTTAAAAAAGAATCTATGTTCTGGAATCTCAGCACCACCACTTTCTAGCTCAAAACATTAGAGAAATCTGGAAATAGTTGTGAGCCAATTGTTATGGTTATTATTTAGAAACAGAACTCCAGGACTTGTAAAGGGATTATATACAGGACAGAACAGGTCCACAGATCAAGATCTGGAATAGAAGACAGAGAACCACAGTAGGGCCTCACATTCATAATACAAGTAACACAGGTCCTTAAACTGAACTACAATGAAAACCAAACCTTAACAAAAACTGACTTAGAACCACTATTACTTTTCTAGGTAGGGTGGGTTAGTAAAGATACTAGAATGAAGCCAGGATGTGCCACACTGCCTCCAACTTGTCTACTCCCTGAGCAGGAAGACAAACAATATATCAGGTAGCTCCAGAGACCATTTATGGGCACCCTCACACCAACTTTACCTCTCTGGTAACTCCCACCCCTTTCAACACTTCCTTGTCAGTAACCTCTATGGTAGGTTCTTCAATAGCTTTGTCCCAGGTAACATGTGTGAAATGAGAAAACACACGTTGCCCTTGATAGCTCTAGTTCAAAGGTCTGAGCAGGAATCCAAGGCGAGCCCCACAGCCAGCCTTAAGCTGTACCTCCCTCTTGTAATGCTTTACTCTAGCCATCCCTGTGTTTAGGTATCAACACCTTCCAAAAATATAATAACCTCATCCAATACCACCCATCTCTGCATTTTAGGATTCTGGCAACTTTTTTCTAACATGAAAAAAAAAAGCAACTATTTTCAGGAAATAAAAAGTATAAAAATGCCCTTTTTTCTGAATCACTTAACATTTGGACTTATCCTTCAATAGGTGAGACATTCAGAGACCCAGTCCAAGCCAGAGTTCGTTTTCTTGACCTTAGCTTTGAATCTAGTTTCTTCCATGCCTGAAAAGTAACCTGAGTGCTACCTGAATATGCCATAGGGAAAAAAAATTGTGTTCCAGTGGAAAACTGTACATTTATTGTAGCACACTTTTCAACGCTTCCTGATTCTGATTGCATAGGAGCTATTTTACAACTCTGGAAGTTGCAGATACTACCAAGGACAAAATAAATCTTGTCTGTAGTCATGCAAATAAATTATTTAGAGTGGAGAGAGACCACCCCTCTTTCTCTCCCCACCATCCACATCCTTGTGAAAAAGACTGTATTGTGTCCATTTGCTCATTTATGTCTATGTTTCTGTTCTTTTGAATTCACCTTGAAACATACTATAACATGTCCGATTACTACATTGTGAATAAAATAACGTGTTCATTTTACAATTGTATGAGTTATGATTTTATCTTTTTGATTTGAAAATTATTTTTAACAACACTGAAGGCCTTCCAGTGAGATGTCTAATGGCTATCTGACAGAGCCAGATAAACTGCATCACCTGGAAAGTGCCCAGACACATTCCAGTAGTGAATCTACAGCAGAACTCCGCTGACTCTGTTTTTCTAATTAATTTTCCTCTCAGCTATTTTTGTGTTTTCTGTTTTTATTTTTTATTTGGCTTTGATTAATGAGTTATTTGATGTTTTCTGTAAATAAATTATAAGAGATCTATTCTCTGTATGGTGGGATTTTATTTTTTATTTGGTTTTGGTTCACAGGTACTCTGTAAATAAATTATAAGATCAATCCTCTGTTAGGTGGGTAACAGAATATCTATTTGGTTGGTCTTTTCATACTTATTTGTCATTTTGAGCTCAAATCAATTAAGAATTTCATGCCCACTGGAGACATAATAGTTCTTTGGTATCTGAACCAGTGAGTTTTGTGTGTCAGTGTTGATTGTTGATCCATGGCTGAAATTTTAGAAATTAAAACATAAGTTCTATATCTTTACGTCTATATGTCAATGTTTCAGGAAAAAATTATCTCTCATTCTGTATTTAATATTTTCTATTTTATACATACATAGAAATATACAATCGAATCTACTTAATGCTAGTTAGTAATGACAGATTATAAGGTGTGTTAAAATAAAGGGCACAGTTATGACTGGCTTACAGAAGTTAATAAGGATATATATATATTTGTGTGTGTATATATATATATACACAGATATGCATATATATGTATATATATATACACACACACATATATATCTACACACACACACATACAGTATTCCTTAACTCCCAAGAAAATAAGGAAGGTTGATTTCTAATACTTTAAACATACTAGACTAAGAAATTATTTCTAAAAACTCAGAAATATTTAAAGAATCTAAGCATAGATAATTTAGGTAAATCTTTGTCAAAAGAGATTAATAACTTTAGTTTAATAAAAACAGTTACATCAGGGTGCCTGAGTAGCTCAGTCAGTTAAGTGTCTGCCTTTGACTCAGGTCATGATCCAGGGTCCTGGGATCAAGCCCTGTATTGGGCTCCCTGCTCAGCGAGGAGTCTGCTTCTCCCTCTTCTCCCTCTCCCTCTGCCTCTGCCCCTCCACCCTGCTTGTGCTTTATCACTCTCTCTGTCTCTAATAAATAAGTAAATTAAAAAAAAATAAAACAGCTATGTCTTCTGATTTACCAGTTAACTACAGTATAAGCTTGAAATTGGAGTAAAGCTAAAATAATTCCTACTTAATATTCAAGATAATGAATGGTATAAATTTGTGTTTAACTAAATTGAATCATTATTATGACAAATTTTATTTCAATAGTAATTACGTTTTATTGTATGTCCACTTGAACATGATTTTCAGGATCTTAAGGTAATTTACAACTTTTAACTGATAGTAAGTTAATGGATATTCATTAGATGACTAGATGATTTCTAATTAAGAATAAAATACATTATATGTAAATAAAAGAATAAAATACAAATACATTGATTACTACATTTAAGTTTAGATGCTTTTGTTTCTCATTTTTATATGCTACCTAGAGGCATCTTTGAATCTGTTAGTGAATATATTGTGTTCTCTCCTTCCCCATTTTACCATTTCTGTCATTTTAAAAAGTTACGTAACAGCTGTTAGTAGCTATAGAA
This sequence comes from Ailurus styani, assembly GCA_002007465.1. Lineage (NCBI taxonomy): Eukaryota > Metazoa > Chordata > Mammalia > Carnivora > Ailuridae > Ailurus > Ailurus styani. Next base: position 2,756,178 of record LNAC01000074.1, read on the forward strand.
AATTGTGTCATGTATTAATCAGCTCTGCAAGTCTGCTAAAATAGAGAGTATGAGAAGATAGCTCTTAATTATCCACATCATCTCTTCCCCTGAACGATGCAATCATAAACAGGATTTGAACTTTGTTTTTGCTCTCTAAATTTCTTTATGCTCTTCAAACTTATTGAGGATTCCAAAGAACATTTCTTTATATGAGTAGGTAAGTTAAAATTAGTGATACTTACTATATTAGAAACTGAAACTATAAAATTTATTAAATGCTTACTGATTCATATGAAGATAGCAATGATATGTAATCAATGTTCATAACATCTTAGTAATTTTACAAAGTTAGTTCTGAGCTCACAGATACCCTGAGATCTGTCCTAAGCATCAGTTTGTTCCAGACTTTGGAAGAGCATAATGACAAACAAAATTGAAAAAGTAAATTTGCCTTAATTTACTGCATGAGTCCAGGAAGCTATAAAATACATTAAAATCTTAGCAAATTTATTTAATTTTTGTTGGCTTGTTTCCTTGGTTTGTTGCTTACTACCTTCACCTACAATATGAAGGGTCATTCTCCTTTTTTGTGCAGTTTGCTGTGATAGCACGGATTCCTTATTGAAATAATTGTCTTTATACTGACTTTAAGTCCTTGTTTAATAAAGCTTCCTTAATTATGAAGTAGCTATGTTTAATTACCTCCCATGTTAAAATATTTTACTGTTACTTTCAAATGTGTAGCCAATTATAATATATAGTATATATTGTAGATTATACATGCATATATTTATACTGCATATTTTTACCTATATTATATATGCACACATATGTATTATATATACACACAAATACATAAAGCCTTTGTTTTTTTATTTATTTATTTTTAAAGATTTTATTTATTTATTTGACACAGAGAGAGAGATTACAAGTAGGCAGAGAGGCAGGCAGAGAGACAAGGAAAGGAGGAAGCAGGCTCCCTGTTGAGCAGAGAGCCCCATGTGGGCCTCGATCCCAGGACGCTGAGATCATGACCTGAGCCAAAAGCAGAGGTTTTAACCCACTGAGCCACCCAGGTTCCCAAGCCTTTGTTTTTAAATTATCTGTAAATCCTAACAAATAGTTTAATAGACTGCACTGGTAGGCTGAACTAAAACTTTAAAAAAATGATGTTTTCACTGACACCCAGAAATTCAGCAACTTTATTTATATCTCTTTACCTTTCATGACAGCACAGTTATTTCCTTAGGTTCTTTAAAAATCTGCCCTCCTTTTTTCCAGGACATATTGGAAATGTTGGTTATGTAACCAAAGACCCGCCCAAAATGTCATGTCGAAGAGTGATGCTCTCATAACTGGGGTTGACCAGCCACTTTTAAGGCACTAAATTTATGGAACAAATTCTTGCAAAGCCTTCCCAGAGAAAGTGGTCTGGTATCTGGCTTATAGGGTCCAGCCCTATAGGAGGAAAGCAAGGTCACTCCCAGGCAGGCTAGGAACCTTGGGATATTTTAAACACCTTGGGAAGAAAGGAATTTCTCAAATATCTATAAATTGGGGGTAAAATCTGGTGGAGACAATTTCTTGGGTTTGTCTTCCTAGTTTCAGAATAGCAAACAATAAGGGACTTATAAAAACCAATCTGATATTTATTATGAAAACATCTGTGTAGCAAATTTAAGAAGGCCTATATGGTAACTTAGCACTCTTTCTGCTCTTATGTAAATAACCAGGTCAAACCTAGTAAGACCAGTCATCTTATTTTTTGACCAAATAAAATCATCTTTTTATGAGTTTTTTTTTTATCATAAGGGAGGAAACTATAAGGAAAAATCTATTCTTCGTGGAAATTATACACTGCTTGAAGCAAATCTTCCTGTTATCTGATTCTGTTTCTATGGGAGCTATTGTATGGCTCTGTAAGTTGTACATTACTGATAGCAATGCAGAGCAATTTTTCAGGAAGGAAAGGAGGCCTTGGGTGCAGATGCCAGCTACCCACACAAAGAAAATCACGAAGATAGATTTTTTTTTCCCCTATCTTCAGAACTCAAGTCTTAGCCTCCCCACACTTCTGATATGTGAGGCTATGTTCTTCATTTCCTAGGGCTCGGATGGGGTATTCTGCTTCTAGTTTAAGCCAGTTCAACCCTGTCTACCTGAGGCTGTATAGAGTTCAGGAATGTGGAGAACAGGAGAATCAATTCTTGATCCAGGGTGTGGGACTAAACTTTATTAATTTTTTTTTATTTCAAAAGATCTGAAGATTTTAGCAGTAATTGTCCCTTTGTATTCTTCCCTAGGGACAAATTATGTTTTATGAATATACTATGTATTTTTAAAAACAGAATATCAACTTGAGGGTCAGGGCTGGGGGTCGTGGGGGGTAGGGAGGGAAAAATAATGAAACAAGATGGGATGGGGAAGGAGACCAACCATAAGAGACTCCTAATCTCACAAAACAAACTGAGGGTTACTGGGGGGTGGGAGGGTAGGGATAGGGTGGATGGGTTATGGACATTGGGGAGGGTTTGTGCTATGGTGAGTGCTGTGAAAGGTGTAAGCCTGATGATTCACAGACCTGTACCCCTGGGTAAATAATAATAATAAAAATAAATTTTAAAAAACCCAGAGTATCAGAGCAGGTGCAAATAACAGAAGCCAGGATGGCAGTGAGAGTGCAACAGCCCTGTCACTGTCCCTCCCTGAGCAGGGTCTCCTTTTAAAAGCCAAAGAAGAAAAATCCATAGGAGCAGAATCTAGCACCTTTCTTCCTTATGACTGAGCTACTTGGATCCTTTAAACCTTGACTTCAGAGCATGGCAGAGATAGAAGACACCATTCACGTATAAGAAGAAACAAGTATATTGGAAAGGAAAATATTTGGGGTTAGTGAAAAGAAGGACCACTCTTTTCACATAATTTGCCAGCACAGCATGTTTTGATTATGAGGCCCGAAATATTCCTTTGAAATAACTTCTTTCTTTTAGAGGGTAGAGGGATGAGAACTTACAGTCAGAGAGATTATAAATGATACAACCTAAAAGACACTGCCCAGGGCAGTGGCATGGGAAGCTTGAGGAACCAGACAGGTGAGGCTCCTGTATGTGCAGGGAGACCAGCTCTCTGAGAGGCATGGAAAGAGGATGCCTTGGACAGTTGTTGGTTCCTGACTTCAGTGTTTGCAGGAAGTATGGACTTGTATCTGACCTGCTTACTCCTCCCCAAGGAATTTCAGACCCTGAGGATTGGACTTTGATGCTCTGCTTTGCAGAAGGAAGGAAAGGGACCTGCAATCACAGCAAATTTAACTATTGGGTTCTGCGTAGATCTAAAGAACCTCTTCAGGCTGACTGTCTACCCTTGCGTGAAGTCCACACCTTAGACCCAGACCACTCTGTAGGGTCAGATTCATAACAGACATTGATCCTGACCTTTAGTATCACTACTGTCACAAGAAAAGACAACTTGCATCCAGGCCTGGGCTCTGCTTAGAGGCTGACACTAGTTTGCTTCAAAGGGACCTGCTGATTTTCCTTTCTCCTGGGACAAATCCATAACATATGGTTTGTCCTTTGTCTGGGTTTACTTTTTTGAAGAGACTATCCCTTCTGGGGCAGGATCTGAAGTGTGTCTTTCTCAACAGGGTCTCTGTCCTCAGCAGAGTGGCTTGCTTTCATTGTCAAGGGTGATCCCCAACCTTCATTTTCTGAATTCTATCCTGAAAGAAATCTTCTCTCCTTATTTTGGGCCTAAATTAATGTCATGGTTCTTTCCCAGGAACTGAAGCTTAGAAATTCATACTCAGGCCCCTTCGATATGCCCTCTTTCTCTTCTCCAGTTCCCCAGTTCAGCTGCATTGTGCCAGATTTACAGGGAATCTGGATGTTTCTATAAATTTTCTTGGACTGATAATATTGGTACGGCAACAACCTAGCTCTCCAGGCCCCATGCAGGCCTTGATGAGGTGAGCAGTAAATCAACCCTAGCTGCTTGCTATCAGTCAAGACTCAGCGACAAGCGAGCCTCCTGTTGAGAAGTGCTGGGTCTGCCTCTAATCTGGCAGGGAACACCAGTACCAGTACCAGTTTACAGTTAAAAAGACACAGAAACCCTGGAGAATTTTTTCTCAATAATCTCAAAGTGGGAAAACTTATTAAGCATGGATCAAAAACAATTTTCAAAAATGATTGATAAACTCAAATACATGGGGAAAACATTTCTGTATTTGGGAAAAGATACGTATACATATGCACATACTAAAAAAGCCAAAGACACTGACAGACTGGGAGAAACTATTTTCCGCCAAATACTAATGACCTTGTTTTCTTAATATATAAGTGATTCTTATAAAACAAAAAATATGTTAACAATTCAGTAGAAAAAATGAGTAAATGATAGGAATATAGCTGAAAGAAAAGTAATAAAATTCAAAGTCCTTACTCATAATATAAGAACTGCAAATTAAAACCACAAGTTGTCACTTTTTAAACTGCCTGATTGGAAAAGGTGGAAAAGTTCAATAAATCTTCACATCAGTTACAGTTAAAAAGGCAAACTTGCCTTTGATTACTGTGAAGGATAAATGGTTTCAACTACCACAGAAGACAATTCCATGATATCTTTACAAATTGAAATGCACATGCCTTCACTAACAATTCCATTCCTAGAAATGTATCCAAAAAACTTACCCACAGATATATATTGAAGAATTTCATCCCAATATCCCAAAATGACAGAAAAGGCTTGGAAATAACAAAAATATTCATTGGCAAAGAGCCATTTAAATAAATATATTCATACAGTGCTAAGCTACCCAGTGCTTGAAAAGAATTGAGCAATTTCCATGGTGATATACAATGTCCAAGATACATGAGAAGAATGAAGTGAGAAAAAATAGTATAGTATGCTAACAGGTGTGTTATATGCTAAAGGCCACTTATCTCTATGTACTTGTATATTCATAGACAACTTCTGGGGGTGGAAAAAAACCTAGGAATATTAGTGGCCAATTGATGATGGTACTTGGGGCCAACAAGCAGGTTGTGAGAGGAATTTTTGTTTATTGAATGGTGTTTTCATATTACAGACCATGAGCATTATTACTTTTTCAAAGAATGAATAAAACAAAAACAATCGATAATAAAAAGTGATAAATTGGTCATGTATGATAATTTAAGCATAGAGGAAAGTGTCAAGAGATGTCTGGGTACTTTTGCACGTATTTAAAAAATATATACATTGATTCAAAATGTGTCTATTGTGTGTGTGTAAATTTATGTTTCTGCTTAAGGAATAGCGTCCTTAAGGTACTATTTTCTTATATATTGATTTATCTTAATAAATTACAATTCAGGCAGTCAAATCAAAAATCATCAATTGGAACAAATTTTTGTTTTGAAAGAAAATGTTAAAGGATAACTAAACCAAAAACTATACTCAGCTCTTAAAATATTTTACTAGCATTTTATTAAAATATATTTTTCATTATAATTAGTAAGAGGTTTGGATTTTTATCAGAATTGCTTACTTTCTGAATAATACTTAAATTTAAAGGGCAAATGACTAACTGCATATTTATACTCTAGATTTTATACCATTACTTAAGAAAAACAAGTTAACCTAATAGAAATATTCAAAAATTATCTACCAATTTTTTATCTTTTTATTTAGCTCATTTTATAAACATTTTGTCTACTTGGAGAATAAAATGGTCCACCTGGAAGTTATGATGATGATTTCAGTACTAGTCAGTGTTCCCAATTAGCAGAGACCTCTTGTGGATCTTAAATAATGAGTTAACCAAGTTAATCCATGGTATATTCAGTGGCCAAAACAGTATCATCTAAACATACTTGTATGGATTACCAGTTATTTTATTTAAAAGTATTCAGAGATAGAATTATTGTTTGCCACAGAGTTTAAAGGAATTTATTTAACTTATTTATAGTGTCCAGCTCTACATCAAAATCTTTGTGATTTCTCTCTCATTCTCCCTCTTTTTTTCCCCTCTCATTATATTCCACTTTTCATAAGAGGAATCACAGCAATTAACTGTGAGTAGAAGATAGGATTGGAAACTCGATCTTTAAATTACCTGATTATACTATTTAAATTTTCTATCTATAGAATACAGAATAATAAAGGTATAGTATTTCCATTAATTATAAAAATATGTGTGGATTCCTGGGAATTATGAATTTCTCTCCCCTTTACTTTTTTATACTAAAAAAAATGATTATGACAATGGAAGGTAAGTATTTTGCAAAACATACTTAAAAACATAGGTTCTATGTGACCACTGACTATGTGATCATTTTCAGATCCCAAGATAATAGTGTGAGGACAAGCAGTTCATCTGGGAGGTGACTCAGGTAGGCAGTAAGAGAGGAGCAGGGAAGTGAGACAGAGAAGGGAAGACAGCCTACAAAGTGCACATTCTCATGTCAACTCACTGGATCTTAGCCCCGCTGGGATGAAGCTGGGGTCAGGATGGCACACATATCTCAGGCTCGTCCCACCAGGGAATTGCTGGCCGAGAATTAATTCTCTGGTCTTTCAAGGCTACAGAGGCCTAGGGAGAGCAGACTCAGACTGACAGAATCTTCAAGGAGCAAGAAGTAAGGTCATTTGTACTTCATTCACCACTGTAATTGCTGAGAGGGTTGGGCAGAAAGCTTCAGGTCTGACTTAAATACCTTCACAATTACATAAGGTGACAGTGCATTTGATTACAACTTCCTATGGTCCCGAAATTCAAGTGTGTCTTCTCTCTCTACTGCTCTGATTTGGTCACTCCTGAGTATCAAGAGCTGGGAAAGACTTCCAGAGTGGACTTGTCTGGAAGGGGAATGAGGTCAGCTGGAAAGCACATGAACCTCAGATACACTATGGGTATGGTGTTCATTTATGTTTGCCTATAAAGAAGGTATTCTGCTTCTATAAACATCCTCGGTTTTTGTTAGGAATGCTCCGTCCCCATGCACACACTTTGAGTTCACATGAAGCAGGATGAGAACATGCCCATTCAAAAGGCAGGTTAAATCCTAGGATCTGTGCTAAGAATACCAGAAAAGACACCACTTTTTTGCTCCAGAACTGACATTGGAAAGATTTTGGCCCTGGTACCTCTGTCTGACATGTGATCATGGGGAAGAGATCCTCTCTGGGAATGAGTAAGCCTGATGAAAGAGAACTGAGTTCAACAGAGAAATTAGATTGAGGGGTATCATTTATGGGTGCAGACCCTTTTTCATCCAAGCCCAAAGATCAACACTGGGTTACTGGAACTTCCTAAAATAAATCACTTGGAGTAAGACTTGGATTTTTAATCCATAGTTTTTTCTTTTATTTCCCAAAAATTGATTGATTGACTGATTGATTGATATGAGGGAGAGAGAGGGGGGGAGAGAGAGAGAGAGAGAGAGAGAGAGAGCATGAGCAGGGCAAAGGACAGAGGGAGAGGGAGAGAGAGAATTCCAAGCAGACTCCATGCTGAGTGGGGAGCCCAGAGGGACTCAATCCCATGTCTCCAAGATCATGACCTAAGCAGAAATCAGGAGTCAGAGGCTCAATCAGCTGAGCCACCTAGGCACACCAAATTCATGAGGTTTCTAAATGCAACATGGGTTATCAGATTATTATAATATAGGAAGAAATTTTAACATCCTATTTAAGGCAGTTCCAGCAATAGGCAAGACTTTAATAAATAGAAACTAGTGTGACCTTGGGTAAATGCCTCAGTATCCTTAGTATTAAATTTAAGTAAATCACTGTGCTGATGTTATAGAGGTGTTGTGAAGGCTAAAACATTTAATGAATGCAAAGTCCTTTGTATAGCTCTTGGCACATCCTATTGTGATCTCCATGAAAACTAGGGTTATATCTGGTATCTATTTTTTCAAACACTATAAATCCAGCACCAGTTATACTGCTTGCATAAAGTATACCATCAACAAACAAGTATTGCACTAACGCATGGATGGAAGGAAGTAGAAATGATATTCAAAATATTGAGCAATTACTATGGTACCAATACCATCAGTAGATACTGGACAGCCATAAAAAAATACAGCCCTATTAAAATGCATGCCTACAGAAAATGAGCTAGGATGAATGAGAAAACAAATATTAAAATGCAAATTATATGTAAATATTTCCATATATACAGTATATAGTACTTTGCAACATTCTAAAGCTTTGATATCTTTGGTTTTGCCTTCAGAGAAGACTATATGTGGTGATATTGCCCACTGGTTATTATTTTATAAAAAAGAACATTATCAAAATACAGTGTCTTGATTACAGGACTCTTGTATATAGAATACTTTACACTTGAGAAAAGAATTACAAATGTACATCCCTCCAATGTTTTCCCTTACAAGCAATGTCTGGCCTGTGCTATTTAATTCTGTTGCTAAAAGTTTACTCTGAGTTTATTTGATTAATATATGCATGGGACTCCCATGGAAGTAACTTCATTTTAAAAGATTTTCAATAGGGATACCTGGGTGGCTCAGTTGGTTAAGCAACTGCCTTCGGCTCAGGTCATGATCCCAGAGTCCAGGGATCGAATCCCGCATCGGGCTCCCAGCTCCACGGGGAGTCTGCTTCTCCCTCTGACCTTCTCCTTTCTCATGTTCTCTCTCATTCTCTCAAATAAATAAATAAAATCTCAAAAAAAAAGATTTTCAATATGTGCTGGGGCTGACTTTACTATCCTGAATACTGACCCCTTTGATAAATACCATTTTTAATGTTTCCCTTCATCCAACAGATCTTAGAATATTACTGAGAATAAGAGAGTTTAAAGTCAGGCCTTGTGTCACATGGAAAGGTAAGAGTAGAGCTAGAAGGCAAACACAGCTTTCCTTACCCTTAGTTCTTTAAAACATACAAAGCCTAGGTCTGCCTAGGACAGAGTCCAATGGTAAAACAAAAACATATTTTGCGGGCACCTGGGTGGCTCAGTGGGTTAAAGCCTCTGCCTTCGGCTCAGGTCATGATCTCAGGGTCCTGGGATCGAGGCCCACATTGGGCTCTCTGCTCTGCAGGGAGCCTGCTTCCTCCTCTCTCTGCCTGCCTCTCTGCCTACTTGTAATCTCTCTCTCTGTGTCAAATAAATAAATAAAATCTTTAAAAAAAAACATATTTTGCTCAGGTAACCTATTCAAGGATTCAAGAATATATCTATCAAGTTGCAAGCTATTTTTTTTTAACCATCTCACTTTACCAGGGTAACTTTCCCATAGTCTCCCTCTACTCTAGGAATACCTTTTCCTTTTACCTCTCACTCCTCTTTATATGTCCTCAGAAAATAGGAGCTGATTTCAATATATATTCATTAATTCACTGAAAAAGTGTTTTTTTTAGAGCTTTGTGATTTCAAGCACAAGCCACTGCACTAAAACCAATTAAAGTAAAACATAACAAGGATCCTAAATCTTCTGCACCAAAAATAAAATTAGAATATTCAAATTTCCTATTTGCCAAACTCAATGAAATATTTTATAGTCAACTAGTGTTTCAAATGATCTATTCCCAGAGTAAACATTGTTTTATCCATGGTAAGCTATTGATAGAGCAGAACTGAATTGTATTTGACATTCATTGGATTTGGCAAATGCCATCACTGTTTAATCAATTACTCATAAGCATTCTTTGTCATTATGATTTCTAAATCACAAACAAGTCAAAAAGATCAATAATTATTTGGTACTTTGGGTTTCAATCAAAATAAACCCAATAGAGTATATCAGTCATATCCCATCCCACAACCTTCCACTTCAATGTAGTCTTTTTATTTTTTTTAATTTTATTTATTTTTCATTTTTTTATTCTTTGCCCCAGGGTACCCCACTTCAATGTAGTCTTAAGAATAATTGCCCTAACATGGTGGTGAGATCTTCCAAGATAATTTTCCTTTCTTGTTTATCAACAATCACAAAAGCTACATTTCACTGCAGATGAACCATCCATCTTCAATTTGTGATTTTTTCCCCCTTTGTGTACAAAGGAATTGAGTAGGAATCAGGAAATAAAAGGTAAGCATTCCAGTTAAAAGAAAAGTTCTCTATTGATTTTCTACTTCATCTTATAAAACCCCTTTATTTTCTAGAACTGTTCCCTTCTTGCAAATGTCAAAAAGGAAACGACCTTTGCAGTATTTCAAACTAAAATATGTATCCTAGTATTGCAATTATTTTATAAAAGGTCAAAAAACATTTTACAATGTAAAGACTGCTGGTCCAGAAAGCAACATAAATTTTGTAAAGTATACTATTTAAAATCAATGAGTGTATATATGTATATACATTATATGTATGCAATTATGTGCGCAGGTATATACACACACATATACATACACATTTCATGTGTTCATATTCAAGATGTTCTATTTTTTCTGAAACATGACATGCTATGATTTTCAAATAACTGAAAAACACATTCCTCAAGGGTATTTATTGCCTATGCCTTCTATTTCATTTTTGTATTCTTTCTAGAGCACACAAATTACAGACAAGCACTACAAGGGAAGTTCATCATATATACACAAGTATATCAATACAAGTGAGGTATTCAATAATTGCTTACTAACTGTATATGATGAACTGAACTCTAAAGGTTCTAATATCTACAGAACACAACTATTTAATAGTGACAATCTTTACAGGTTTACACTATAATGTTAACATAGAATAGCTTCATGTTTACACTAAATAATACATGTATAAATTCATCATAAATTACTACACATTATATACTATATTATAAATACTGGTACTATAGGACATAATGTAATATAAAGTCCAAAGTAAGTATTAGGATATTATGAAGAAATTGTCAAAATATGTTTTTGTTCGTCCATATGTATAGTTCCTTTACAAAGAGTTTAAAAACTAAAGATGTAGAAATAATCTAGTTACTTCTCAGACAAATCCACAAAATGTCTATTTTCTTAACTACAGATAATAGAAAGAAGAGCATGGCATTATTGTATCATGACCTTTTAGGAAAATGAAGTATGTCTCCAAGATCCCACACCAAAACTCCCTATTATGTAAATTATCTTTCTTAGTAGCTAAGTTCTTAGAGATGGCAAAAGTAAGTGCTTTGGATCAAATATCTGGGCTTTCAAGGGAGAAACAACTATATGAAATACAACAGAGCAACAGGAGGTAATTCCAATCATCAGAGCATCAGAAGTCTATTTGGATAAGAGATACACTTTAAATGGTAAGAGTACCTGACCTAGTACTTTGATACATTTACTGACAAGTAACAGAAACCAACTCTGGCAGCTGTAGGCAAATGGATGAGTATCTATTTAAGCAATACTATGTGTTTATAGAGCACTGGGAGTTTAGAGACCCAGGCTTAGTGAAACAAAGACACATGTTAGGGTAGACAGCTACTGAAAACACACTTTCCTTTTTAAAACGAAAAGTTCAAACACCACTGTTGTAACTGATGCAGTGAATGACTCCTAAAAGTATCCTACAACATTAAAAATTCTAGATAGGGTAATTGAATTTATATTAAAAAATTCTAGATAGGGGTATGCAATTAGCTAACGTAACTCAAAAGCTAAGTTAAGCTATGATCTGGGTCTCAGGTTGGAGAGAGGGAGGATCTGATTACTGAAGCTTCAATTTTAGAACATGCAATATAACCTCTCCCTAAAGCTACCTAAAATATAGAATTCCTCTTCAATAGGAAGAAGGGGGTAAATACAGATTTTTTTTTAAAAGCAAGTATTCACTATTCTTACACATAACAGTAAGAAAACCTTTCCTCCATTCTATACATAGGACATTTCATAAAAATCTTCTGAAGTTATGCCATTCATTTATCTATTCATTTAACTTGTTTATTATCCTTTTCAAAAACTAAAATATAGATCCCCTAAGAACTGGGAATTGCCTCTATTGTTCCATGTTTTATCCTCCTGATCTAGGCCAGATATTGGTAATCAACACATAGGTGGTCAATAAATATTTGTTGAATGAATTGATAAAGGATGCAATAATGAATGGAAAGCATTACTTCCCCAATGTCTTTGCCCAATTCAGTGTTTTCGAGTCACGTAAGACACAATTTTGAAGGCTATTTGCAACTAACTGTTATCATATAAAAGCCTTGACTAAAGGAAAGATAAGTAGAATGCCACTGTCTTTTAGAGATTTAGCAGTTTTATCTCCACATCCCCTTGTAGAATGCAATCTCTGACCTACTTTTTGTGATGGGCAGTGTGCTGGAGTTAATCATGAATTTGTGATGACAATGAATCAAGGGTGAAGCAGCTGCTTCTACCTGGTCCCTCTGAAATTGTTTCAAGCTTCAAAAAGACATATTCTAAATTGCAATGAAATTTGGAAGATTTTCTTGCAGGAGCTTTCACACTGAATAGTTTCAAACATATAGTTCAGGAGTAAGAGTCAAAGAAAACAAGATAGATGTGAAATAACTGATGATAATTTTTATGATAAAAATGTAAGAAAGGTATTTGCTTTTCTGTGGGTGAATGCAGGAAAGATAAGTACACATCAAGATCTAGGCTAAGTGTCCAATAATTCTGGATGATATTTTCTGTCTAAAACTTGCTAGTCTTCTAACACCCAGTTCTAGGTACATGTATGTAAGTAGGCTTACCTGAACTTTCAAGATGTTTTTTCCCTTTGATGCTTCCATTATACCCTATTTTAAAATTTACTACATGTTTTTACATTTAGCTCATTTAGTTTATCTGTATGTCCATACTCAAATGTTATTCCAAACGTAGAAAACCCATTTACTGGATCCTGTGTCCCTAGAACCTAGCTTAGCATTGTACAGCACACAGAGTTTCATATATTTTCTTTGAAATATTAATTGATCTAGGGTGAATATAGTCCTATAACTTGCTGAAAATCAACAATATATGAAAATATGATATCTGGGTTAAATGAAGAAAGGTGGAGTGTAAAATAACAAAATAATTTCTATCCCTGAACGTGGAATGAAATTCTCCTTTATTTATTAAATTGTACACAATTGCAAGTTAAGAGTTGGCTGAAACAAAGAATTTATTGTCTTTGGAATATAGGAGTTTTTGCATGATTGCCTCTTTAAATGTAGAAGACATTCAAAAGAGAAACCTGCGTACATTTTGATATTAAGAAATGACCAAGGATTCTTCCACTCCTGAAATGAATTGATTTGCATATAACTCAAAAATTCTTAAGCTAACGGGCATTTTAATTTTTTTTCAACCCTTTCAATAAATGTGATTACCAAGATGCAAAAAAAAAAATCACTAATAAGTAACTAACAAGTAAGGACCATTTCCTGAATATGAGAATAAAGTTTAGGGACAATAATTATTAACTTTCTTCCCTTAAAAGTTTAATAAAGAGTGGCAACCAAGATTGTAGTCAAGTAACAGGAAAAAAAAAAGAAGAAGAAGAAAAGAGAGAGAGGCAGAAGAGGGAATTAAAAGTAATGAATAAGATAAAGTTTCTCATCTTTACCAGCCTGCCTGGGATTACTTAGGAAAAACAGTGGAAAAAGATTGAAAATTCCAGTGGCAGGTTGTTTATGCCATGGTATTTCTAGGTCCATTTCAATGGAGATTTCAGAGTTTCCTCAAAAATAAATGGTCCATCCAAAAGTTCTTATGTTTTCCACGTGCCTCTGGACAACCAGTAATTTCTGCAAAGATTCTGGCCATTACTGATTTCCAGATTTCACAGAATTTACCAACAGGAAGGACAAGAAAAGAATTTCTCTCATCTTTGTAGATAATAGTTATCGCTGCAATAGGGCCCCTTTTGCAGATGACATGGAGTAAGTTTTGATATATGCTGTTAAAAAAAAGAAAAAGAAAACAAACAAACAAAAAACCTGTAAGTTTTCATTTCTTTCTAAGGGACATTTGCTTGAAAACTAAGACAATCACACTTGTGATTGTATCTCAAGGACCTAACAGGAATGTTTGCTGAATAGGGGCTCCCATAAATATTCATAGAATAAATACTGATCAATAGTGTTTTGTTTAAGCATGTCTATTTTTGCTTTCAAGCTTAGAGTATTATCAGTTCCCTTTGTTAATAGAAACCCCCTAAAGCTAGATATTCTGGATGTTATATAAGCTGAAATTGTTATGATTTTGTAGCTTTCTTTACAATAATTCGTTAATAGCATCAGTACAACTGTTTAAGTTGTAAAAGCTCAACCTAGCTTGTGTTAGCAATTGAGGATGGTAGTATAATGTTTTCTTTCCTGAGTTCACTAGTTCTTTACAAACCATACAAGAAGCTTGTGTACTCTTATTAAACAAGCTTAGAATTCAAGACATTTGACACACAGGGTAGCTTGCCTATTCCATCAGCTTTAGAGATGACATCGATTTTGTCTCTTCCTCTTTGTTTTGTGTACTTGCAATTACCCAATGATTTCTTGAGAAAAGGTAACTTCTATACAATTTGAATTGCAATTCAAACAAATCAGAAAGTGTTTAATCATATGATTCCATTGAATCATCCCAACCACTGATCAAGTAATGAAAATAAATGTTCCCATTGTGTAGATTTAGACATTAACTCTTCTCAGATTCCAGGGTCTGTTGTACCACTGTATTCAAATCCTAGCTCAAATACTCCCTAGCTATAGAACCTTAAACAGGTTGAATAACCTTTCCAAGTATTAATTTTTATTATAAAAATAAATAATAACAGCATTTACACGATAAAGATATGGTATGATTTCAAAAATGAATGCCATTAGAAACCATCAAACTGACAAGGGCAGCAGGGAATCTTAGTGAGAAGTAAATATCAGAATTGCCTAAAGAGGCCCACATATTAACTGTCATAGCTTGAACTGAGAATTTTGGGGCTACATTTTAGATTATAGTAATGAATACATTTTTTTATCCATCTGCAAGAGGTTTAATTATTTAAACACCAATAGACTGTAAGTATCATTAATATTTTTTCATAATAAACATTCACGATGCTTCCTTTGCCACATGCATTTACTAGACTAAATTTTTATCAATTTAAAGAACATGTTCACAGGATAACTTCATAGAACCCAGATGAATGCCCAGTGGTTAGTAACAGTAACTCTAGAGTCATAGCATCCTAGGTTCAAATCTCAGCTTACATCCTTCATAGTTGAGTGACCTTGAATAAGGCCTTTAAAATATTCAGATTGTCAAGCTAGATGACTTCCCAGTTAGAAGAAGCACAACTATTCTGGATTAAGTCAACCTCAAACTAACGGTAATTGTAGAGGTTAGTATTTTACTGAGTGCTTTTTACCACAAGTGTAGTTACCATCTAAGATGGTAGCCTAACATATACAAAAGTTGCATCACTATGTTGTATACCTGACACTAATATAACATTGCATGCCAATTATCCTCAAATATATTATATATATATATTTACATATGTTAAGTAATATATATAAAAATATTTATATATAAATATATATATTTACTACTGAGTGTATACTATGGGATTAGCACTCTGTTAAATAATCTACTTAGTGTTATCTCACTTAATCAACATGAGTGACCTATACAGTTGATGTTATTATTTGTATCTCCCTTTACAGGTAAAGTAACTAAGGTAGTTTTTTGTCTTCTACCTATGTCTCTGTCTAGGCTGCTACAGTAAAATATCAGAGACTAGATGGATGATAAACAACAGAAATATATTTCTCATAGTCCTAGAAGACACATCTGGGAAGCCACAGAGGAAGGTAATGGCAGATTTAGTGTCTAGTGAAGGCTCAATTCGTAGGCGGTGTCTCTTCATTGTGTCCATAAGTGATGAAAAGGACAAGCTAGGTCTCTGGGATCTCTTTTATAAAGCAAGTAATTCCAATCATAAGGGCCCCACCCTCATGACCTAATAACCTGCCCCAAACCCCAGTGCCTAATACTATCACCTTGGGGGTGATTTCAACGTGAATTTTGGAGAGACATTCAGACCACAGCAACCAGTCTGCAAGTGGTATAGCTAGCATTTAAATTCATTTCCTTTGACTTCAGTGGTTTTGATAATCTAGTGTTGAATGATTTCTATATTTTTTAAGCAGCCTATCATTTTCCAAATGCAATTTCTTGAAAGATCCAAATGCAATTTCTTGAAAGAGCAGATAAAAGCAGAGTTTATATTATTTAACAAGAAGATGAGAGGACCCCAAAACCAACTCTGTTAGACTCCTTGCTCCTGTGAGGTGGGTCCTATGTGGACCAAAAGAGATCTGCGGTACAGATTAGAAAATTCTTTATTTAAGCCAACCCTCGTATGTCAATAGCACCCATTATATCCATATGTAGCCATTTACGTTTAAAATAATTAAAATTAAAAATAATAAAATATCAGGATGCCTGGGTGGCTCAGTTGGTTAAGCGTCTGAGTCTTGATTTCAGCTCAGGTGGTGATCTCAGGGTCCTGGGATGGAGCCCCATGGTGGGCTCTGCACTTAGCAGGGAGTCTGCTTGAGATTCTTTCATTCCCTCTCCCTCTGCCCCGACCCCTCGCTCTCTTGCATGCTCTCTAAAATAAATAAATAAAAATCTTTAAGTGATAATAATAATAAAATATCCAGTTCCTTAGGCACACTGGCTCCATTTTGAATGCCCAGTGGCCACACATGACTAGTGGTTACTATATCAGCACAGATATAAAACACTTATCAACACACAAATTTCCATTTAATAGCAATGATCAAGAGGAAACCTCTAATGACTGTCCATTACAATTACAATAAAATTCAACATCCTATCATAGCTTTCCTTGTCTGATAAAATCTGGACCTTCCCTACAACTTTTACTTCATACAAATCTCTGTTGTTAACTATGTTCCAGACAAATCGGCTTTCTTTATGTTCCTCTATTTGCCAAGCTTTTTCTGTAGTCTTGCACTTGTTTTCTCTTCTCATTGCATTCTTCACTGCCCCCCTCCATGCTCCCCCAATCATTACACAGCTGCCTTTCTCTCATCCTTCAGTACTAGCTCAAATATTGTTTTCTGAAGATCCCTTTCCTAATTATGTAAGCTAAATTAGCTCTTCCATCCCAAGCTTTTTTTCTATTCTATTCCCCTATTTTATTTTCTTGAAGCACTTGCCACTTTTGGAGTTTTTCTTATTTGTTTGCTTATGTCTGTTGCTTTCACTCTTGAATATAAATTCTAGATATTCAAGGACCTTGAAAGTCTTCTTCACAGATGCATCCTCAACTCTAAGCTCAGTGACTTCCCATAGTAGTTATTCATTGGACAATTAGTTGAATAAATAAATGAAAGAATGTTAGAGATGAAGAAGTACCAGAGAGGTTAAGTTACTTATCTAAGGTCACACAGGTAAATGGTAAAAATATAGAATTTGAATCTAAAGAGTTTATTGGCTTGAAATTGTGACTATAATAAAGAACTGTTACTCAGAGGGAAAATGAGGTGGAAGATGATGCTCAGGAAACAACTCAAAACCTACTCACAATAAGCCAGAAGTCAGACTGCCCATGATGAAGGCAGCTCACTACATAGAGTCAGACCACAACACCAGCTACTAGGATTTGAGAGACACTGTGAAGTGGGCAGTGGAACTTTGCAATGAAATATTATTACTTGCCGAAGGTAGCCTCTGAGATGACCCCATCCTGGAAGGCTAGTGAAAAAGTACCTGCCACAGAATCCAAATAGTACAATTAACAGCAAGAGAATCTTGTAGGAGATAGAAAGGGGAGATGTCAGGAAACTGATCAGAAGACATGGCATAGGGAGACAACAGCCGATCAGAGCACTGCTGAGAAAAAGTATAAAGTCGATCAGCCAGCAGCACTAATGGAGGGTCAGAATGAATTGATGGTGAGTAGTAGAAGGCCCTGAGCACAGCTGGTAGCATCAGGAAGAGCTGGCAGTGTGAGAAGGAGCAGCTAATCAAACTGTCTACCAGGCTGATTAGACAAGCAGTGGGATCAGGCAGCAGGGGTAGGAATTTCAGCTGTGGGAGGAACAGAAGAATGGAAAAGGCAAAGACAGAACAAGGTCAGTGAGGGGTCCGGCTAAGAGGAGCCACTGATTGGGTAGCAGTCTGATCAACCAGCTGTGACAGCTCATCACACAGTAAAGGGAGCCAGCAATAGGAGGAGCAAGGAGGGCCGAGGGGATGGAGCAATTTATAGAATGGGGGAGTTTCAGAGTTGCACAAGCTAATCAGAGTTGACAGCAGCTCCGCAGAGCTGGGGGCTGGGCTAGTTGGAAGTTTGCAGCCTGTGCCTTTGGCCAAGGGTTTATTTTTCACACCACAAGCAGAGCATGATGCTCAGCTGCTTTCTCTACTATCCCAAAGCTCAGGGGACTGTGATTTGAAGTCTCCTTGACAAAGCAGGGCAGAGGCTAAGCCTCAGCTTCTATCAATATGGCAACTAGAGACCAGCTCTGGAATTCTGGCCAGCCCAGCTCAGGAAGCAAATAAATAAGCAAACATACCTTTTTTATTTTTCCCTTTTTATTTCTCTCTCTCTCTTTTCACCTTTGTTTTTTTCTTTTAAACATAATACCTGCATGCTTGGAGAATATGCACAAAAGAATTTAAAGGTTTAGGTCAAAATATGACTATCAAGATTCTCAGAAATGTCTGCTTCTTGTTCTTTTAACTTTAGGGACAGTCACTCTCTACACTTAAGCCTTATCTTTCTCCATTAATACACTGGAATTTTTTTTCTCTTATAACACACAGAGACACACACTTAAATACTTTAAAACTGCATTCTAGTTAAATGGTTTATACAAGGGATTTTGTAAAGGCAGAAAACAAATGTAAAGCTTAAAAAACAAAAATTTCCATATTTTCTTTCTGTTGATTGATTTTGGACTTTCTCCTAGTATAAGTCTATCAGTGCCAAACCCACCTTAAATATTTAGAAGGCTAGTTGCTTATCTCTAACTTATGTTCTCCTTGTTCGTGACAACTTGGGAATCCAATGACACACAATAGTAACAATAATATTTACCTTTTTGGAGAGCTTACTTGAAAAAATTATCTAAGAACTATTCCTATCCTTGACTTTACTGGGAGGTGAGATTAAAAAGACTAAACAAAGTTATATACTAGCAAGTGGGTAAGTTAAAACTCAACTATAACTCTTCTCATTTGTATGTCACACAGTCCTTGTATTTTCAACAAAATTAAAAGATACCACATGAAAACCTGCACAGGTTTTTACTACTCATCCCACTTTTGTTGTCTTCAAGAAATAGACTAAAGACCTTTTTGGTGAGACATAAAATTTCTGTGCATTTTGAAAATTAGCCTGCATACACTTAGAATATAGTAGGTGACATATTTTCAAGACAGAGATTGCTATTTTTGGAAGGTGTTATAGCCGGTGTGAATTAAGCATATCCTTATCATATCCCTTTATGACCTCCTGCATCATCTGGATAAGAATCTGGACCAAAAAAAGAAATTGAAAATGTGATTTTAATGTATGAGGTAATTTATTTAATACTAACTGGGCTTGAAACTGCAATAATTAAAATAATGTGGTGCTAGAACAAGAATAGACAAGATGATTAATGAAACAATAGAAAACTTAGATTCAAGTAAGTATAGGATTTACATTAATATAAAAGTGACATTTCAGATTGCCAATAGAAAGATGAACTGTCTAATGGTTCTGGGTTAATTTCCTGACTACTAAAAAAACAGTAAGATCCTTAGGTTACAAACCACACAAGATGAATTCCAGATAGATTAAACTTAAAGTTGGTAGAATCTACTTTGGATGTCCTTTAGCCCCTGTACAAAAATTTCTATAATATGCTTGCCTTTTGACCCAACACTTTCAGTAGATGTCCATCATTTTCATTACCTATTCTAACAAAAAAGAAACATCCATGATGAAATAAGTATCAAACAATAGGGAAATCACAGAAATAAAATACAATGTATACTTGTATAAATGGGCTACTATATTATCGTTACTAAGATTTTACGCTACAAAACTCATACATTACTTTTTTGTAACTAGACAACTAATGGCCATTATTTTAATTAAACATAGAAAACATAAGGAATATATATCCAGAGTAAACAACTAGAAAGTACTTGAAACAAGAAATGGCACTTTTGGCACTAGTGCCATTTTATTCCAAGTGGGACCTAGAGCGGTCAGCACTGTAGTGCTGTAGTGCCCACATACTTAGTAGGCACATAATAAATATGGGATGTTGCCAAATATCACACTCCTAAAAGCACCCCATAATCTTCCAAAGTTAATTTAAAAACACCTTTCATCCTCACAATCCTCATGGATAATAACTTGGGTAAATGCTTAAAAGCTAACCCTTTAGTGAAATACTATCTTCCCTAATTATTATTTAAACCTTTATTTATTATATAATTCTTTATATGGTATTATAAAGTACTTCCAGTTCGACTGTAAACCAATAAGGAATAACCTAGAAGAAGTTAGAAAAACTGAGTAATTCTCTCATCTCTGCAATCTCCCTCTTCCCCAACAAATGTAATTCAAGAAGAATTTCTTCCCATGAGAACTTTTGAAGGATCTGTTATTATTCCAAGCTTAGCTCTAAGTGGAAGAATCAGATTCAGTGTTATTCTATTCTATTATACATGAGTCTTTCAAAGAAGTAGTACATTTTTATCTTCCTCCTCTCTCTCTAGGAGATGGAGAAAAACCAGAAATAACCATTCCTTACTAGTTCATGACATGAATCATAATGATTATTTTCGTCAATGATTCAAAATCAAAGGCATTATATACATAAGAGTCATATACACCTCGGATATTCGAACGACAACAACGACGACAACAAAAGCAAGAATACAGAGCATTGGACTAAAGAACACATTGATTTAATGGCTTTGAAACATAAAAAGTATCATAGTATTCAATACTAGTAACACACAATCAAGCCAAAGGAAACTTGGTCAAACCCATTTAACTCTAAGAAGTACACTCATTGCTAAGGAATACTGATCATTAGTGGTAATATGATCTGGTAATCCAATCTTGAGTATATTTACTCAGGGAAGAGTTAATTTCTAACAGTATAATGGCAGTTCTACAGAAAGGAGATCGCTATCAAATATGGCAAATACTGTCAGTTAATTTTTGTTTGCTTGGTTTTTTTTGTCATTGTTACTATTTTCCCCTATTAAGGATGGAATTATGTTGAAGAAATGTATATATTCATAATACTGATGGTTTAGGAACATAATACAAGGACAGGGATGAGATAAAACATGACTGATTCTGGGACTGAATCCAAATTCTCATTAATCCAAATGGGCTAACTCATTAGATGTATAATATACAAATTAATAGTTAGGTTAATGAAGGAATATCTAGAGCAGAAGTAACAGACTCAAAT
This sequence comes from Ailurus styani, assembly GCA_002007465.1. Classification (NCBI taxonomy): domain Eukaryota; kingdom Metazoa; phylum Chordata; class Mammalia; order Carnivora; family Ailuridae; genus Ailurus; species Ailurus styani. The sequence goes on from LNAC01000074.1 coordinate 2,777,556, forward strand.
ATTGACAGGGGCTCGGAAGGCATCACAGATGTGCATGCTGGGCTGCAATCATTTAGAATGACAAAGATTACTAGACCTACTTAAACCTTCAAAATTCAATTAAAATAATTGTGTTAGGAGGTGACGGAGGGCACTGATGTCTACTTCCAGTTCAGAGGTTGCTAGTTCTGATCCACCAAAATGACTAATATATAAGTAAGTACGTCTCCAATCTGAGAAACCCAAATACTAGAATCTCTGTGTATGAGACAATCAAGTCTGTGATCAGTTCTCATTTGTTCTTTACTCAAGAGGTAAGACATTCGCCACTTGCTGAGCAGAGAGGTAACATACGGTCCCAGTTCCCCAGGAGCTGATAGTTTAGAGAGTTCATGATGTAAATTAATATATAATACATGACGATTAATTATGGTAATATAGTAAATACGAGTACAGAAAAGAGGGGGCATTTACTGAAAATAGAGCTAGTGATATCTGCATTGAGTTATTAGGTATAAATAGAAATTACTCGGCAATGAATGTGAGAAAGACCTCACAGGCAAGAAAATGGCATATTACACATATTCATGATTAGACTTCTCTATCATTTCCTTCCCATCTTCATTTCTCAATGCACTGTAGTTACATAGATATATAGACAGATAAATAAAAGATGCTCACCCAGTAGTCATTGTTATTATTATTATTATAGTAGGCAGTATAAATTGATGTATAAACTCAGCCAGACCTGAACTTAATTTTGCTTTTTGAAGTTTACTAGCCTTGTAAAGTGGATTATGGCACTTTAACTCACTAGGCAAGTTTCTTTGTGTTGTGAAGATAGTAACATTGACCCATATTGCTATTGTGTGGGTTAAATGAAACGACACACAGAAAGTTCAGTTCCTACTACATAAAAATCATAAAAATGTTAAAATTTTAATTATTAAGGGAAATAAAATTCAATATTCAGAGTTAGACAAAAGAGAGACGAAAACTGAGGGTAAATGAAGTGATACTAATTCATCTACGTTATTACTTCAGACCAAATGTGGTAATATTTCTTTCTTCAGAGGAAGTCATTGGATGTTCAGATGTGACTTAGCTGCAGCACTGGGTCTAGGGAGGGGGCTTCAGGAGAGGCATATGGTTGAGTTGTTAGCAGGAGCCTGAGTGGAACTGTTCCTGAGTTTTGGAAAGCTTGGAGTTCATAAACAGAGCCAGCTGTTTTGTTGCTGTGGTTTTCATTTACTAAATGTGGGCTGAGATGATAGGATGTGGGTTTCCTGTGTTATCTTTCACGAGAGCACTGATACACTTCTTTACCACCTGGGCTGTATCTCACACGTGGTCATTTTTTCTGTTGCAGTGACAGCCTTGATTCTGTCCCTTGGAAGAATGATCTAGAATACTATTCATTTTTGTTTCTTTTACTACAGATTACCTTCCATCAGGGCCACTTAAAAAAACTCTCAAATAAAGAAAAATTTCCAGGTAACTGATTTATGTTTGTTTTTCAGGTAGCTTAAGCTAGGAATGCCAATCTGAGACTTCCAGGAGAACAGCTATCTTTTCTAGGCTGTGACTGCTCTTTAAGTCTAAAAGCTGATGCTATGCACAGAGTCAGTGTTCAATAAATAACATTCTGTGTTAATTACCATGGAATCTAAGGTGTTTCTTTGCTTCTTACCCTCAGCATCCACTGAACTAAACTGTGCCAACCTGGTGGTAAAACAAATCATTCAGTCATTCCCATTGAATTTGGGTTAGTAATAAAAAGTATAGGAAAATCATGCTACCCATGTCATATCTGACAACTCTAGCATTTTTTCACATATCTAGAATACACTGACATCTTTAATGCTTCTGTAAGTAACAGAAAAAAAAATATTACTAACCGTTAATACAACTATGCTTACATGAGGAAATTACAATTCCAAGGACTACACATAAGATTTACATTTATATCCCAACTCTGACACAAATGTGTTTATATAATGTGACCCTGAGTATTTGAAGTTTATAGACATTTATCGAATATTTATTGAACACATATTACGTTCCAAATCTTCATCTAAGTATTGCTTTCATGTACATTACCTCTTTTAAAAATGGGTGTAAAACATTATCAGGACAATTATGGTTCACTAAGACAACACACATTTATGTTTTAAAATGGAAATTTACACACAACACAATAAATTTGCCCACACTCACTGCATCTGTCCATTTTCTGAGCTCTGCACATTATAAAGCAAAAACTGTCTCCTGCCTTTATGAAAGACAAAATGTCAGATAGTTATGTTCTAAAGCCTCTTTTGTAACCATGAATCAGGAACAGGAGCTAAACTCTGTCACTAAGATGAACAGACCCTAGAGTCATAAGGGCCAAGGAAGATTTTGGTGTTCTTGTGGTATGTAGGAAGACTACATTTCTGAAGAATCAGTGACAGCAGAGTTGCTGGCAATGTGGAGTGTGCTGAGTCTCAGCACCAGTGTGAAAAGACCTAAAACAAAATATGTACTATATTTTTGTACATTGTTAAGTAAATGTCCTTCTGTTTTTACCAACTTCACAGAATATAGAATCAAGATTCTCCCTCGTTTACTTTATAGAAATACCATAAAAATGAAATATCAACAGCTTATTTTCTAAAATTTCTACAATACTTAACTGGGTTCCAGGTGTTTTTTTTTATCAGCTCAAACTCCCAATGGTTACCAAAAGGCAAAGAAATAAGAATATCTCACTTCTGATTGAATTAAGGTAACATATGCTGGCATCTTAACAAGGGTGTAGATTGAAAACTTGATTCTGAAACATTCAAGGACCTTCCCATTAAGCAATTTCCACTCTCAAATCCATATATGCTAAATTACTATTGACAGCAGGGCAGAACAGCCTAACCAATTTCACAGAATTACTTTTTGGTATATGGACTACAACCCCACAGAGAACAGCAGATTGATCAAAATGGCTGACTTCCAGGCCAAAGGGAAAACGGCAGCTGGGACAATAGATCCATGTCAAAAATCTGGAATGTTTGATGGTTCGCATTTTGCAAAAATACCAGATTTAGTTTTTCCTATTTGGTCTCGTCAACATTCTTGGGAGGATAGTAACAACAGCTATGATTCTTATTTTACATTAACAAAAATCTCTTAATCTTACTTTTCTCATCATTCCCTAAAATATTTATTAAAAAATGATTTTTTTTCAAAGAAAAATATCTGATGATTTCTGCTCTTTTTAAGATAGTTCAATATTCCCCTATTGGTCTCAGAAAACTGATCCAAATTATTTGTTTGGACTGTAAGGCCCTGGGTAGTCTGACATCGTCTGTAATAGTCAGGGTAGGCTATGCTGGGCTGCAGTAATAAACAACCCCAAAATATCTGCAGCCTACCACAGCAAATTTTTATTTTTTATTTATACAATGTCTGCCACAGTTACCCAATCGTCCTAATCAACTGTCCTTCAAACAATGACTTACATCAAGGCTGTTTAGCCTATACAATATAAGGTGTCCTCATTCAATACAGGAGGGGAAGACAGACTAGATAATTGTGCATGGGCTTTGGTTCCCTCAGCCCAAATGTGACATTATTCACAGAACTCACCCAAGTGAAAGGGAGTGAGGTATGTACATAAGTAAATGAACATTTGAGGAGCACTACTGTCCCTTCCTAACCTCCTTACCTGTCATCCTTAATTGTATCATTCCCTTACTCACTCTGAGCTCTCAGCTACACATAATTGTTTCAAAAGCCATGCTCCCTCCTCCCACAAGGCATTTGCACACCTTTCACCTGCGTGGGGAATATTCTTTCCTACCTTGCTCTCTTACTCTCTCTCCCAGCCCTTCTACCTAGTTGATTTTCATTTTCTCACAGTCTCAGCTAAGCATCACTTTCTCAGGGAACTCCTTCCAAACTATTCCACTCCTGCAAATAACATTTTAGGAAAGTTCTCTTTGGAAGACTTACAGATTTGTGTTTCCCAGTGTCATTATTTAATGAAGGCTTCCCTATCCCACCAAAATGAAGACTATAAAAGATCACGAAATTTACTGATTTATGACCAACTTTCTATTCACAGCAAATAGAAAAATACTTGGCATGTAATGTAAAGTCAGTAAGTATATGCTAAATGCATAAATAAGTAATGGAGAATTGGATGTTCAGAGAGATTATAACATATGACTACAGGCACAACTAATTAGTGACAAAGATAGGACTCATACCTGGGTCTTCTGACTCCAAATTCCATTTTCTTCTCACTGGTCCCCAGTAGGCTAAATGTGGAAATGGGCAGTTTCTTGGAAGGAGGTCACTAGAGACATCTCATAGAAAGCCTTTCCTGTCAGTAAGAAAAAGAGACAAACATATTCTCACCATTTGCTTTCATGGGGCCCATAATTCTTTGGGCCTGGAGATCTTTGGGTATGTAAGCTAATTATAAAACAATCTCTGTCAACTTAGAAAAGAAAAAGAAACTACTGTTAATGTTAGCCAAGAGAGCTTTCAAATTTAAAGGCAAAACAAGTGGTTGCTTTGTGGCTTTTTTCTATGGTCCCCCCACATTTATTTCTGACTGCAGAGACAGACAAATCACATTGCCTTCTAATGAGTCATCCTTCCTAAAAACAGCACACTATTTGCATGAACAATAGTCATTGGTCAAGTTTGATAGTCATAAACCTGAAAACAAGCCTCAACTGAGCTTTTTAATTTTTTTAGTTCCTATGGATCACCTGAAAGGACATGAAATTTTACTATGAACTAGTCAGATAAAAATGCTATTTTCCAAAAATAGATGCATACTGGAAAATGCATCAAAAAATATTTTTAAAAGCTTCTGAAGAGCAAAAGAAACAGGCATAAAACAAAGAGGCAACCCACAGAATGGGAGAAGATATTTGCAAATGACACTACAGACAAAGGACTGATAGCCAAGATCTATAAAGAACTTTCAAACTCAACACCCAAAAAACAAATAATCAAATCAAAAAATAGGCAGAAGACATGAATAGACACTTCTCAAAAGAAGACATATAAATGGTAACGGACACATGAAAAAATGTTCATCATCATTAGCCATCAGCAAAATTCAAATCAAAGCCACATTGAGACACCCACCTTACACAGGTTAGAATGGCAAATATTGACAAGGCAAGAAACAACAAGTGTTGGAGAGGTTTTGGAGAAAGGGGAACCCTCTTACACTGTTGGGAATGCAAGTTGGTGCAGTCACTTTTGAAAACAGTGTGGAGATTCCTCAAAAAATTAAAAATAGAGCTATCCTATGACCCAGCAATTGCACTACTGGCTATTTACCCCAAAGATACAGATGTAGTGAAAAGAAGGGGCATGTGCACCCCAATGTTCACAGTAACAATGTCCACAATAGCCAAACTGTGGAAGGAGCTAAGATGCCCTTCAACAGATGAATGGATAAAGAAGATGTGGTCCATATACACAATGGAATATTACTCAGCCCTCAGAAAGGAATACTCGACTTTCACATCAACATGGATGGGACTGGAGGAGATTATCTTACATGAAATAAGTCAAGCTGAGTAAGTCGATTATCATATGGTTTCACTTATTTGTGGAATATAAGGACTAGCATGGAGGACATTAGGAGAAGGAAGGAAAAAATGAAGGGGGCGGTTAACTGGAGGGGGAGATGAATCACAAGAGACTATGGACTCCAGGAAATAAACTGAGGGTTTTAGAAGTGGTGGAGGGGGGAGTGTGAGCCTGGTGATGGGTATTAAGGAGGGCACAGACTGCACAGAGCACTGGTGTTATACGCAAACAATGAATCATGGAACACTACATCAAAAACAAATGATGTACTGTATGGTGACAAACAACACATACACACAAAAGAAGTGAAGCTAAGCTTGAAAAGACATAAAAAATATTTTTAAAATATAAGGAATAAACCAAATTTGATTTGAAATCCTACCTCCCTAATAGCATAACTAGAATTGACATTTAGATAGACATCTATCGAATCTCAAAAACTTGTATCTTTAAGGAATTGTCTGTTTTCAAATGCATGATCAAAAATAAGTTGTACAGCACCAGAGTAAAGAGCCTTGGGTTTAAATAGTAACTCTGCCAAACTACCAGTTCTGTGACTGTGCACAATTGCCTCATTTCTTTAATTTTTACTTTCTCCACTTGTAAGACTATACCAAGTATTTGTTTTGCAGGGTGATTGTAAAGGTAAAATGAGATAAATTATGCAAAGTACCAAGGACAATGCCAGACATACTAGGGGAATCTAAGGGAGCCTAAGGGAAACTAAAGGAAAATACATAATTATATTCACTCAGCAGAATACAGAGTGAGGATCTGATGCAAGACCTGATGCACATAAAAAATGGAAAATTGGGAGGTGCAATCCATAAGCATCCTACAGTGAGAACTGCAAGGTGAAGGCCTTCAAGCTACTTTTTGATCAGTACTGAAGAGTGCTGAGGCTGAACTGGCTTTTAGACAACTCTGAGGGGTAAGACTACCGAAATCATCTGAAAAGTGATTGTCCACAAAAATAAAATATCTGTTTTATGTAGAGATAGAAGTACAATTTATTGAGTAAAATATAAGGGAAGGGGTTATACTGGGTCCTTTACATTCACGATTTTACTGAATTCACTCAACAGTACTATGAGATAGTTGACATTCCTAGCCACAGATTAGGAAACTTAAACCTAAAATTTAGGTGATTTGTCCAAGGATTTACATGTAATAATAGAGGAACTCAGATATGATCTTAGGTCTGGCTGACTCCAAATCTGAAATCCTAAATCATCAAACAGTTTTATCACACCAGACATTGGGACATCTGTATTTTTTTAATCCTATAAAAATATTTTTATAAGAGATTAAACTTAAAAAGAAAAATATCATCTACTTAATAAACAATGAACTTAAAATGTGAAAAGATCTATCATTTGTTTATTGTGTTATCCAAACAGTGACATGATGGAGCTGGGTATGATCTTGAACTCCTAAATTTCTCCAAAAAACAAAAACAAAACAACAAAAAAAGAGCAAACAAAAAAACAAAACAACCCTGATTTTTGGGAGACTCAAAGAAGCTTATCACATAAGAATTGTTGCCCAGTAGAAAAAATAACTAACTACAATAATTAGTTAAGGGATACACAAATAAAAAGAAATTTGACATAAAAAATTTTGACATAAAAAAACATAAAACCAGGGAGTGAGTACAAAGGCAGACTTTTAGAATGCTTTCCAACTTAACTTGCTATCAGCTTAAAATAGGCTGTTATATGTGAACCTCATGGTAATGACAGTGCAAAAACTTGTAATATATATGTAAAAGATAATGATAAAGGAATATAAACGTAACATAGTAGAAAGTCATCACAACTACAACGAAAGAAAGCCAGGGAAGAAAGGAACAAAGAGGAACTACAAAATAGCCAGAAAACAATTAACAAAAGGGAAATAAGTACCTACCTATCAATAACTGCTTTCAGTATAAATGGACTAAATTTTCCAATCAAAGAACAGAGAGTTTCTGAACAGATAAAAAAACAAGACCCATATATAGACTGCCTACCAGAGACCAACCTCAAATGTAAAGACACATATAGACTGAAAATGAAGGGATGAAAAAACTTGTTTCATGCAAATGGAAGCCCAAAGAAGGCTGGGATAGCAATACTTATACCAGAAAAGAATAGACCTCAATACAAAGACTGTATTTAAAGACAAAAATGGGCAGTTTATAATGATAAAAGAGTCAATCCAACAAGGAGATATTTTATATATTTATGAACCCCAAAAATGATCATCTAAATATATAAAGCAAATACCAACAGACCTAAAGGGAGAAATTAACAGTGATACAATAATAATAGGCGGCTTCAATACTCCACTTACAACAATGGATAGGTCACCTAGACAAAAAAATAAATAAAGAAACACTGGCTTTAAAAGACACATTAGAGCATCTGCTTTAATGTGTGTTTTAAAGGCAGTGCTTCCTGCATCCAACAGCAGCAGAATACATCTTCTTCGCAAGTGCACATGGAACATTCTCCAGGATAGACGGTGTGCTAGGCCACAAATCAAGTCTCGATAAATTTAAGAAGACTGAAATCATATCAAGCATCTTTTACAATCATAAGGTAGGAAATTAGAAAATAATTACAAGAAGAAAACTGAAAAAAATCATAAATATGTGGAAATTCAACAACATGCTCCTAAATTACCAATGGGTAAATGAAGATATCAAGGGATAAATAAAAAAATAGTGTGACAAATGAAAATGGAAATACAATATATAAAAATTTATGAGTTGCAACAAAAGCAGTTCTAAGAGGGAAGTTTATAGCAATATCGTCCTACTAAAAAATAAGAAAATCTAAAAAAAAATTTTTTTCCAGTAAGTCTAACTTTATACTTAAATGAACTAGAAAAAGAAGAAAAAATGAAAACCAAAGTTAGTAAAAGGAAGGAAATAATAAATATCAGAGTGAAAAAGAAACAGAGACAAAAAAGACAATAGAAAAAAAATCAATGAAATTAAGAACTGGTTCTTTGAAAACAAAATGGACAAAAATTTAGTTAGACGCACTAGAAAAAAGAGGACTCAAAGTCAGAAATTAAGGGGAGAAACTACAACTGACCAAGGAAATATAAAGGGTCATAAAAGACTATTATGAACAATTATATGTCAACAAATTAGATAACCTAGAAGAAATGGATAAATTCCTGGAAACAAACAGTTTTCTAAGGCAACAGAAAATCTGAACAGACCAATCACTAGTAAGAAGATCGAAACAGTAATCAGAAAGACTCCTAAAAAACAAGTCTAGGATCAAACAGCTTAACGGGTGAATTCCACTGAACATTCAGAGACGACTTAATACATATCCTTCTCAAACATTTCCAAAAACCTGAAGAATGTTCCTAAGCTTATTTTACAGGACCAGCATATAACATAAGAATTACACAAAATTTACACAAAAATTACAAGCCAATATCCCTGATGAGCAGAGATGCAAATATCTTCAACAAAATATTATCAAATGGAATTCATCAATACATTAAAAATAGTATACACCATGATCAAGTGGGATTTACTCCAGGGATGGAAGGATGGTTCAATATCCTCACATCAATCCTTGTGGTATACCACATTAACAAAATCAAGGATAAAAATCATATGATCATCTCAACAGGTGAATAAAAAGCAAGTTCAACACCCATTTATGATAAAAATAGAACCCTCTCATCAAAGTGACTATAGGCAGAATGTACTTCAACATATTAAATGCCATAGATGAAACATTTATCTCTCNCTTTTTTTTTTTAATTTATTTATTTTGACAGAGCGAGAGAGATCACAAGTAGGCAGAGAGGCAGGCAGAGAGAGAGAGGAGGAAGCAGGCTCTCCGCCGAGCAGAGAGCCCGATATGGGCCTCGATCCCAGGACCCTGAGATCATGACCTGAGCCGAAGGCAGAGGCTTTAACCCACTGAGCCACCCAGGCGCCCTGAAACATTTATCATATATGACATGTAAGCTCACCGCTAACATCATACACAATGGCAAGAAGCTGAAAACTTTTCCCTCGAAATCAAGAATGAGACAAGGATGCCCACTCTTACTATTTTAATTCAGCATAATATCAGAAGCTCTAGCCAGAACAATTAGACAAGAAAAAGAAATAAAAATGCTCCAAAGTGGGGGGGTGTAAAACTATTGAGAGGAGAGGAGTTAAGATGGCGGAATAGTATGAGGACCCCTGGGCTTGTCTCGTCCCTTGAACACATACAGATTGGCATCAAAACACTTTCAACAACTAGGAAATCGATCTGAGGGCAAGGATCTGATGGAGGTCTGGGCCACAGGAGGAGAGACTGTTCATTCTTCTTTGAAGGTTTCCTGAGCAACAGTGGCCACCAGTTCCCCTCTCCAGAGATAAGAGGGTGGAGTGATGCCATCTTCCACACCGCAACCCCACCAGCACAGCTGGACTTCAGTGAGCAATACAACATCCACAGAGGAGGCAAGAGCTGCTTACACCAAACCTTGCTGCCCCTGCAGTCTGCAGGGGCATCTTTATTGGGGCAGGACTGGTTGTTCCAGCACAGCGAGACTGTCCCCCAGAGCACCATCAGAAGCCCCCCACATGTACAAGTCCACTGAACACAGAGTGCTCCAAAGTGTCAGCTTCAGTTCTGGTGGAAAGAGGAGCAGGTTTTCCTTTTTCCTTTTTTTTTTTTTCCTTTGAAATTAGGCTTATAGATTTTTGTCTGTTGGTTTGCTTTTTTTTGCTCCTTTTTCTTTTTTCCCCTTTTTGGACTAGGTTTTTGGGGTTTTTTTTTTTTGTTTGTTTATCAGGATTATCTTAACAAACAAATCAAAGCACACCTACTTAAAGGTCCAAACACTCCCCACTGCAAGGAGGAACTCTGTAGAGGACTGACCTGTGGGAAAGTGGAGCCGAAACACAATAGCAGAGTGTACACGGCATACACCAGAAACACTTCCTGAAGTGCCAGGGCCTAGACAGGGTATGACCTCTTTATAATATAGTATCACCCTCAGGAGCAGGAAACATAACAAGCTTTCATAACCCACAAAAGACAGAAACTTAACCAAAATGACAAGATGGAGGCATTCTTCCTAAAATAAAGATCAAGAAGAAATCACCATCAGGGATTTGCTCAAAACAGATATAAGCAATATATCTGCACAAGAATTTAGACTAATAGTCATAAGAATACTGACTGGACTTGAAAAAAGCAAAGACACCACACCAAGAAACCCTGGCTGGTGAGATCAAAGACCTAAAAACTAGTCAGGCTAAAATAAAAAATGCTGTAGCTCACATGCAAAACTGACTGGATGTAATCACAATGAGGATGGAAGAAATAGAAGAGTGAATAGATGATATAGAAGATAAAATTATGAAAAATAATTAAGGTGAAAAGAAGAGGAAAAGAAAACTATTAGATCACGAATATAGACTTCGGGAACTCAGTGATTCTATAAAGCACAACAATAGCTGTATCATAAGAGTCCCAGAAGAAGAGTAGGAAAAAGAAGAAGGCTTATTTGAATAAATTATAGCTGAAAACTTCCCCATTCTAGGGAAGGAAACAGGTATTCAAGTTTAAGAAGCACAGAGAAATCTCCTCAAAACAAAAACAGGTCTGCACCAAGACAACTCATAGTGAAACTTGCAAAATACAAAGAGAAAGAGAGAATTCTGAAAGCAGCTAGAGACAAATGGTCCTTAACCTGTAAGAGTAGACATCTAAGGTTAATAGCAGACTCATCCACAGAAACAGGGCGGACCAGAATAAAATAGCAATGATAAATTCAGAATGTTAAATGGGAAAAATATGCAGCCAAGAAAACTTTATCCAGCAAGGCTGTCATTCAGAATAGAAGGGAAAAAATGAAACTTTTACTATTTGCAGACAATATGATTTTATATATGGAAAATCCTGATGACTCCACCAAAAAACTATTAAAACTAATAAATGAATTCAATAAAGTTGCAAAATATAAAATCAATATACAAAAATCTGTCACATGTTTATACATTAACAGCAGACTATCAGAAAGAGAAATTAGAAAAATTATCCCATTTATAATTGCAACAAAAAGAATAAAATAGCTAGGAATAAATTTTACCAAGGATGTGAAAGACCTGTACACTGAAAACTATAAGACATTGATGAAAAAAACCAAGCAAGACAAATAAGTGGAAAGATATTTCATGTCCAGAGACTGAAAAAATTAATGTTGTACAAATGTCCATATTACCCAATCTATGGATTCAGTGCAATCTCTAGTATATAATTCCAATGACATTTTTCACAGAAATAGAACCAAAAAATCCTAGAATTTGTACAGAACCATGAAGGATCCCTAATAGCCTAATCTTGAGAAAGAGGAACATAGCTGAAGGCATCATGTTTCTTGATTTAAAGCTGTATTACAAAACTATGGTAATCAAAACACTGTGGTAGTGGTGTAAAAACAGAGATATCAATGGAACAGAATAGAGAGCCCAGAAATAAACCCATGCATGGATAGTCAGTCAATCTCCCATAAAGAAGACAATAATATATACTAGGGAAAGGAGAGTTTCTTTAATAAATGTTGATGGGAAAACAAGATAGCTACATGCAAAAGAATGAAACTGGACCATTATTTCACACCATACACAAAAATTAGATGTAAATGGATTAAAGAACTGGATTTCAGACCAGAAACCATAAAACTTCTACTAAAAAACGTAGGTGTTAAGCTCCTTCACATTGTTCTTGGTGATATATTTTTTTGAATCTGACTCCAAATGAAGGGTAACAAAGGCAAAAATAAACAAATGAGACTAAATCAAACTAAAAAGCATCTGCACAGTGAATGAAGCCATCAACAGAATAAAAAATACAAACTAATGAATGGGGAAAGTATTGGCAAATATTCTATAAGGGGTTAATATCCAAAATATTGAACACATATATCTCATACTTGAACTCATATCCAATAATGAACTCATATAGATCAATAACAAAAAAATTCCAATTGAAAAATGAGTAGAGGATTTGAACAGACATTTTTCCAAAGACACACAGGTGGCCAACAGGTACATGAAAAGATGTACAACATCGCTAAACAGCAGGGAAATGCAAATCAAAACCACAATGAGATGTCACCTCACACCTGTCAGAATGGCTAGCATCAAAAAGATCAGAAATAATGAGTGCTAGTGAGAATGTGGAGAAAAGGAAACTCCTGTGCACTGCTGGTGGGAATGTAAATTGGTGCAGCCACTTTGGAAAACAGTATAGATGGTCCTCAAAAAAGTAAAAATAGAAATACCATACAACCCATTGATCTCACTTCTGGGTTTTACCTAAAGCGAAAAAAAAATACTAATTCAGAAATGATATGCACCCCTATGTTAATTATAGCATTATTTATAATAACCATAATATGGAAACAACCTAAGTGTCCATGAATACTACACAGTCAAAAAAAACAAAAACAAAAAAGAAAAAAAAAGAAAAAGAAAAGAAAAAGAAATCTGGCCATTTGTGACAATATGGTTGGGTCTTAAGGGTTTTTATAGTCAGGAAAAAGACAGATACCATATAATTTCACCATATAATATTTGAAGTCTTAAAACAAATCAAATGAACAAACAAAACAAAGCAAAAATTCATAGATACAGGGAATACACTAGTGGTTGCCAGAGAGAAGATAGCTGGGGAATGGACAAAATGGTGAGTGAATGGGATCAAGAGGTACAAACTTCCAATTAAAAAATAAATCATAAGGATGTAATAATGCACAGCATGTGACTATAGTCAATAATATTGTATTATAAATGTGAAAGTTGCTAAGAAATAAATCTTAAAAATTATCACAAGATAAAAAATTAAGTTCATATAGTGACAGATGGTAACTAGACTTAAAGTGATCATTTTGCAATGTATACAAATGCTGAATTGTTATGCTCTACACCTGAAGCTAACATAATGTTGTATGCCAATTATACTAAAAATGTTAAAAGAAAAAAAGAATTGTACCCACGAAAATGGTGATCATCACACTACACATCTAAATTGTATATATAATATAATCTTTCACAGGTCCCATGATTCTTGCAACAGTTTCTAAATCTGGAAGTCAGGCACTATAATGCCTATTTTATTTATGGAAGACGTTAGATCACAGATTTGATTAGTATTATTTTAAAAATTTATACTTTTCTTACTTTGAATGCATTGCTCTCTTTACAGTACCCTATTTTCTCTCTCCGGGAATGTTAAAGTATTTTAAAACTCTTTCGCCTACATTATCATGTCCTGGAACAAAGAGTTTACAAGATTTTTTTAAAAAATGTCTTATACAACAGCTAGCTGAAGTCTCAGATTTGAGACACCACAATATATACTTCAAATCTCTCTGCTTGGGAAGTTACAGGATAAGATTCTAAATGGGATTTATGACAACGCTCTTCTGACTTTAATACAGCCTTTCTGGATGAAGAAATTTTCGTACTAATTTTGTTAGATCCATAACTTGAGGCACTTAGGGACTACTTTTGTGAGAAATCAAAATGACTGCCTTCATCACAATGAATGATATTTGACTTTAGAAAGAAAATGTAATTAACTGACTTGCAGTACAATCACTCTAAATTAATCAAGAGCAGACAGACATTAATTCAGAAAGGGAAAATCCATCAAGAGCAAAACAAGTTAAACACTGTAGAATCATTAATATCCATTTCACAAGACTGAATGCCATTAGCTCTAGTCAGCCAACACCCGGGCACAATCACTTTCTCTTCCCCACTGCCACTGGTCCATGGAAAAACACAGCTTACTGAATTTATTTTCAAACAACTTAATTTGCTTCTCATTAAGGGGTCGTGTAGATGGTCATAACAGATTGATATTTAAATGAGAAGAGTTTACTAAAATAAAAGGTTTTTATTAAAAAAATTTAACCTTCTGATGAGAACCTGTTGTTGTTGTTTTGGTTTGTTGCTATTTTGGTTTTGTTTTTTGCTGAAACCTGTACACCCAGTTTGATTTACTCAAAGAAATACTGAGGGTTGCCTCTAACATTCCAGTAGTAAAAGTAGCCTACTCAATTAAGCTTTATTTTGTTGCTAGTTGTAGGGTAACCACAGTATAGCTAAAAAGAAAACCTGGAATGGAATACAAACTCTACCATCTTTCAGGTAAATGTCATGAGGAAATCACTTAACCTCACTGAGTCTCAGTTCTTTCATCTGTAAAATCTGGTGACTATCTACCACATCAGGAAATTAGGAGGTTTAAATGAAGTAATGCCTGTAAGTATTTTGTGAGCTCTAAAGCAATACACTAATGAGGTTTTTGAGAATGAGAACCAGTGGTACAAATCTTGACTCTGTGGTCTTGGGTAAATTGCATACCTCTTTGGACAATCCACAAAAGGGTAACACTAATTCCTTGTAAGATTATTATGTGAAATAGCAATAAAGAATCAAATATAGCATACAGTTGGCACTCAACAAAAGTATCATGATGATGATGTTTACTAAGCTGTTACACTTCCCCAAGCCCAATATTATGATATTCTTAGATAGCATGGGATATTCATAATGATAAGCATAAAACATAATACAAGAAATCCTGGGCAGAAATCAGGGAAAAAACATGTCAGGTTTGAAAAAGAAGCATTCTCTGCTAAATATGTGATTATTTGCAACTCATACCTTTATATATTTAACAATTTTGTGGAGTATTTACCATTGGACAGGGAAAAAAGAATGTTATACATAATCCTTACTATCAGGGAGCTTAATATATAGATAAACAAATAGATGAAAGACAGATACTCATATTTATATATGGATATATTTCTGGAAACATACATTTTCTCCATGCATATAAAATACACATGTGTAAATAAATATTTATGGTTTTAGACATACCATAGTATATTTTCATTTAAAAATCAAGCAATAACATGTCACAAAGTAGTATATAGTAAAACTAAACAACTAAGACAAAAAACGTTTGAGAAATAAAAGCTGTTTTTCACTGTACCAACTTACCAACTGAATTCTTTCAACCACAAGGTGTTCTCAAATATATTTATTACATAAATGAATCTATCGGTGCAGGGTTTTTTTTCCAAAAACTGGATTCTGAGGATTGGAGTTAGCTTTCTGCCTTTGTTACCGGCCCCCCTCCCCAACCCAACCGTTTTCTCTGCTTACTTGAAATAAAGGAGAGTTCTCTACTAAAACCTATCAGTGAACATCAGCAAATCTGGTATCACTCTTAAAGAACTTCAGTGTTATCTCCCTGGTATATTAAATGGCACAAGAGGCTTCTTCTCCCACTTCTCTCTGCTACACATATGCCATCCAGGGACAGTATCTTATTGGATGACTTGCAATGCCTCTACATCCCACACTATCCTACTACTAGCTCCTTACACAAGTTGTTCTGTGTAAGATGACCTTGACTCAGTTACCTACTCTCATGTAAAACATTCTTCCTCTTTGAAGGTTTTTCAGACCTACTCCAGTAAAATGAATCACTAATTCCCTTCTTGGACATTATGAATTACCATATTGCAATAATATTATTACCCATCTATCTATTCCACTAGACTGTGAGTTTTTCAAAGGCAGGGGCTGCGTGTTTTGTTGTTGTTGTTGCTTTGGGTTTTTGTTTTGTTTTTTTATCTCTTTATGTCCCCAGGGCTGGCAAGTAATAAGAACTTAACAAATACATTCACTTTTTTCACCTTTGTATTAAATCTGTCATTGGATTTCATGAGATTAGAAAGAAAACATGTGTGTTGAACAATGTCAGCTAATATTACTGACTACTTATTATATGACAGGTATGATACTGTTATTAATCCCTTTTTATAAATGAAAAAAACTCAGGCTTAGAGAGATAATTAGATCATATCAAGATTATTCTACCTGCTTGTATAGGACACAGCCAGGATGCAGTTACTGGTCTGTCAACTCTGAACCCCCATTAGATCAAGTGAGAACTGATTTAGAGTAATCTACCCGACTGTCATTATGCTCAGGAAAGGGCACCACTGTGGTGATTCACAACTGTGGAAGCATCGTATTACGGAGAAAAGACTAAAAGTGAACAGAACCACCCACACTGCTGCTCTTAACAACATGTGCTTATTTTATTAATGACAATGCAAATGAATTTGCTCTATTTGCAAGGTTAAGACAATCTGGTCCACAGAAATTAAGATGTTGTTCTGCTGGTTTCATAGAAAAGAGCTAAAATAGAATTTTTAACTGCTAACACAACCATGTGAGATAATTGTTTTGGTTAAATGACACTAATAACTAAGAGGGAAAATTCCATTTTTGCTAAACATGAGAAAAACGTGACTAATAGCTGACAAAGACAATTAATCATCACTTATTAGTTGATAACTTTAAAGCCACAGGTGCATCTCTTTTATTCCTCATTTTAAAAAGAAACACACATTTAAAAATAAAGGCAGAGCCCAGTCAGGAAGGACAACAAAGGAACTCTACAGCCTAGAGTATTCTTTTTGAATAGACAGAAAAAGTACAGCAGCTTCTCCAGGAGCATTGAAGACGTCATTGGGAATCCCCTCCTTTCTTCCCTGCATTCCCGTATATTTCCACATGGAGAATGTCATCCACCCCTCAGAAATTCTGCTTGACACTTTCAGTCATGGTGAAGCAGAAAGAAGGTTACTGATGACTATTAAGCAGAAGCTAGAGGCTTTAGCCTGTGGCTGGAGAACAGCTTTTAAAAGCATGTTTGTCCACTTTGGAAACGAGCTTCCTCTTTTAGAGTAATATTATAGAAAAGACCAGTGACAAGATCAGCAACTAAGGACTTAAATGTCCACAATATCCATCAAATGCATGAATGTGCATGTGCATACACTTGTGTATGCACACGCCTAATTTGTCTGTTCTAGAATTTCTATTCAGTATGCTATCATTAATGGTATTGCTTGAACTGATTTATTGAGAATCATCTCCCTTGTTATTGAAAAGGTTGGCTAGATGCTCACCGGTCCCACTTTGTCTTTGTAGAAACATACAAAAACTACCTCTCCCACCTTCTTTTGAGGTTAAATTACATGGCTGGGTTCAGGCCAAAAGAATGTGAACAGAACCTATATATGCTGCTTCTAGGTTGGGAATGTCTTGTCCAATTCGCCTTCCAACCCCACATGCCTCCAAGCTTCCCTGTTCAATCTGCCTGGTGGATGACACAAGCCTACTTTGAAGCCTCAACATGATAGAGACATAAGAAATAATAGAGTTTGGGTTCTACCACCACTACTTGGAAGTCAGCCACCTGTCCTGCCCTCAGATTTCAAGTGAGTGAGAAATATACTTTTCTGATAAGCCACTGAGCTATTAGAATTTCTTTGACTCTGCCACAGATTGCCTGCTCTACTCAGAAAATTTGACACAAGATGTGGTGTTGCCTTCAAAAAGCTTAAAATAAATAGTATTTACTTATCAGTTGGGCATCAGTCCTTAATAAATCAGTATCAGAAGTTGCAAATATGTGAATCAATGGTATTCAGAATCAAAGCTTTGGTCAAAATGTTGCCCCAGACTGGCACCTGCTACTCCAGCAACACCTCTAAGGAAGGAAACTGAGGATAGAATGCTATTCTGTCTTGGTTTTTCTTGTGCCCATTTGGGAAAGCACTGCAGGAATGGAAAGGCTCAGGAAAGAATGGGTCAGTTTGGGGGCATTGAGCAAAGTGAATGAGGAGTCCAAGTCTCCCTCTGGATTTAGTCTCTCAGGATTGGGAAACAGAGTGCTTCTAGATCACAACTTTAAGTAGTAACACTTGAAAAGACTCTGAGTGATGGAGACCCAGTAAAACTTTTCAGTGTCTCAGAGAACACATCAAATGGACTTCTCATCAAAGTCCGGTAATTTCAAGAAATTTAAGAAGAACAGCATGAGGGTGAGAAAGCACAGAAAAGAATTGGATATGGAAATTGGGTCTAGAAAAGATCTCTAGGTATCATTTCATCACACGAAACTGAGTAAATTCTAATATATCAGAACCCTACTGTATGGATAAGGGCACTATATTGCCTTAAAAACTACGTGTCTAAAGCTCTAAAAAAAATATTGACCCTTTAAGACTTAAGGAGCCTTTGGTCTCTATCCTTCAACCTATATTTTTCTAGGTTGTTCAGGCTATTCAAAATTCCCATGTCTGCTTTATTTCTCTTAGGCTTCCTGTTTTTTAATGGAAATACTTATTATGGCTATTCTGACTCAGTTTAAGTATTTTTTATTTAAAAATATGGCAATGGTAGACAGATAGCTTTTATTTTTATTTCAGAGGTTGCCAGACCCTCCGCTACTACATCCAGGTCTTACAGAAAGGACTGAGCAGCAATGCTCAGAGCCTGGATAGGATTTGGGACCCTCATCTTTGGGAAGGGGTGGCTGTTTTCTGTGTGTGGGGAAAAAAGACATACTGGTGACCAGATGTGTAGGCAACTATGACAGAAACTGGTTCAATACTCACCATACCATTTCTTCCCAGATGCGAGGAAGACTACTTCCAAGCCTCCCTTGCAGTTAGATTGAGAGCATGTGGTTGATTTCTGGCAAATGGAATGTGATCATAAAGCATGATATTCCAGACATGGTCATAAACATAACTGAATAATCCTCAGTGTTCCCTTTATGACATCCCTCCCCATCCTGTCTGCTACTGCTGGCTGGATAAAACCAGGGTGCCCTGAAAGCCACAGAAAATGCACATAGCTTGGGTCACTGAATTATTATTTGGAGGAGAACCACTTGACTTGCATGAGATTCAGTGTGGCAATAAATACAATTTTGTTGTATTATGCCAAGACGTTGGTGTTTGTCACTACAACATAGTTTTGACTAGCCAACTTGTAAGCTTGCAATGAAAGTTTATATACATAAACATTTATAGTCATAATACATTCTTCTGTTATAATTCTAGTGAATTCAATTTCTTAATATTTTGTTAAATGACTAAGTAAGATTTTGACAATTATTTCACACAACACTTAAGATATAACACTACTCTGGTGAGTCACTATGTGCGATACTTTAAGTTCTTCTGAGTTTCCTTATTCTGCCTTTAAAGATAAGAAACCTGAACCACAGAGAAGGTAACTTGATACTTGAGAGGATAATTCTATCTCGCATCCAATGTCCCTTCTTAAAGTCTTAGAACTGAATTTTCCTTAGGGATAGGCCCATCCCCCCATTCTCAGCGAGAAGGATTTTATGACTAGACCTAGACTCATCACCATTGCTGTCAGGACTGATTCAAGGGTAAGCATGTGACTTAAGCCAGTCCAATCACAATGGATTTTTATTTAGAATTTTTTATTGACATTGAGACAAATAAATTCACCTTTTACTCTGATTTTTTTCTTAAATTCAATTAGCCAACATATAGTAGATCATTAGCTTTTGGTGTAGTGTTCAATGATTCATCAGTTGCATATAACACCCAGTGCTCACCATATCACTTGCCCTCCTTAATGCCCATCATTAGGAATGGGGCGTTCCCTAGACCTGCTGGAAACTGTTTTCCAAATACATAGGGAGAGCTCATCTGCATATGAGAAGAGGGAAAACAAGTGATGAAACTGGTATTTATGACATCATTTGAACATTTTTATCTTTCCAGGCCTGCAACTATATACATATACTAATTATTCCTATATTCTTATTTGAGACAATGTATCTCCTTTCTATTTATTTATTTATTTATTTATTTATTTATTTATTTATTTATTTATTTTTAGCACAGAGCTATTTACTCTTACTTTCAGTCTCACACATCCTAAAATGTATCTGGCCTCAACTAGGTAATAGCCAATTTAAGCTTCAAACTCTAGAACACTATTTTTTTTTCTCATTTCAAGACGTCTTACCTTTCACTTCATAAAATATGGTTTGTATTAAATGAAGTTACTTGTGTACATACAGACATTTATAGGTCAACAAATATACATTGGTCATTATTCTAGGAAGGAAATATAAGCAGACCAAGAGTTTACAATCTTGCTCACATAAATACAAGAAGCTTTGAGAGAACTACAGAAAGCAAAGATAACCGAGTGCTAAATTATGAATCTCTTATTGATCAAATTCAGAAAACATCAAAAACTTTAGGACTAATTGTCTCAAAAGACTTATTTTATTATAATATTTCATGATTTCTGCTCACTTTATTTTCCTCCCATAAAACTTCAAAATTCCCTGCTTGTTCTCTTCTACTTTAAGTACATGCTATCATAGTTGCCTTCCATATCTTTGACAAAAAAGTAAAATATGAATGTCATAGAAAATTTGATAACATGAAATATGGTATGCTGGTAGACATTTGATAACCAGTTCTCTGAAAAAAAAAATCAAAATTTTTAGCTTAGGCTCATTTTTCTGATACAAACTCTCCCACCATGAATGATTTAAATCTATCAACATGGTAATGCTAAATTCAGAACTGGGGGGGAGGGGGCGGGGAGCAAACAATAGGCTCTCAAGGGCCAGTATAAAACAGCTCCGTATCTTTGGATAGAGTGGTAAAATTTTCTAAACTGTTTTAAAGTAGTTATATTTGTTTAACTTCATTTTTTTAACTTACCTTAATTTTTAAAAAAGCCTTGTGTGTATATGTATGCACGTGTTCACTTGTTTGTTTCTCTCTATATAAATGGAGATGCACAAAAAAGATGAAGGAAAATATATACACCAAAATGTCATTTGTGGTTATTGCTAGATGTGGGATCATAAATGATTTACATCGCCTTTTAGATTTTTAGTTCTTTTCCTTAAATATTCTGTAATCATTATATATATTGTTTAAGAAAAATATATTTCTTTAAAAAGAAAGAAGAACATCTTCAGTCTCTGATATTTTTATTTCCCTGATAAAGAATGTTCATATGATGAAATAATATTCCATATAGAAAACCAGAAAGATTCCACCAAAAAACTGTTAAAACTAATAAATGAATTCAGTAAGTCACAGAGTTTAGACTCAACATACAGGAATCTGTTACATTTCTATACCTTAATAATGAAGCTGCAGAAAAAGAAATTAAGGAATTACACAGAACAATCACAAAACTAGAACAAACAATCCTAAAATTTGTATGGAACTAAAAAAGACCCTGATTAGCCAAAACAAACTTGAAAAAGAAAAGCAAAGCTGGAGGCATCATAAATCTGGACTTCAAGTTATATTACAAAGTTGCAGTGATCAAAAAAGTATGGTACTGGCACATAGATCAATGGAACAAAATGGAAAATCCAGAAACAAACCCACAATTATATGGTCAATTAATCTTTGACAAAGCAGGAAATAATATCCAATTGGAAAAAGAATGTCTCTTCAACAAATGGTGTTGTGAAAACTGAATAGCCACACGCAGAAGAATGAAACTGGACCACTTTCTTACATAACACACAAAAATAAATTCAAAATGGATGAAAGACCTAAATGTGAGACCTGAAGCCATAAAAATGTTGGAAGAGAACACAGGTAGTAACCTCTTTGACACTGGCTGTAGCAATTTCTTTCTAGATATGTCTCCTTGGCAAGGGAAGCAAAAGCAAAAATAAACAACTGGGACTTCATCAAAATAAAAAGTTCTGCACAACAAAAGAAACAATCAGCAGAACTAAATGGCAACTTATGGAATGGGAGAAGATTTTGCAAATGACATATCTGATAAAGGGTTGGTATCCAAAATACATAAAGAACTTACAAAACAACACCCAGAAAATGAATAATCCCATTAAAAAGTGGGCAAAAGACATGAACAGACATTGTTCCAAAGAAGACCTATAGATGGCCAACAGACATATGAAATGATGCTCAATAGTACTGATGATCAGGAGAATGCAAATCAAAACCACAATGAGATATCACCTTATAACTGTCCGAATGGCTAAAATCAACAATATAAGGAACAAGGAGTGTTGGTGAGGATGTGGAGAAAGTGGAACCCTCTAACATTGTTTGTGGGAATGAAAACTGCTGTTGCACTCTGGAAAACAGTTTGGATTTTCCTCAAAAAATTAAAACTAGAACTACTCTGTGATCCAGCAATTGCACTATTGGGCATTTACCCAAATACAAAAATATTAATTCCAAGGGATACATGCACCCTGATGTTTATAGCAGCATTATCTACTATAGCCAAATTATGGAAACAGACCAAGTGTCCATCAACTTATGAATGGATAAAGAAGACGTGGTATTTATATATAATATTACCCAACCATAAAATAGAAATGAAAATTTACCATTTTAGTCACAATGTTATATATGAGATTTTATGTGTAAACTAAGTACAGTAAATCTTCATGTATTCATTTAGAATATCTCCAGAATAGATTTCTACTGAAAGTCTTAAGCTAGTAGCAAGGGCATATAAATAGATCATCACTGGTGAATATTAATAGGAAAACAAACTGCCAAAAATGGAAACTAAGGGACAGGGGAAAAAAAGATCATTAGGTAATATTTCCAAATTAAAATATGGGAAATCAAAAAGATAATGAGGGGTAGAAATAGTCCAGTACACTGACTAGTGTTCTGTAACTTACCAAAAAATGATTGCCCTTCAGTGAAAATTTCCCTTTAGCTTTAAAGAAGAATCTTAAAGTTCAGCTAAATAGCTGCCCTCATTAGTTTTGACCGGCAACTCAAATTCAGGGTAAATTTCTGAGAGATGGATGATTTCTATTGTGCATTTGAGATACTCATTGATAAATGCCTATTGAGGGCAAACATGAAATATCAGACTTCTAAACAATAAATATTTCTGACAAAGTAATACAATTCTAGGTAACATCATCCTCTAATACTTTACAATAATTTATCAAATTATTTTTGACTCAATATTAAGTATTTTGTATTCCTTCAAAATGAATTGGGAAGATAAAGAGGACAGATGCTTTATTTTGTATTTAAAGGGTGTGGGTACATAATGGAAGATGTTTATCATTGCATTTGTAATGTATTTATACGTATCTCCTAAATATCAATAAGAAAGACAGCCCAAGGGAAATGTAAGACAAAGGCAGATAATTCATAAGAAGGATATTCAAAGAACTAATAGATGAAAGAGATTGTGTTCATTACTTATCAGGAAAATGATAATTAAGTAAAATTAAATGAGAAAATCACAATGAGATAGCATCATCCACACCAAAATAACTAAATGGAAAAAAACTTAAAAAAGAAAATGCTAACTGCTGGTGAAGATGTGGACCAATGAGAGCATAATGGTAAAACTACTTTGAAAACTGTTTAGCATGATCTACTAAAACAACTATGTGGAATACTTTGACCCAACAATTTCATTACTTTGATATATAACAGCAGAAATAATTTCCAAAAGACATGACTTATAGAGCTGTACTGATAATTTTCCAAAATTAGCAACTACTTCAGTGAAGGCATACTTCAGAGATATTGCAGGTTCTTTTCCAGACCGCCATGATAAAGTCAATATTGCAATAAAGGAGTCAGATGAAGTTTTTGATTTCTCAGGACATATACGTTATGTTTGCACTATAGTGTAGTCCACTAAGTGCATAATAGCATGTCTAAAAAATAATGTACATAACTTAAATACTTTATCACTAAAAATACTATCACCTGAGATTTTAATGAGTCATAATCACTGATCACAGATCATTATAACAAATACAATGATTAAGAAGTTGAAACATGTCAAGAATTACCAAAATGTGATGCAGACACAACGTGAAGAAATGCGGTTGGAAAAGGCAGCAATAGGCTTGCTCAAGGCAGGATTGCCAAAACCGTCAATTAGTTAAAAAAAAAAAAAATGCAGTATCTGTGAAGTGCAGTAAAACAAAGTGCAGTATAACAAAGCATGCTTGTACCCATTAATAATGGAAAAAATATAAAAATTGTAGCATCTTTACAACATTGAGAGTGACCCTCATTACATGCAAAATTGTGGATGCCTCCCACAAGTATAAGGTTGAGTGAAATATGCCAGAGAAGGTAAACTGCATAATGCATACATATTGTATGCTTCTACTTATATAAAAAGTTAATCTACACTGTTAGAGGTTAGGAGAGTAGTTATCCTTGGGGCAGCTTCTAAGCTGCTTATAATGATCTGAGTGTTTTTCATATAGATGTGTTCACATTCTGAAAAATGCATCAAGCTTTAACACTGAATTTGTGCCTTTTTCTATGTTTATATTTAACTTCCATAATATGTTTTTGGAAAAGTGGGACAGAAATAGATGATAGATAGATAGATAGATAATAGTAGTATACCTTGTGTCACAGAGCAAGTTAGGAACAGTCAAAACACAACCAAATTCTGACTGTCTAGCTTCTAGATCTGTATTTTTAGGTACCTCAGAAGATAACAGATTTCATACTTAACATCAGAAATAACCATCTTTTTCTAAGTAAAGACTTAAATAGTCTTTGTCAAAATGAACAATATGATGTAGTAAAGGAAAAGTCTTTCAAACAAGAACAACCTGGAATTAAATTCTGTCTATTCTCTTGTCAAGGTCTTAAATTCTATGGCTTAGGTTCTATAACTATAACATAGAATAGGAATACTTACAAGATTGCTATGGGGATTACCAAACAAGTTCTGACAAAAAAGCATGTGGTCAATAAATATAGTTATTATTTATGCTGTTAATAATTAGATTAAGTAAAGGAATTTCTGAACTACTGAACTCTTAAGAAACACGGCTTTATTAACAAGAGCTCTACCATAAGCCCCATGAGATCAAGAACCACTGCATTTCCAAGGGCTAGTGTGGTTCCTGGAATATAGGAAAAAACTAATGTCTGCTAAATTTTCAGTGTCTTTGACACGCTCTTATAATGTTTTCTAGTTTACAAGTGTTACTTTATAAGTATTACAGCTCAAAAAATTATTGAAATACAGTATAGTTTTCACAGTGATAGAATTTCTCATGTATGTTTCTACTATTTACAGCAAGGCATGATCCTGTCATCTATACTGAAGGACATATTGACATAGTGTGCTATATTTGGGAAAAAGAAATCTATATAGGGATGGGAATAGTTGTTTTCTGGTGTGAGCAGGATATTTTGTATTAAAATATTTTGGGGGTATTCTATAGAGGAGAAAAGTAAAAGATGTATTCTGCTTAATGATCTCATCCAACTATTCTTTAGGCCTAAATTTGAAATGACTTTTCTATTAATAGCTATAAAGAAACCTCCGGGATGCCTGTGTGGCTCAGCCGGTTAAGTGTCTGCTTTCGGCTCAGGTCATGAACCCAGGGTCCTGGAATTAAGTCCCGCATTAGGTTCTCTGCTCGGCAGGGGGCCTGCTTCCACTTCTCTTGCTCTCCCTGCTTCTGCTCTCACTCTCTCTCTCTGTCAAATAAATAAACAAAACCTTAGAAGAAAGAAAGAAACCTCCAACGATAATGGAAAACCTTTTAGAAGAACATATTAAAAAATGTGTTGGGGTGGTTAGCTGGCTCAGTCAGTAGAACATGTATGTGACTCTTGATTTCAGGGTTGTGAGTTCAAGCCTCACATTGAATGTAAAGATTACTTAAAACATTTTTTTTTAAAGTTGCATTTATAGGGGTTACTTTTAAAATTAAAAAACTTGGGCGCCTGGGTGGCTCAGTGGGTTAAAGCCTCTGCCTTCGGCTTAGGTCATGATCCCAGTGTCCTGGGATCCAGGCGCGCATCGGGCTCTCTGCTAGGCAGGGACCCTGCTTCCTCCTCTCTCCTCTCCTCTGCCTGCCTCTCTGCCTACTTGTAATCCCTCTCTCTGTGTCAAATAAATAAATAAAATCTTTAAAAAAAATAAAATTAAATTAAATTTAAAAACTTATATTAAAAAATTGTTGGACAGTTCCACTAAATAAATTTCAAAATTTAATAAAGTCTTTAATAGGTGAACTTGTCTTGTGTATATCCAGAAGGGATCTGTTGTATAGTGCATTAACCAAATTTATTTGACCTATGAACTCTCCCCATTTCTCTGCACCCAACTCCCCACACATATATACACACACAAATGGAAAATTAGCGTTCTGAGGAATGTACTTTGAAAAGGAATGATTGGGCGCCTGGGTGGCTCAGTGGGTTAAAGCCTCTGCCTTTGGCTTAGGTCATGATCCCAGTGTCCTGGGATCCAGGCCCACATCGGGCTCTCTGCTCGGCAGGGAGCCTGCTTCCTCCTCTCTCCTCTCTCTGCCTGCCTCTCTGCCTACTTGTAATCCCTCTCTCTGTGTCAAATAAATAAATAAAATCTTTAAAAAAAATAAAATTAAATTAAATTTAAAAACTTATATTAAAAAATTGTTGGACAGTTCCACTAAATAAATTTCAAAATTTAATAAAGTCTTTAATAGGTGAACTTGTCTTGTGTATCTCCAGAAGGGATCTGTTGTATAGTGCATTAACCAAATTTATTTGACCTATGAACTCTCCCCATTTCTCTGCACCCAACTCCCCACACATATATACACACACAAATGGAGAATTAGCGTTCTGAGGAATGTACTTTGAAAAGGAATGATTGGGCGCCTGGGTGGCTCAGTGGGTTAAAGCCTCTGCCTTTGGCTTAGGTCATGATCCCAGTGTCCTGGGATCCAGGCCCACATCGGGCTCTCTGCTCGGCAGGGAGCCTGCTTCCTCCTCTCTCCTCTCTCTGCCTGCCTCTCTGCCTACTTGTAATCTCTCTCTCTGTCAAATGAATAAATAAAATCTTTAAAAAAAAAAAAAAGAAAAGAAAAAAGAAAAGGAATGATTTAGGGGCACTTGGGTGGCTCAGTGGATTAAGAGTTGGACTGTTGATTTTAGCTCAGGTCATGATCTCGGGGTCATGAGATCAAGCCTCGTGCCAGGCTCTGCAGTGGGGATCAAGCCTGCTTGGGATTCTCCTTCTCCCTCTGCCCCTCCCCCAACCCTCTCTAAAAAAATAAAAGGAAACATTTAAAATCATTGCAAATTTATACTATTATAATGAATATTGAGAAATATCTGAATGAGATGGTATCAGTCTAGTCTTAAGAATTGAGTGATTGAAATACTAAAACTCTTGAAATTCTTTCCAACTTTATGTTTAGGATAGGAAACATTAAAGAACTTCATTTAACCACAACGGTTGGAAAATGCAGTTTATGTTCAACAGAACTTTCTGGTTAAATTCTTTAGTCAGTGAAATTTCTCCATTGCATGGTTGTTCCTGCTGGGATGACGGGAATTTTCTCTGAAACTCTGTTTCAGTGTGAACACTTGTGCTGGCTGAGCTGCTAATTACACAGTCTGAGAAATCTGGATCTTAACCTGCCCCAAATCTTCAAAGTTACTACATACTCCAGTGGCAGCAATGTCAATACAATTTGTAGAAAACCTTATAAAAAAGAAAAAAGTCACCTCTGATTAATCTCTCAAGCAGTATAAAAGTAGAATAAAAGAAAATATTTTCTTCTATGTCTTTAGACTTTTGAAGACAATGACAGGTGCTTCAAAACTAATCTTTAATAATTTAAGAACACATTGGTGATTCTAACAGCTGGGTAATTAAAGTACTTATCACCTAAGTTGGAAATCAAAATTTTTAATGCTAGTAACTTCCATTAGCAAGCAAAATAAATCTCCAATGAGTCTAAGCTAGATGAAATTGTTTTTCTCTTTTCTTATCAAAACTCCAGAAGCACAATGAAGAAAATTTCCCAAATACTAAGGAAATATTATACTAATGTCTTCATTTGAATGATTTCTCTGGCACTGGAATGGGGAGATGCCCCCTTGCCCCAAAACCTTGTGAGACTTTCACCTTCCAGGATTCCTGAAAGTATATCATGAAGAAAATACAGAAAGAAAGTCATGGATCCTCTAAAACATGCAGGAAAAAACAAACTTCACAGGAATGTAGTAATGTCCAAAATCCAAACATATTTGCCAAGATAGAGCTTTGTCAGAACATTGTACCCACCACTTCCATCACCAGTACCAACTACTACCACAACAGTATTCATAATAAATAAGCAAATTTTCCTACAAAGCTGCTCTTGTGTTCATTTAATAGAGGCTGTCAAGGTTGAACATGTACCAAAATCATCAGGAAGTCATATTAAAACACAGATTTCTGGCCCTACCACTAGAATTCTTGATTCGGTAGATCTTTTTATTTCTAACAAATTCCCAAGTGATGCTAATTGGGTGGTATAGGAGCACACACTTGGAGTGAAACACATAAAATGTTTTAATATGATTTCACTCAGTGAAACTTAATGTGGACCCAGTTATAAATATAGTTGTTCTGAGTAGTCTAATTTTTCAAAATTCAAAATAGGATAAGTAGGACAGTTAAATGTGATTAAAGAGAGTAATAACTACTTTAAAATGTATGCTACCTAACTACAATATATTTGGGTGCAGTATGACTCATCTCTGACAGTAGAGATGGTGTTTGGCTTGGCATCCCATTCGGCCAGCTCTGTTAATTAAACCAAGTAACTCCCAAGGCATTCTATCTTGTATATGTATACCTCACTAACTCTATTTTTCCCTTCTTTCAGGTAATTTTATGCTTCTTTTGTCCAAAATATACTTTTTCAATCTATCACATGGGTTAACCCCTTCTATATTCAAGAGTCTATCTTTAATAAAATAACCTTTTCCAGTAGGTCTGCCTTGAAGAATTTCTTTACTCCTATAAAATATGTTGGGAGTCTTTCTTTTTCCAGAGTATGATGTGTTGGTCTCTACCAGAGCACTTAGCAGAATACTGTAACTAGCTATTTAAGTGTGTCTCTTGCCTGAAACTATGAGCTCCTGCAGAACAACAATCTGACCTTACCTGTGTTTCTATTTCCAGCCACCAGAACAAGCCCTTGACAAGATAATTGAAGAAAAAAAGTTATTATTGTCAAGCTAAACCTGGAGATTTTATTTGTGACTTAAGTAGCTTTGGGATATAAGTTTGTTTGTTCATTCACATTTTAATCGATTGATCTCTATGTGCCAAAAATGATCCCTGAAAAAAGTCATTTCTAAACCAGGAATTATTGTGATAATCTGTTTTCTTTAGGTTTCTTTTTTTTTTTAAGATTTTATTTATTCATTTGACACAGAGAGAGAGATTACAAGTAGGCAGAGAGGCAGGCAGAGAGAGAGGAGAGAGGAGGAAGCAGGCTCCCTGCTGAGCAGAGAGCCCGATGTGGGCCTCGATCCCAGGACCCTGGGATCATGACCTGAGCCCAAGGCAGCGGCTTTAACCCACTGAGCCACCCAGGCGCACTTCTTTAGGTTTCTATGTTTGCATAGAGCATGCCAATTACCTATGGGTCCATTGTTCAGGTTTCCAGAAAGTGGTACTAGACAAAATGAGACTTAGAACAAAGGAATTCATAAGATGACTTTGTGATATCAGCCATATAACTCTTTATATTTAAATAATTTTGGTCCCTTGTATTTGGAATTTTAAAATATCTTTGCTTTTTGCCCCACCCTAGATTTTTATTCACTCATTTTGCATGCAAATATGCAGATCTGGGAAGGTGATTACTTTCATTATAATGTAGTTTTTTCTCCTATCACGTTTAACTGTCAAACCATGCTATTTTCAATTTTAAAGGGTAAGACTACTCAGAACAACTATATTTACATTATAATGGGGTCCACATTAATAATAAGCTAATTCATTACTATTTTAGTACACCCTTTACCTTTGAATTATCACTTTAGAGCTCAGGGGTCACAATGTGGTCCTTTGTGCCCAGGGTATTGGCATTTAAGAGATTTATCAGGCACCAGAAACAAGGCAGTGGCCAGAGGCATACAAAAGGCGGGGGGGAAGATCATAAATTCAAAGAATAAAATGAAAAGGTTCAATCTATGGAGTGTGAATAATTCACAAATACCAAATTGGTCTTGAAGATTCTCCCATCACCTCCCATTTTTCTTACTTAGGACGTTTTTCCCCCCTCGGTTTATCTTATATCCTGTATATCTAACAGGAACCAACTGAGAACATATTAAAGAGATTTTATTTCCTTGGGCAAGAAGAAATGTGTATATCTTATTGAAGTGAAAAATATATGACAAATGTAAAAGGTTAAGTCTACCTCCCTCCTAATGCCTCTAGAACATCTTTATTTCCCTCTGGTCTGATTTAAGTGACAATGTTCTATTTTGATTTCTATCCCTGGCTGTACATTAGAATCCCACAGTGTGGTAAGGTAGAATAATCATCCCCAAAGATGTCTATGTCCTCACCCCTGGCACCTAAGTAAGGTTGCAGTTGGGATTCAGATTGCTAATTTGCTAAACAGGGAGATTATTCTGGACTACCTGGGTGGACTCCGTGTACTCAGAAGATCCCTTACTGGAAGAGTGCTTTCCAGGGAGACCCGAGGGACGGCTGCATGAGAATGACTTGGCCTGATTTACAGCCTTTCAGGTAAACTATTGGCAAGAAAAGCAAGCAACCTGTAGAAACTAGAAACAGCAGAGAAACAGACTTCCCCTAGAGGCTCCAGAAAGGAATGCATCTTCAGACCCCTTAATCTTAGCTCAGTGAGATTCCTGTCAGATTTATGTTCTACAGAAGTGTAAGAAAAATAAATCTGTAAGTGCGTGTGTGTGTGTGTGTGTGTGTGTGTGTGTGTGTGTGTTTAAGCTTGCGGTGACTTGTCAGAGCAGCAACAGAAACTTAAACCTGGGGACCTTTTGAAAATCCTGATTCCCAGATTATACCCCACATCAATTACATTAAAACCTCCAGGGGGCTGGAGAAGGACGAGATATAGACAATAATATTTTTAAGCTCCCTAAAAGCTTCCAATGTGTAGCCATATTTCAGAATTGCTGCTCTAAGTATACACACCGGTTTTCACGAGAAGCGACTGCCTTGGAAGGAACAAGTCTTTGGTGGTAAAGCTGGGCCCAGATGATACCTTACACTCCGAGTATGATTCCAGGAGCAGAGCACCAGCATCATCTTGAAACTTCTTAGAAATACATAATCTGGTCCCCAATCTGACCCACTGAGTCAGAATCTGCATTGTAATACCAGCTCTAGGTGATGTATATGCCCATTAAATAGGAAGAAACAAAATATATGCACCAACGGTTGTCCTTCCAATCTAAAATGTTTCTATTACTTGCAGTGATTTTAAAATCATTACTTAAGTAAAAACTTATCAAGCAGGCCTTCAAGGCTATGAGATCCTCAAAGAGAGGAACTGTTGCCTTCCTCCTCTTTCCCTCCCTCCATCGCCCGCCCTTCCCGTTCTTTCTTTTTCCTGTTTCTTATTATCTTTCTCTACTTCCCTCTCCTTCCTCCTCCTCTTCTCTCTCTCCTCATTAGTTTATACTCAGTGCCCAAGACTTATCATTTCTGACTTTCTGGCTAACTGCTTGAATTAATGATGATTGTGACTACAGAAATAATAAAAATAAGTTACCAAGATGCCAGCTACTGTGAAATAAAAATATAACTTAAATGCCAGGGGAAAAAAACCCTGTTTTAATTTAGACTCAATGCTCTGTTCCTTTTTATACCAGACTAATTCCTCTTAGATTCTAGAGATATGGATCAATTTTATTAGTTTACTATTAAAACTCCTAAATAATTCCAAACCTCTCTTAGGATTTTATTCCCATGAGCCAAGAGATTCAATAATCATCAATCTCTTACTTGCATCAAAAGAAATTCCTTTTATTGTAAGTTTATAATTTTTAGCATTCAGACTCTGTGGGAAGAATCATCCTGTATTGCTAAAACTGTTTTCTATTTGAAATTTTTTGTTTCTAACCTGGGGTTGGAGAAATCAGTGGCAATGACAGAGTAAGATTTGCAGGTGGGAAATAGGAGATTGCAAACTGGGCTGCCATCCTCCATTCTGTGGTCATGGAAACACCTTTAACCCACCAGGATTCTCTCCTACGTTGAACCTGAGACTTGATTCTCAAAGCTTCTCAACACTGTGTTTTGATAGCACAGTAACTGAAGCTTTTTTTTTAAACCTTAATCATTTCAGTCACTCACTACAACAAACCAAGGAGCCAGATGTTACTAGCCCCATTTTACAAATGAAGACATTAAAGTCTAGAGGGCATTAGAAACTTGTCCAAGGTCATGCTGTTGGTAATAGGTGAGACAAGATTGGAGTGGAGGTATGTCTGGTTCCAAGACCCATACTGTAAAACTTCTGTTGACTACAGTGGTGTGGCATGACTTATTGGTCATGAGGATGGCAGGAACTCATGTATTAAAAGGATTTCCTGGGCACCTGGGTGGCTCATTGGGTTAAGCCTCTGCCTTTGGCTCAGGTCATGATCTCAGGGTCCTGGGATCAAGGCCCGCATCTGGCTCCCTGCTCAGCGGGGAGCCTGCTTCCTCCTCTCTCTCTCTCTGCCTGCCTCTCTGCCTATTTGTGATCTCTCTCTGTCAAAATAAATAAAAATAAAAAATCTTAAAAAAAAATAAAAATAAAAGGATTTCCCTTGAGATGTCTTTTTTTGTTTTAAGATTTTATTTACTCATTTGTCAGAGAGAGAGAGAGAGAGAGAGCACAAGCAGGCAGAGCAGTAGGCAGAGGCAGAGAGAGAAGCAGGCTCCCTACCGAGCAAGGAGCCAGATGCGGGACTCTATCCCAGGACCCTAGGATCGTGACCTGAGCCTAAGGCAGATACTTAATCAACTGAGCCACCCAGGCATCCCTCCCTTGAGAAGTCTTAAAAAGAACCCCAATGGGTCAAAATGACCACTCAGCTCTTTCCCAAGAAGCCACATATCTAAAACTGTGCTATATAAGATCTATGAAGAAGATCATTTATAGAACACATTCTCAGCTCTAGAAATCTGTCACTGCAGAGCACAGTGATGTATTGCTAATGTGATACCCCACTTCAGAAACAAACCATGTTGGCTTCAAACCACTAGCCTATGGGACTGAATTCCAATTATTTGCTGAAACAAGTAATTTCCAATTACACAGGTAATCTTTATAATGTTTACGTATACTTGGCCACCTGAATAACATAGCCTAACATCCAGTATGATTAAAGTTCCAGCATTATCCAAATAGTTGCCACTATCTGTTATTGTAGAAGGAGGGAAGGGGGAAATTCACAGCAGTAACCTGCTGCACTTCACATGCAACTATGGATAAATGGTTTCTGCTTTGAGAACATTATCCAGCACTAGTCTCCAAAGGTAGGTGTGCCAATTAGCTATTTGGCAATGCCCTCTGTCTCCCACCAAGGAGACATCTGAAAGGCTGTTTCTGCAGGAAACGCCAAACAAGCTTGCTAGTCTTACTTACAGCCATTAAGTGTTGTAAGTCACACCCCTGACCATGTCTATGCATATGTGACAGTATCAGATCAGACAGAAAGATGCAGTCAGTCCAACATGCCACTGATTTTTAAGATGCCCCCAAGCAGGGAAAACAGAAGTTAAAGAGCACTTCCAGTTATGTGATAATTAATTCAAAACAGTTTTATTACAAGGACTGAAATTAAAATTTAGGAATGCCAAGCTCTGAATCAGGCCGGGGTTTGAGTCCTAGTTCCCCAAGCCATCAATTTTGTGACATTCACCAAGTCTTTTAGTAGCTCTGTCCCTCAAATTCTCCTTCTGTAAAATTGAATAATACCTAAATCTCAGGTTATTTTTTTTAAGTAAGTTAATTGACGCAAAGTGCTTAGCAGGCTACTTGTAGCAAGCAGAGTAGACCCTCAGAAAATAGAAGCCTCCATAGAACTTCCTTTCCTAGGAGTCCAGAACTTCAGATTATTCCTTTCACATCCTTAGCTGCACATACTTTGTGCCCTGTAAGTCACAGTGTGCAGAATGATGTATTTTCACAGAGTACCTCAAAAGCACATATTCCTATTACACTTAATGTTTAAGGTACATGGCTACAGCCTTAAACAAGAGATTTCTGCTGCCACATATGACATATTATCATGGAGTATTTTCATTAAAGAGTGACTAACTTCTACTAAGTTACTACTAAGTGACAGTTTCTGTGTCAAGTGATGGGGAGAAAAAAGAATAAGACATATTCTCCATTCTTGAGGCATTTAAAATCTAGCAGGAAAAGTCATGTTAACTGAACTATCCACCCCATACAGTTCCATGAAAAAGAAATGTGTAGTCCAGAGGTGTAACAGGAAATGAATCATGGGGGAGGCAGGATATCAGAGGAACCTTGAAAGTAAGATTTTAGTAGGAAGATAGGAGAGTAAGGGGCATATCAGGCAAATAATTTGGAGACAGGCTATGAAGGACTTATAATGCTGACATTTAGGTATTTAGTATTTTGACTGGCAGGAACATAATAAGGTGTCTAAAGCAGGAGAAGGACAGAAGAATACTGACAGAAATAACTGACAGAGATTTAATTCTGCACTTAGCCAGCCATTCCCAATTTTCCAGTCTGCTAATATTAGTGTGAGGAGGCTGCCAGATCTTTTCCTATTCATTTGTAAATGTATATGAGTTCATATACAGCATATATGTATTTCTATGCATGACTTACATTTACAAACACCTACATAGGAGGCAGGACTTTCAAAATGGTAACATAAGGAGTTCTGAAGACATCTTCCAGCAAAATAAAGATTTTATTGTTGGAAACTATTAAAAAAAAATCACCCAATCATTTAAAGTCTATGAGAAATTGTCCTAAGAACATATAGCAAATAAAGAAACATTCACATGCAGCAGCTACTAAGTCTCAGAACAGTGAGAGTCTGTAGTACTTGAATCATGACACACTCCCTTTGTTCCCCCATCCAGCCCAGCATGATGCAAACTCCACTACAGACCAGGGCAGCCAAGACCCCAGGGCTCACCATCTGCGCTCCTTCTACCATTAGGCATTCAAGAAGACTACTCCTGGACTCACAGTCAACTGCGGAGTTCAGGAAAGCTAAGCACATGCACTATGCTGTATCCACTCAAGATCAATCAGAGTGGGACACGGGACAGACCTGAAAATAGCTTCCAAGCCACACACGGAACCATCAACGCAGGGAATAGAGCTCATTGGCACAAAGGTCTTAAATTCAACTTCTAACCAGATCCTGGCTGACAAATAAGCCTCTCTGACCCAAATGTGACTCCCTAAGAGCCAGATTTAAAAACAAATCATGCCCACTACTGGAGGTCTGGATGAGTATACAGTGCTTTATTTTCTAGGGCTGATTAGAGAGGTAACCACCAAGTTAATAGTTTCAGGCTGAATGTGGGTCAAAAAAAAAAATACATAAACATACTGAGTAGTGGGAGTAGTCTACAAACTACCTGCATACCCAATAGTATGGGGTAGAAATCTTACTGGTTAAGGGTGCTAAGCATAATCTGTGACCAGTAAATGGCTTATGCTGACCTTTAAGTAGCCAAACCAAGATTAAAGCAAAGAAAAAACCTTCTAAGCAGGGACATCAGAGGCTGCACACCGCAGGGTAGATACACTTCACAGAATTTGTCACTAAACAAATTTAAAGTATGACGAACCAAATAACAATAATCCTCCCTCCTGTACAGAATGTGTATCCAGACAGAGTTGCTGAAATACAAGTTAAAGGTTTCAATAAAAAGTTAAGAAGAATGCAAATAATGTATCCACGACTCACGCAAGGAAAAGGCAATAGAAACTAACTTTGAAGGGACCCATATTATAATATGTTCAAAGAACAAGAGGAAACTATGGTTAAAGAATTAAAGTGAATAATGATGGAAAAGTCCTCTTACATTGCAAAATCTGCAAAATAAATACAGTAACATATAAAAAGGTTTATATATCAAGACCAAGTGGAATTTATCCCACACATGTATGGCCAGTTTAACACCCAGAATCAATTAATAATCAAACCATATCAAGTGAATAAAGAATAAAAACTGTTTCTCAGTAAATGTAGAAAACTTATTCGACAAAAATTCAATATCCTTTCATGATTTAAAGAAAAAAAAAACTCAAACTAGAAATAACAGCTTCAAACTTTTAGAAAGCATCTGAAAAAACCCACAACTAGCATCAAAAGTAATGATAAAAGACTGAATGCGTGCTCCCAAAATCATGAAAAAAGTTAAGGATGTCAAGTCAATTCTTGTCATTTCTATTTATCATTGTACTGGCCAGGGGGTTGGGGAGCATGAGGGAGGGTTCTAATCAGAGAAGTCGGGTGAGAAAAAGAAATACAAAGTATCCAGATTGGAAAGGAAGACATAAGCTTATCTGTATTTGCAGATTATATGATTTATATATAGAAAATTCTAAGGAACACACACACAAAAAAATTAGTACTAATAAACAAGTACAGCAGAGTTGTAGTATATGAGGTCAATATGCAGATGTCAACTATATTTATAAACACTAATAATGAACATTCCAAAATTAAAATTCAGAAAACAATTCTATTTAAAATAGATCAAAAAGAATAAAATACTTTACACATTCATAAAACAAGTATGAGACTTGTACATTAAAAAGCATAAACATTGTTGAAAGGAATTAAAGATCTAAGTAAATTGAAAGGCTTCTCATGTTCATGTGTCAGAAGACTCAATATTTTAAGATGGCAATAATATTCTAATTAATCTATAGATTCAACACAATTGCTATCAAAATCCTAACTGGCCTTTTCTTTTGCAGATATTGGCAAGTCTATCCTATATTTAAAGTTGAGTCTCTTAATTTCTAGGAAAATTAAACCCTTAAATTTGGTCTATTAATTCTTTCTAGAACTTCTATAACTGATATTGAGTATCCTGGATCTATATTCTATATCACAACTACTTTCTCTTACAACTTATCTTTAATATTGTGAGCCTTTTTTCTAATTAATCATTCACATTTATTTTCAGTTTGGTTCTAGTTAATTACATAGAACTTTTATGGATATTTTCAACATTTCATATTTCTTACAGAGGAGTTCATAAGTGTACAGGTAAAGAACACTATAAAATGAATACCTGTGATATTTCCATCCAGAAGAGAAAATGGGACATTTCTCCATATATTCTGAAAATGTGAAATATTTTAGAATTTTTTTTTTTTTAAGATTTTATTTATTTATTTGACACAGAGAGAGAGATTACAAGTAGGCAGAGAGGCAGGCAGAGAGACAGGGAGAGGAGGAAGCAGGCTCCCTGCTGAGCAGAGAGCCTGATATGGGCCTCGATCCCAGGACGCTGAGATCATGACCTGAGCCGAAAGCAGAGGCTTTAACCCACTGAGCCACCCAGGTGCCCTAGAATCTTTTTCTGAAATAATTTGACTAACTGCATTTTCTTGTGTGCCTGAAACTTGCCATTTTTAAAAAAATATAGCTTACTTGATTTCATTTCTTGAAGCCCTATTTGATAGTTTTTAAAGTGTGCTAGGTCATTTTCATGATTCTTGTTTCATATACAGACTTCCAGTCTGTCCTCTACTTCCTTAAATATAAAACGCTTAACTTTATAATAGGTATCTTGATAATTATAGTGTCTGAAGTCTGAGAGTATTTTATTATCTCTATGTGCTATTGTAGAGGGTAATGAACTCTCAAAAATATCTACATCCCCTTCCTGAAACCTATAAATATAAGCTTACATACATGACAATAGTAAATGCACAGATGTAGTAAATTCAGGAATTTGAGATGGGGAGATTATCCTGGGTTGTCCCAGTGGACCCAGTGCAATCACAGGGGATCCTCATAATAGAAAGGCAGGACCCTGAGAGTCAGAAGAGGAGGCATGGTGGGAGCAGAGGTCAAAGTGGTTTGAGAAAGGGACCAGGAGTTAACGAATGCAGGCAGACTCTAGTAGCTGGAAAGGCAAGCAAACAGATTCTCCATTGGAGACTCCTGAAGGAATATGACCCCATTGACCCCTTTAAGACTCTTGAACTCCAGAACTGTAACATAATGAATGTATGTTTTTTAAGCCACTAAACATGTGGTAATTAGAAACAACAGAACACTCTTGTGTTTTATGTAGAAAATACCACAGGTTTTTTGTTTTGTTCTGTTTTACTTATGTTACTGTTTCCCCCTGTGTTTGGTTGTTTCTCATTGTGTTTTTCCTAGAAACAATTGTTTTCCCTAAAAATTATTTGAGACTTCTTTGTGGCCTACATTAAAGGTGAGTTCTGCCAAAGAGCATTTGCTTCTATCAGGGTACCCTTGGGGTACCACCAAACCCAATTTACTGTAAAGCATTTTCATGTTGTGAGTGTATTTTTGGACCATCAAATAAATCACCTAGCCTATATTTCCTACCCTTTTTTATATTATCATATTTTTCCTCCTACCTCTTGTTTTATCTTCTCACATCTTTGGTTATTTGTAAGATAAAGCACCAGGTAAGTAGTCTAGACTTATGGAATTGTTTCTCCAGTAAGAGTATGGTAGTCTTCATAGCTGGCCATCTTCTACAAGGAGATGCCCAAAAACTGTTAAGTGGGAAGCCTTCTGTAAGGTTGCCTGAGAAAAGAGCAGGGGAGATGTCGAGGCATTCACACAGTTATCTCTTTTTATTTTTTTGCTCTTACATTATGTCACTGTTTTGTTGTTGTTGTGTTTGTTTTTGCTGTTATTGCAGTGTCATCTGCTTTTTGTCTTTCCTATACTGTTTAAGAAATCCTAGGGCTTGAAGTAAGTTGTTTGGAGTAATAAGAAAGTAATACATAGTGTATAGGTTTTATAAATACCTGAGAACTTTATATTATCATTAAGCAAATGCCATAGAATACCAATATCTTGCCTTCTAGAAAATAAATTAAAGATGGTATGCAATGGATTCCACATTCATATCTTTTTAAAAGCAAATGCTATTGTGACTTGGAGTTTCTCCAGGTTTAAAGTCTATAAACTTTATAAAGAATCCTCAACCAAAGGCTATTACTTCCTCCCTACCACCTGTGCAGCAGCAAGATGCCATAAAGAAATCAAGCCAGGGTATGGTAATTATGCTATGGATATATTGGTACCCTGAGGGACATTAGTTGGCTAGCATTATGAAATTTAATTCTTTACTATCAAAACAAGTGTATCATCCTGTAAAATAAGCACTGCTATATTAGATATATAAAAAGTCATTTATTAAATAACTATTTGACTTTTCTGACATAGAATAATTGATAATTTTATAGATGTAACTATATATAGATATCTATAGATATATAACTATATACTATATATAGTAACATCTATAAAATTATATATATATATATATATATATATATATATATATATATATATAAAACAATCAAGCAGGCTCCATGCCCTTGAAACCTGATATGGGGCTCAATCTCACAACCCTGAGATCATGGCCTGGGCCAAAATCAAGAATCAGACACCTAATCGATTGAGCCACCCAGGTGTCCC
This sequence comes from Ailurus styani, assembly GCA_002007465.1. Lineage (NCBI taxonomy): Eukaryota > Metazoa > Chordata > Mammalia > Carnivora > Ailuridae > Ailurus > Ailurus styani. The sequence continues at coordinate 2,817,504 of LNAC01000074.1, forward strand.
TATGTCAAGCCATTTAAAATAAGTTGGTTAGGATATATCAAGCCTTTTCACATTACTTAATTCAGTTAACAGATAGCATAAGTCACTTACCTAAGAATTCAAGATACATCAATGGATACAGATGACAAAGACCTTTAAATTTCCTGGAGCTTACAGGCTAACAAGTTTTTATAAGTACCTGATATATAAAGGTGATAAAGGTTATAGCAGAAAAGTTACAGTGCAATATGGAAGGTCAGGAGTGATAGAGTGTTGAAATTTTAAATAGGTAGGCCTTCTGAGAAAGTGTTATCTGAACAGAAACTTTAATGAGTCATGGGGTTAGCCATGTAGGTATCTGAAGGAAGAATATTCCATGTAGAGAGAACAGGCAATGCAAATGACCTGAGACAGAAGCATGTCAGGCATAGGTGGGGAAATAAAGAAGCAGGATTCTTGGAGTACAAGGAGAGAATGGTAGGGATTGGGATCAGAAGAGGATTAGAGGAATAGATCATGAAGGATGTTGTGGACTACTAAGTGAATGCGGACTGTACCATGAATGAATTGGGGAGCCAAGAAATAATGTAAAGTAAACATTGACTTTAATCTGATGTTGATTTTAAAAGGGTCATTCTGACTGATGAGTGGAGAAGGGTAAAAACAAGTAGAACAGTAAGTGGGTTACTGTATTACCTAGGCAAGAGATGATGGTGGCTTGGATGTGGGTGCTACCAGACCCAGTGACAGAGCAACAGACCAGAATGAGATTCATTCCTTAGAAAGTGAATGCTTTCAGGTTCCACCATATTGTGATATGGAACAGAACTTTCTGTCAAGTCAGTGGTGTGTGAAACCCCTTCTGCCTGTGTGGGTTTTACTCTACAATATTGTTCTACTCTATAACATCAGTCTATAACACCAACATTGCTGGAGGAATAGCTCTGCCCTCAGGAGGCAGAACAATTCTGAATCTGGCATATTACATCATCAAGGATATCAATTTATTTTAATTTTAGATGATAAAATTGACCTCATTAAATACAATAACTAGTCTGTTCAACTTCAATGCCAAGAATAGATATGCAAGCTTTAAATGTACTTCTAGTTCTGAGTTTTAAAATAGAGGAGATAATATTTGCTTTGGTTTTCACAGCAGTTATGGCTAAGCACTAAAGAAGGAGAGAAAGGAAAGCAGGGTTAATGATCTTCAGAAATAGTCCTATTTTCTATACTTGATTCAAAGTAGAAATATAAAGGAGTGACAGACCATGATGACCTCAACATGACTTAAAATTTAGAAAGCAAGAGGAGTATTGATCCTTTTTCCTTCTTTCGGAAACTAGAGTCACACAATTTATTGTTCTGCCTGTGGAGTGAGCTCTATGGTCGTAAGGCAGGAAAAAAAGGGCTTCACTGAAGCAAAGCAAGTAAAGGCTGTTTAGCCACAGTAGAGATTCAGTTATGCCTCAGGACATTGTAAATTCATCATGAACTTTGGTGTTCATCGACCATGGATCAAATACAGACCCTATCCCTTCTTTAGCCAGGTGTGTCACCGTAGGAGAGTGAAGTCACCTCACCCTTTTTTAAGTTCCTGATTTTTAAGACAGATACAAAATCAGTGACTACCATATAAAGGTGTTTTTGAGGACTTTATAAAGAAAGGCAGGAAAAGCACGTAGCACAGTGTCTGCCTTATAGTAAGCCTTTAACAAAAGGGCCTATTATTAAATTTTGTGTAGTAAATTACCCAAAGCAGTGAGACGATGAGTGGGACATGGGGCAGACCTGAAAATAACCTCCAACCCCCAATGTAGTACGAGGAAGATCCATCAAACTGAAAACATGGAATCTTGAAAGTAAAATATGATGTCTGAATTTTCATCTTTTCACATAATCAGTGAAACAGTGTGCAGACAAAGATAATGGGATTTGCTATCTGCTTCATACCAAAAACCAGGCCTGCAATATGCAGACTGATGGACCGTGTTACTATGTGGATTTATTAATTGCAGTAGTATTTTTAAATTCGATGTACATTCTTTTGTGACAATATCCATATACTAATGAAACCTAGTAAATACTGCATGAATGAATAAATGACAGCAACAAATATTAACAGAATATATAAATGAACTAGGCTCATTCTTAGTCCATAAATCCCAGGAGGGGGAAGGGAAACTCATTAATTTTATACAGAAAAAAATCTTTTATATTTGAATAATGATTGAACCTAATACAGATGATCCTGCATATCTAACATACAAAAATCTCATGATTATGATTGTCATTTTATCTTCCTTTGCTAGCTATTATTCATTCTCATTGTGTACATCGATTGAAACAATATTACATAAAATTGGATCTCAGTGTCCTCTATTTTTACTTAAAAAAAAAAAGTAAATGGGCACCTGGGTGGCTCAGTGGGTTAAAGCTTCTGCCTTCGGCTCAGGTCATGATCTCAGGGTCCTGGGATCGAGCCCCGCATCCGGCTCTCTGCTTGGCAGGGAGCCTGCTTCCTCCTCTCTCTCTGCCTGCCTCTCTGCCTACTTGTGATCTCTCTCTCTCTCTCTCTCTCAAAATAAATAAATAAAATCTTTAAAAAAAAAAGTAACTAAGATAACCCACATTGTACACCACGTATATTCTCTGGAACAGGAAATATAATGTCTAACGTGGGAAACTGAACAGTTGGCATCTTGTTAGGAGGTACATTTTTTCTAGTTACAACAATTTGATGAGGTTGCTATTATTTTCCACCTCAACTTGTGTTTATTAAAATGATTTTAAAAGGCAATAAAGTAGAAATGTATTAACAGTCAGGCTAAGTGGCCACATATTTTAATTTTCTGATGGAAAGGGGAAAACAGTGAGAAGGGCTCTTCCTTTGGTACATGCCAAAGTAGACATACTCAGAAGGGAAAGGCTGAACAAGCCTCCTTTTAACTAACCCCTTCTCCCTACCCCTTTATGGTCATTCAACATTATACCCCCATCCCCATGTGGTCATTCAACATTGAGTTGGACATTGTGAAGCACCAACATGCCACCTTTGTAATAACTAGCGATATAAAAATGGCACACAGGTATAACAACAGCAACAAAACAGAAAGGCAAGAATGGTATGATAAGGTTCATGGTACCAACTGCAGGATCTGTGTAAGTCACAGAACTAACAACACGTCAAAATGTTAGGGAAGGCTTTATAGACAGACGGTTGTGAGATTCAGTTGGAGTCTCAAAAGGTAAGAGAGCTCTGGATTTGAAGAGAAATGGGAGCTGACCTGAGGCCAAACAAACCTGTGTTTAAAACTCTCTGTTCCAGTAATTAAAAGTCACATGGCCCTTGGAAAATTAATAACCAATAGATCCCTCTATTTTATGTTGGAATAACACCAGAATTCCTCATGTAAGTTTACTATGAGATTTCAAGGAGATGAGACTTATAAAATGCTTCGCACAAAGCCTGTCCTATAGCAATTTCTCAGTAATGGTAGAAATTACTTTTGTTCCTTCCATCCAAACTATCATTACCAATTAAAAGAGGACAACAACACTGACCTCAGAGAAGATTATTGTACTGGAAAGCATCTAACACAGTAACTAGTTATTAGGAATCTGATACAAAATATTTGCGCATGCATTTAGAGATGGAATTAAGGTGGTCAAGTGTTTATTAAACAGTGGACAGAAACGATTACAAGAACAAAACATGGATGCCAAATTCAAGTTCAAAGGAAAAAAGCATATTTAGTATTAAAAGATGATGGTTAAATGTTTTAAGATGGGAGGCCTGGAGCCCTTTTGCATTAGTATTAGATTAGCAATGTGTTTAACCATTTGTACCAATTGTATTGCAATAATATAATGGCCCCCACATGAGATGTAGACAAAGATTCTGAACATATAAGGCTGCACACCAGAGTGTAATGGGGGTATTACTTCCTTTGGGTTAGATTCATTTCTCTTGCATGAAAACACCCAGTGCTTTTTGTTTTTCAATTCAACATTTCTAGTGGAAATAATTTATGGTAATATAGGCAGATAGCACAGAGCGTGTAAGGAACTGAAATAAATTTGAGTCTCAAATGAGAAACATTGGAGTGTTGACAATAGCAAGATGGTTCTTTGGAAACAGAGCAGGTCTCATTATTTTTCCACACTGATCAACGAGGGACTTGGCTGAAAAGGGTGGTTAAGTGGCTGAAGTTTTAGTTTTGACTTCCTCTGCCTCCACGGAGACAATTACTGCTAGGGCCAATTAGTCTTCCCAAATTCAGAGATAAAATTCCATTCAGTTTATAGCATAAGGTATTATTAGAGCAAGTCTCAAATACCACAAGTCTGTCAGCTCTACAAGGCATTAAAACAGTCCATGGCAATATTGGCTTGGGGCTTCATTTCCGCTTAGTTTTTTTCCTTTCCTGGACATGAAGTGACTTAAAATAAAAAAAATGGGAAGGACTTTTGCAAATTACATATTTTGAGATGCACATTATTAATGACGTTTGAACTTTAGGTAGTTGAGATAAAACTATGTAAATATTATTTGGCTAGAAATAAATCTTGACATTCAAAATCAATTTTTACTTTTGTATAATCAATCTGTATTCTTCTACAAGAGATATCTTTAACACAGAAAAGTGATTTCAGTGAAGTAAAACAATCAAAAATGCAATTCTAAAGTTATACCAAATATATAATATAATCTTTCTTCAACAGATTTAATTTCAAATAGAAAAACATTTTTGTAGAGTTTTCTGATCCTGACTTAAGCAGGAGGTATTTCTAACAGGAGTAGCTAAGATTAGACACACATACCAGAGGTATCTTTACCCCACCAAAGCAGACATTACTAGTTCATCATGGAACATTTAATTCTATTGAGACTAGATGGAGCCACAGAATCTGTTTCAACCTGGCGCTCAAGTTAGTCCAAACAAGTCACTCCTTAGCAACTATTGCCATTCCCTGCCTTTGCAAAAACAATCTTTAAATCAGAGTAGAAGGGAAAAATAAAAGGTCACTATAACAAAGTTTCAGCCTCTAATTCTGAACCAAAGAACAAAACAAACCCTAACACCGCACATATTCTCATGCCACATTTGGGCATTTGATTTTATGAAGATCACCTTCCAAATGTGTCTCAGACTAAGCATGTATTATCATTGTTCCGTAAAGAAGGAATAATGTGACTCCATAATATTTTATTACACTCATTACCAACAACTCAGTGTGTACCTAAACAGTCTCTGAAGAAAAATGAACAATGTGCACAATTGCTGTTTCTGTGACAAACACAACATGAAAACCGCTGTATGTTTTTTGGGGGAAAAAATCTGAAATAGCTCCATATGTCTTATAACAAATGCTTCTGGATGGATTTTCCTCCTGCATCCCTCACAGCCTCCTGTCAGCACTGAGATACAGACTGAAAGAGATTTCAGAGGGAGCCACCTATGCTCAGGAACGATTAACAACCATTATCTCTTGCATAAACCAATTTTTTTTTTTAAGATTTTTTCTCAGAGCAGTTTTAGGTTCACAGCAAAACTGAGATAAAGGTAGAGCTAAATTTCCCTACATTCTTTGTCCCTGTACATGCACAGCTTCCCCATTATCAACATTCACTTGCAGGGTGGCACACTTGTTACAATTGATGAACCTACATGGATACATCATCGTTATCACCACAAGTCCATAGTTTACGTTAAGGTTCTCTCTTGGTGTTGTACATTTTATAGGTTTGGACAAATGTACGATATCACATATCTACCATAAAAGTACCATACAGAGTATTTTCTCTGCCCTATATATACTCATTTATACTATAGAAGATGAGGATTACAATAGATGGAGAAGGAAAAAAACAACATCAACAATTTTTTCTCTGCCAAGGAATTCTTCCCTACCTCTGAAAAACACCATAAAGATATAATAGACTCAACAAAGATGCTGGTGATGAGATATCTAGGGAAATAATCTCTTTGGCCTTGTTCTACTATCACATGAGACAGGAGAATCCCTTTATGTTGTAAAAGAAATAAAAATGACAAGAACATGACAGACCAAAAGGGTCAAACTTAGGAAATGAGACTTGATGGCTAAAAAAAGTTCTATTCATTCAATGGTGCACTTTTTAACAATTACAAAGAATGGACTACTGATATATGTTGAGGTAAGAGTTCTGTAGGTGCCCATTCACTTAAGATTTTTAAATGATCAGATCTATATCTTTACTTTTATTTGCTTGACCTTTAAGTAACTAAGAGTGATGTAGTGAACTGGCCCATCTCAATTCTCAATTTTCCAACACTTCTCATGTTATGGTTCTAGTGATACTTTTTTCCCCTGGTAAATGTTCCTCTTTTTGATATTAACATAGCTATTCAAACATTATTTTATCTTTTCCCTTTGATATTTCTTCTCCATCCTCGTACATTCAATATCTGGTCCTTGTGCTTTAGATGAATCTCTTATAAGCAAAACAGAATTTGATTTTCAATCCAGTATGAACATTTTTGTTATTTAGCTAGTGAATTTGCACTCTTTATAACTGTTGTGATTATCAGCAAACCAAAGTTTCTAAGGCATTTTGCAAATTGTTTTGCTGTTGACCTCTGCATTTTCCCCTGCATTCTTGCCTTGTTTTTCATAGATTAAGTTTCTAATTTGTTGCAGTTCTTATCCTTTACTAATTTGGAAGTTTCAGAATATGAGCTTTTAAAATGTTTAACTTCAAAAGTTTTATAGGCACCTTTCACAAAGTCTAAAGTTAGTATCTTCAACACAAATAAGACACATCTAAATGTTTAACTTTGCGTGTCTCTATGTTAATTTATATATTCTTGCCCAATATTTTACTCCATCATCACAAATAAGGCATTAAAAATATTGCTTCACCAAAAGACTATTTGTTTATATTTATCACATATTCACCATTTTCTGTATATATTTTTCCTCTGTGCAGCTCTAACTTGCATTTTAGTCTTATTTCCCTTCTTTCTGCCTGAGGTTTCTCTATGAGCCTCTGTGGTTGTTAAACATTCTCAATGTTCATCTGAAAATGTCTTTAGTTTATTTTCATTCTTAAAGGACAACTTATCTAGTTACACAATTCTAGATTGACAGATTCAAGACTTTGATTCTATTATTTCAGAATTGAATTACTTCCATTATTTTCAGCTAGAGGCTGAAACTGCTGTATTGCCAGTAATTTCTCATTATAAGTTTTCTTGTCCCAGTGTTTTCTAGAATAAGCTTTATAATTATAGTTAGGTGAAAGCTAAATAATTTTGTTCCAGGTTTTTTTTTTAATGTTCAGCGACTTAATATTATTACATAACTTCTGACTTGCAGTCTCTAAGTAAAATGCTTATAACTTTGATCTATTTTTTTTTAAATGTTTAGAAATCTAGACTATCTTAAAAACTTAGAACATGTTTCATCCCATTCAGAGTAGAGGGATCTTGAATGTTGAAAAAAGAGACAGGAAACAAATGTTGAATTTTTTTCTTGAGCTAGATACGATGCTGCATGCTTTACACACAAAACCTCACTGACAACAAATATGTGAGGTTGGTTTTATTGTTTCCCTTTTATGGATAAGGAATATGGATTCTAAAATCTAAATTTATTCTATTTTACCTTTGTTTTGATAAGACAGAGAGTGAGTACTTTGAAAGGAAGTGCATTGTCTTCTTGTTCATCTCTTAATTTCCAAAACTTAATGTTGAAGAGAAAATTTTTGATGCTTTCTTCCAAGTCAAGGAAATTCAACTGGTGGGACATTTCTGAATTCTCTTTGTCCCTTTCATGACTACCTCAGAAGAAGTGGAGTGACTCATTTTGTTGGTAAATTTGGGAAGACTAAACTGGACATGCTTGAATTTACTGTCCCTACTCTTTTTCTCACTACCCACAGACACCAGGAGCTCCTCTCTTCTCTCTGCCTTCAATCTTACCTCGTCAGTCTTTGTACATATGGAGGTCTGTCTTAGTCTAACACTATCATGACATAAGGGGTAAGTTTGCAGAACTTGCTGGTCTAGTTAACAAGTTTATTTGTTTTACACAGAGTTATATTATTCCATTTAGTCTGTATTAATAAAAATAGTGATGTTTGCATCTCTCACCTATTTTACATTTTGTCTTATCTCACATTTTATTCAGAATCTGGTCAGCAAAAAGTGGTACCCCACAGAGACCACAATGTATGGTATAGCACTTTGTACTCAATGTACTCGTCATAAATATTAAGGCATCAAACAAATTAATAAAAAATCTGTCCTTTCACTTCCATTCTGAAGTTTCCTTAAGAATTCTGTGATGTCATATTAAAAAATAAACCATGCCTAACTCCAAATAAATTTACAATAAATGTGCATTGAATATTAATGACTGTATATGTTATTCTCCACTTTAGAATTCCCGTTTTTACAGATAAGAAGAGTAAAAGGTCGTGCTTCTTTAATGATGAAATTTTTGGCATCAGGAAAAGGGCAGTGGATAGAATTACTTTTGATGCCAAAATAATGCCACGAAGATCACCATTTAATCTGCTTAAGCATAAGGTTAACTCTCCTTTTCTATTCAAAATATATCAGCCATCAGTAATGGGCAACATTTCAATTTAAGAAATGCCTGAGCCTAGGAGGAAACAAGAACCTAATTAAATCAACAGAGCAGCCAGGGAGAAGAGAACCATTGTTTATTCTTTGATTGCCAAATATTAGTTGGCACAGAGTATGGTTTACAATAAATATTTGTTGAATAAATAAATGAATGAAATTAATAGATAAAAATCCTATCTCATAGAACCAAATAATTTTCAGATGCATCAGATAAAGTCATAAAATCTAGCTTTCAAGCACTGTTTCAGGGGAACTCTCAAGTAGAAGCTTAATTTGTAAAATAGATCAATATAGTAGTCTACCGGCTATTCCAGGTCACCCCTGCACTTTCAACCCTCTATTTTGAACAGAAAAACTTGAGGCCCAAAGAGAACAAATTGCCATGGACAAACATGATGAGCAACAAGCATATTGCTGGCATTTGCTCTTCTCATCCAGATCCAGTACTTTTGCTCTTTCACCTTAGAGCCTCCATGACATTGCTGGTAAAGTCCATCAAGAACATTTATGTCTGAATGGCTCCTTATATACGCTATGAAAATAGCACTGTAAGTGACTACAGGAAACTTTAAAGCCTCCCTGGGATAATGATTTCTCTTTGTTCTTTTCCTTCTTAGGTAACTGAGCTAGAAGAATACCTGAGAAAAAAAATCCGCAGATCTAGGACAAAGCAAAAGCCCTTTGTAAACAAGGGTATGAGTGTGCTAAAGAATGCCTTTGGGGGGTTGGGGGGCAGAGCTCCTGGTGGTTCAGTTAGTTAAGCGTCCAACTCTTGGTTTCAGTTTGGGTCCTGATCCCAGGGTGGTGAGAAGGCGCCCTTGCTAGGCTCTAAGCTTAGTGTGGAGTCTGGTAAAATTCTCTCTCCCTCTCCCCCTTCCCTACCACTACTTTCTCTCTAAAATAAGTAAATCTTTAAAAAAAAAAAAAAAAGGAATGACTTTTTTTCTGTATAAACTCTAGAATTAGAGATACTTGCTCTTTGGAATATGACATTCAAACACTCTGGCCTTGATCTATTTGGAACATTAAAGAAAAGGCAAGTGTTTTCAGAAGAAAATGCATAAATTTCAGTAAAAAGCATTCTTACTCTTTTTTTTTAGATTTATTTATTTATTTATGAGAGAGCGAGAAAGAGAAAGCCAAAGCACACATGCCCTGGGAAGTGGGGAGAGAGGCAGAGAGAGGCAACCTCCAGCAGACTCCCTGTCTGCTGAGGAGCCCAATATGGAGCTTGATCTCACAACGAGATCATGACTGGAGCCAAAACCCAGGCTGACTGAGCCACCCAGGCCCCCAAAGCATACTTACTTTAATATGTTTTCTTTTACTAAACCATAAATATTTCCCCACCTCCATCCCAAGGATATCAATTGTGGGGTTAGAGGGTTGTGTCCAGAAATAGAAAGAAAGAAAGAAAGAATGTAAGAAAGAGAAAGAAAGAAAAGAGAAAGAAAAGAGAAAAAGAAAAGGAAGAAAGAAAAGGAAGAAAGGAAGACTACAGTCCCAAAATGGAGTCATTTATGCTAAATCCTACATCAGAAAACCTAGACTTAATACCTAATATAACTGCAGTTTCAGCCTTTTCAGAAATGTAACCTTTAACTGTCAATCTAGTAGTACCTGGTCAGCACAAGTGAGGTAATCTGCCTAATACACCCCTTCCTGATAGACCCCTGCCTTTTCCCCACGGTAGGTGATCTTTCTTGAAACAATCTACACATTGCTAGAAGTTTTTTTTTGCACCCCCTTTGCTTATAAAAGCCTTCCATTTTTTATAGCTCCCCAGAGCTTCTATTTGCTAGATGAAATACTGTTGGATTCATGAATCCTTGAATAAAGCCAATTAAATATTCAAATTTACTCAGCTGAATTTTGTTGCTTAACAACAGCCACAGAGGAAATAGATCCTATATATTTGTAGCAATCTCCAAAGCAATAACTTCTGGTAGGACAATCATTGATAATCCGAGAAAATCTGGAGTCCTCTGGCAATATGAAAGTTACACCAGTCCCAGTTTCTTCTGAGACTGAATTGATACCATGATTTTTCTCCTATATTTTAAGCTAGGCTATTGATATTCTCACCCTAGCTCAAAATATTACATTTTGATCCTAACAATCTTCCACAATTCTTTTCCAGCTTTAGCTCCTAACTTGTTTTACTTAAAAACAAAGCATATTGGGGCACCTAGGTGGCTCAGTCGGTTAAGCATCAGACTCTTGATTTCAGCTCTGGTCATGATGTCTGGGTTGGGAGATTGAGTCCTGCATTGGGCACCTGGTTGGGTCTGGAGCCTGCTTAAAATTCTTTCTCTCCCTCTGCTCCCCCACTTCTCACCCCCCATCCCCCACTCACACCTACATGCTCTCTCTCTAAAAAAATAAATTAAAACAAAGTACAAATTGATCGTGGCTCCAACTGAAAAAAGGTATATTTTCTGGACATTTTCTCTCAAGGATCAGGATTCTGAGAGTGCCAAATTTGACTAATAAATTTTTGACTTTTGTTTCCAGGGTTAAGCACAAAATATGTGACCCTCTAGTGTCCTGAATGAATCTGAGGATCTTCTCTCACCCCTTTCACCATAAAAAGAACACATCTCATATTAAGCAGCATGGACATTTTCAGGAATTACTGGTTAAGTTAATCAGTGAGGACTTGGTCTTCAACTAAAAATAATTTCCCTTGGTATTCTCAAATTATAGTCTTTTACGTGCTCCATGTACTTTCTCTACCTGCCCATGAACACTGGATATTGGCTAGATGGATCTTGGTTTTACTCAATATTTGGGTCCTCCTCAATTAATAGATCAGATGAATATTATACAATTTTTAAAATGTCAACCAGAAGGTAAGAGAAAGTGAAACATTCTAAGAAAAATGAGTGTAAGTTATTAGCATGATTAGTACATATGCACTTGGGTGGCATAGTCAGTTAAGTGCCCAACTCGGTTTCAGCTCAGGTCGTGATTTTAGGGTCCTGAGATCAAGCCTCAGGTCATGCAGAGTCAGCTTGAGATTCTCTCTCCTTCTCCCTCTCTGCCCTTCCTGCTTATGCTCGCTCTCTCTCTAAAATAAATAAATAAATAATAAATAAATAAAATAGAAAAAATAAAATCAAGCTTTAAAAAAATAGACAAATATAAGGAAGTGGTAGAATGTCATATCTTTCCATGCCTGACCCCACATATTAAAGGAGAAAAATTATTAACCAAAGTTTTATCCTCACTACCCTGCCTTCTAGTGAATTGCCCCAAATATCTAATTGTGATTTTGAAGCAAGTTTGATCATCTGCCTTTTCCCCCTTACCTATTTTACCATGTAACAACTGTACGGGATACTCTCATTTTATTGCAAACCACTTTCAGCTGTGATCTGAGTCATACATAAAAATGCTTTGCATAAATTTCTTGCATATAATAAACAATGACTTTGCAAACCCTACTCTGATCTCTGCTTATTGTCTAAATTAGATACCATTTTGCAAACCCACATACTCATGTAGATCTTCACATGGAAGATTGGAAAAGCCAATGGAAAAAGTGTCAGACCAAAAAATGGTAATTTTAACTATAACAATGTTGAATTTAATGTAGTAAAATAGAGAAAAAAACTGCCAAACTTTCTTTTTTGGATGATATGTGAACAGACTGCTTCTGTATTCAAATCCATGTAGCTTATCATAGTAAGCAGAATAATGACCACTCCCCACCAAAGACATCCCTATCTGAATCCCCCAAATCTGTATATATGGTATGCTACATGACAAAAGGGATTTAAAATTGCAGATGAAACTAGGGTTACTAATCAGCTGATCTTAAAATAGGACTATCTAGGTGTGTCCAATGTAACCCAAGAGTCTGAAAAGATGGAAGAGGGAGACAGAAGAATTGGTGCTAAGTCAAACAACATGAGAAAGACTTGAGTGGCCATTGCTGGCTTTGAATGGAAAGCAACTTACAAGTGAAGGGATGCAGGCAGTTCTTAAAGGCAACAAAAGGTATGAAAACAGTCCCCTCGGGCCTCCACAATGAACACAACCTGCCACATCTTGATTTTAGCTGAGATCCATTTCAGATTTCTGATCTCCGGAACCCTAAAATAATAAGCATGTGCTGTCTTAAGCCACCAAGTTTTTGGTAGTTTGTTATAGCACAGTAAGAAATACACTCATAGGTACGTTTTTCTAGGAATAAGTTTTTCTTTCTACCTTTCCTTAAGGTTTCCAGACACTTAGTTGAAATGAAAAACTTTGATTACTTGTATAAAATCTAGTGCTTTACTGCTTCAATTACTGTTTATTTTCTTAGTAGCATCTAATACCATCTGAAAAGATTATATTTCTTTATTGCTGTCTATTGGTGTGAGTTTTAAAAGGACGGGTGTTTAACTTGCTTTGTTCATTGGGTTCAGTGGCTAGGACAATGCCTATCACATGTTGGGTGTTCCATATATAATTTTTAAGTGAATGGATGAATAAATGAATGACTGATAGCTTATTCAATAGTAATGAATATGTAAGTAAATTAATAAATAGCTATCATTCTTATTTGCCTCAAGAAGTATGTGAGAATAGATTCTGATTGTTTCCTGATGAATTTTATCTTAATTTACATTTCATATCACTACCTTCCTTGCTTCAAGAGTGAATTTGGTTTTCCATTGATTTGCATATTCAGTATTCATGGTACTAACCCATGCTTATATAGTCGCTCAGTATATCTCGGTTGCTCACATTTCTTATTACATCCAACAAGAACCTTAGGGAATTTTTAATGTCAATAAAGATGGAAAGGTGTGTGATTAAGGTTTCATTCTGAAGAAAACAGTGACCACTGATGAATAAGGATTCTCTACAACTTTTTTTCTTGTGGAATGTCTATTTTAGTAAGTTCTGAAATTTTCTACCTCTCTTCGTTCATTAGTACCTCCTGGGAGATAACCTCTGAGCCCTTGGAAGTTGCTGCTGCTAAGAATATTTTTGTATGCCTGAGGCATTGGACCATGCTGTATCAATTTGATCAGATAGTTTATCCTATCTGATCTATCCTAATCTAAACCTATCTTATCTATCCTAACCTAATGATATGATTTAGGTGAGTATGTGATTTTGCTTTAGTGGAGCCACAGCCTGAGGAGCTGAGGTCCGAGGTGAGAGTGCTGCATGCCTACCTGACTGACCCTCAATAAAAACCATAACCAACACTGGAATGAGGTTCCTGGGTTGACAATACATTGCATATGTTGTCAAATGAATTTGACATTTGGGGATGAATTAAGTACATCCCCAAGTCACTTCTCTGGGATGGGAAGGAAGCTTTGTGCCTCATTTCTCCTAGACTTTACTCAATATGCCTTTTTGGTTTTAATCTCTCTCTTTTCTCTGTAAAAAATGATAAATATTATAATAACAGCTGTTCTGAGTCTTGCAAGTTCTTCTGTTGAATCATTGAGCCTGAGGGTGGTCTTGATAATTTCCAACCCAATTCGCTAACTCATTTATCCCTATGATATCCCTATGAAGTTGGTGTAATATTTTATCCTTATTTTAAAGGTGAAGAAGCAGAGACTTAGATAAATCATTTGACCCAAGGTAAAACTTATCTAAAGAACAGACGATAAATAATAAAATTTCTTTCTGCCTTCAAGATAACTGTCAAATCTGTAGAGTTTAATATGATATGGAAGAGGACTAAAAAGAAATTCCTCTTGCCCAGATTAGTTGCTCCTATCAATTTCATTATTATACTACTGTAAACCTGAAATGCAGTAATCAGTTTATTATTTATATGTAAAGGACATATGTGCCAAAGCATCTAGCCCACAGCTCGAAAGATCCTTGACAAAATCCACATAGAGTATATTTTAAAATATTCTGTTGTAAATTATTTAGCCATCTGCTTCCCTTCCTTCCATGTTGGCAATTTTCACTGTGTCAAGTACCGGTCAACGTTTAGTAACACAAAACATTATAGAGGATTTAATGAGATTTTTGGAAGGGCAGGAGGAAAAGGTTTTAGAATAGTCTTCCAGAAACATCACCAGAATAACACAACAGATGTCACCCGCCAAAGAGGGCTGCTGTTCCTACCTAAAAGAGTCAAAAAATCAACGGGCTACCACCACATCTGATAGATGCACTGCATCAGTCTGTTTGGTTTGGGAAATCAAGAGCCTGCCACCAGCAGCATCAATTCCCATGTTCTAACTCTCCGCAGTCAAAGAGGGACTTGATGCAAGAAATCTTCTATAGCTACTTCAGGGGGAAAAAAAAAAAAGGAAAAAAGAGAGGTTTCCAAGACTGTATTTGACAGGAGAAAAATAATAGCAGCCAAAGTATGGTGTTCATGTCATCATGTTCCATTTCTACTTTCCAAAACTCTCATAGCACTAATGACATAGGAAACTAATTCACATTTGTAACCGCACTGCAGTAAGGGCTCTGCACCCCCTCAATACAGAGAAGTAAACTAGAAGGAAGTGGAAGTAGATATCGAATGAGCCAATTCAGAGTCTGCACTTTTGCTCCCATTCTTTGCCCTTGAGAATGAGTCTCATTTTACTGGGAAAAAATTACTAAATTCCATGGTCAAAGAGTTAAATTTACATACGTTAAGACTCTAATGAGATCCCCTTACCCTCCAATAGAGTTGAATCAAACTTCCCAACATTCTCCTGCTACATTTTGAACTATTCTGAACTATATTCAGGAAATGATCTTCTTCCCTTACATTAATCCAAAGCTTTGCTTCCTATCTCATTTTGAGAGCTTCCATGGAAACTTTGTGGCCATCCCAAGAAACAGTGCTATTTTTATTTGAATTTCTAATTTCCTCACAGTCTGCAGTAAACTGTCATATACTTAAAACCGTTGACTTGCTCTGTTCTAAAATCATTTCAGATATGTTAAGCTTGACCTCTCTAATTAGATAAAAGGGACTATATGACATAGGAATTTCCCCTTTCAGATCTCGAGGTGCAGTTACTTAGGTGCTAAATTACTAAACAGTGTTAATTTATCTGGATAAGGTAGCACACTGTAGGCATTATTCTAATTCTTCCACCCCTACGTACGGGTTAAATACTTTAGGCATACAAGAAATGGCTTCCTGCCAGAGCAGTGCAGAATACTCCCATTTATCTCCGTAAGTCTGCTTAACCACTTAGCAACTTTCAACTTCCTAATAGAACCAGAAATTCAGTTATTTACCTCAGATTTCTTTATCTCTTATAAAGCTAGAGAATAAATAAAATCGATGTCTGCTTTGTTATTGTTATTCACTTTCTCTTTTCTCTAGCTGACAGCTCTCTTCCCTGCCATTTCTTGATGATACAAAATAAACATTGTTCATTATAATCATAATGTATGATAGTTGTAGACATTCTGTAAACACAGAAATGTAGAATAGAGAAGAAAATCACCCATAATCCTGAGATAAGCATTTTTAGCATGTAAATATACGTCTTTATCCTTTCAGTGTTTTATTGTCCAATGATAAAGTCCATATGATATCACATGAAATTATTTTAAATATATTTTTTCTTAAATACACAGAATTGAATGTTTACTTTTAAACCCTGAAAAAAAATTTAAGTCCCAGAAATTGAAAAATAAGGAACATTAAGATATTTAGCAGGCCAGCATTTTTTTTTAACTTCATTTACAGGCATGCAGAATGCTTCTACTGTACTTACTATATTGTGATTATCTTAATTGGTTTAAGTCTTGATTGCTTGTTCAAATCAAATGTTGCTTAGCCCCTATCAAATGTATGGACTGATAAAAAAAGGAAATGATTCTCTCAAACCAAATATTTGAGTTTCACAACTATATCTATGTATTCTAAAGAAATATTTTGGCTCTATTTTAATTTCTAACTTCTTCCAAAAAGGTTTTTATTAGATCAATGTTACTAGATTACTCAGTACTGATGCTTCTGAAATTAGGATTGAAATCATTGTTTCTCTTTTCTCTAGAGCCACCTTTATACCTGTGTCATCATCCCCTGTTATTCCCCTTATTTCCAAGGGAGAGGGTGATGGTTCTCTGCCTCTGAAAAGCCATGACTGTTATTCCTAACCTGGACACAAATCAGCCAGCATGAACTCAGTAAGTGATAGCTGTTGTGGTTATTATTATTGTTTTTGTAATTTTTACACAAATGCTATTTAGAACATAGTCCTCAGTATTATTAAAAAATAAGACCACAAGCTCTGTTTAGTTTATGATTTTCTTACCTCTCAAAGTATTGGCATACAATACTTGTGTTTTTAAAATGGCTCTATGCTTTTATTTCCTCTAGAATTTTAGTTTGAGTAATCACCACTAACTCTGATAATACCTCATGAAAGTTGCATGCCTACTGTGAGATGCAACCATTACCTCTTTCTCCAAAGGGAAGGAAAGGATGAATGTTTAGGGAATGACCTTAATTCCATTTTTTTTTTTTAAGTTAGTTCACTGAGTCAGTAAAGGAGCTAAGGTAAAACCTCGGCCATTTTTTTCCCCAAAGCACTTTCCACTAAACAAAGAACCTAAAAATTATGGCTCAATCCAAAATTATGGCTAAATCCAAAATTACGGCTAAATCGAAAACCTGGGTCATGGCAATAATACAATAATACAATACAATGATTGGTGCTATCCCCATCCCAGGAGCACTGCATACATCCTGGTATGGACCAGTTGTCTCAAAGTCATTGAAAAACATCAAGGATCAGGAGTGGGTTGCGTGAGAAGACAATCTATTATCAGCAAAGTACTTTTTTTCATTCTATCCACCTTGTATGGAAACACTGTTTTCTTTTTATTTACCTTATTTTCTAAGTAAAATTAACTTTTAAACTTCAGCCTCCTGTGGTTTTATCAGAAAAAGAAACCTCTCTTTCCATTTCTCCATTTAAAAGTTAACAACTCTCTAGCCAGGAGATAGAGGGCTTTGATNTCTCTCTCTGTGTCAAATAAATAAATAAAATCTTTAAAAAAAAAAAATAAAATAAAATAAAAGTTAACAACTCTCTAGCCAGGAGATAGAGGGCTTTGACTGTATTGATCAGAAGACTAAGGCATTTCTCTTTTCTGTGAATCTAGAAAGAAACAAGAGCAGATGAGACAAGATCACCAAAAAAGAACAAATCACCTCTAAATGATTATTCTCAACAAATAGCACATATGCTGCCATCTCTTTATAAATATATGTATATGGTATACACATGCCAGTAGAAACCCCAGAAGAAAAAAGTATTCAATTGTTTCCTTCCCCAGCATATGATGCAGAGAGAAGAGAAGGGTGAACAAGAGCCAGGGGGGGAAAGGGCCATATTGTAGGGGTTTTTGGAGCTACTCTTCAAATTTATTATTTTATTTGAATTGAATTTGCAGTTTCCCTTAAATATCAAAAATAAATTTTATGTTCCTAATTTTTCAAATAATTATACATTAGGATAAGTGGCTTATTTTAAGTAATCTCTACATCCAATGTGGAGCTCAAACTCAGAACCCTGAAATCAAGAGTCACATACTCCACTAATTGAGTCAGCCAGGGCCTCAGCATTAGAACACATTTTTTTAAATTTGTTTTAAATATTTTATTTATTTATTTAAGAGAGAGAGCTCGAGCGCATGAGCAGGGGGGAGGGGCAGAAGCAGCCCCCCCCCCCCCGCCCCTACTGATCAGGGAACCCTATGTGGGGCTCTATCCCAGGACCTTGGGATCATGACCTGAGCCAAAGGCAGCCGCTTAACCCGATGAGCCACACAAGACAAATTTTAGTACTACTAATTATTTCTTTCAAGTTGGATAAGAGAGAGATAAAGTTATATGAAACTATATGACTTCACAACTTATTAGCTAAGTACTACTATTTTATTATATCTATTATTCAAATGAGAAAGGGAGATTGCAAATAAATTATGTACCTTACACTAAATCATACACCTATTAAAGGGCAGAGTCTGTATTTACAACAATGTTGGCATAAATTGATGTCAGGTTGATGATACACTTAATTGTCTGCCAGAAATTTATGCAAACCCTCTTTGAAGGAACATGCCTTAAAATAAGGCTTTAGAGAAGTCTCACAGATAAAGCTTCCACAGGATGAACTGACAAAAAAAAAAAATCATAGGACAAACATGTAAGCAAGGCATTTATAATTGAGGGTTCAGGAAGTAAAACAGCAAAACCAGACAAACTACAAATTGAAATACTGAAATACACTAAAAATATTTTTAGTATGCTTAAAGTTATTAAAAGGAGGTCAAGGTAAGTGTATAAGGAGAGATTTTTTAAAATTGAGGGGGAATATTTTCAAAGAATGAAATTAAAGGTGTTAAAATTTAACATTAGAAGTGGAATAGATAGGTTAGATTACATATTCGCCACAGCCCAAGGACACCTTAGTAAACTAGAAGATAGATCTGAAGAAATGATCTACAATTTGATAAAGAGATGAAAGATGGTAACCATAGATTATCTAACTTCTATGAGGAGAACATAAAATTCATAATTAATGAAGTAAATTTTTTTAAAATAATAATTGAGAAGGTTCTAGATTTGGTGACAAATATGCAACTATAGGTCCTGGATTGTCAATGAATCCCAAGCAGAATAAACTTTAAAAAATTCACACCTAGACATATTGCAGTGAATTTTTACAGAATATAAACACATAAATAAACTCTTCAAAGAAACCAGAAAGAAAAGTTTATCTAAAAAAAAACAACAAACAAAAGACCAAAGGACAAATATTTGGCTTACTTAACAATAACAGTAACAAAATCAAAAGAAAGTGAAATGTCTTTAAATTATTGAGGAAAACAACTATCAGTATTCTATAAACAATTTACGTGAACTCTTTCAAAATTAAGGATAAAGATTTCAAATTATTGAAAACAGACTTTCCCATAAACATGTCTGTATTAAATGAGCTTAAGAAAAAATACTTTAAAAAATATGACAAGAAAAAATAGACAAAAGTTCTGAAAGACAAGAAACAAGAGTAAAAAATGAAAATTTTAAAATGTGGAATTATTACGAATATGAAGCATCTAATTTGGGGCAATAGAGAGACCTACTAGTAATAGGACATGATTCAAGTCTAGATCTGACTCTGCCAGTTCTTGTGATGTGAGCAGAGAAAGGCAGAGACTTCTCAGTTTCTCCACTGGTAAGATGAAGATGTGTATAACTTCCTATCCCCAGGATTGTCCTGAAGCTGAAAAAGACCATGGATGTGATTCCACTTAAAATCTAGAGTGGGATACTGCAATTATTCAAATTAGCCATGGTACTTTGGTCAACTTCTAAATGGGGTAAAAAAAAAATGACATTGAACTTTTAAACAATTGCAACTCTATGAATAAGGTTTAAACAGATTTTGCAGTGAGGGAAAGATACTTTTATTTTTGGTACTTCGGCATCTCAAAATGTAATAATGAAATGAAAATCCTTAGCATTTTAACCTCATATGGTCCTAAAGAGTGACTTAGCCAATAGGCTAAAGAAGAAAAGAAAGTGAGAGTAGAAGCATCAAATAGAAAGAATCAACACAGACTTTCATCCTGCATTGAAAAAGCACAGTAATATAAACTAAAATGCAACATCTTCCATTTTCACCCTTTCTGGTTTAAAACACATTTTGCACTTAAACAGAATCACCACCGTCTTGTAGAAAAATGAAAGTAATATTTCCATAGCTTGTAAATAGCTTCTCGGATATCCTGATATTCTCGACAAAATAGGCATACTGAGGCATCTGTTGTTGTTACTCACATAGCATGGCATGGTAAGCTCATAAATTAGCAGGGATATTTCAAAATAGAGAACTGAAGCATTGAACAAAAGCATCAGAAAACATTAAGCTGTATCAGGCCCACTGCCTGAAGTATTTACAGTGAGGAGGTGGTTGTGTGTTTTTATCGGACTAAAATTGGAGATGAAGCTGAGTGCTTAGCTTTCTATTTTTTATTGTAAACCATACTATATGTGGTTGAAAATTGAAGCTTAAAATGAATGTGTTTGAGAAAGATGGAAGGATGTGACGTTTCAATACTTAACATACTGCAGAAACCTAGAATGTGTCAAAATCACACATTACTCTTACCATATGTTCTGTTTACATAATGTCAAGTGATCTATCAATTCTTCATATTTGAAATCACTTTTCCCCCCAGTACGTTCTTAAAGGCAAACAGGAAAAAAAAGTGTTTACCTTTTAATTTTAGTGAAATTGTAATTGCAATTGGATGATGTTTTAAAACTACACATGAAGATATTTATTGCATCCCTATTTATAAAAGCAAAAATAAGAAAATGACTTGTGTCCAAGGATGTAATATATATATATTTTTTTATTCATTTGACACAGAGAGAAAGATTACAAGTAGGCAGAGAGAAAGGAGAGAGGAGGAAGCAGGCTCCCTGCTGAGCAGAGAGCCCGATGTGGGCCTCGATCCCAGGACCCTGGGACCATGACCTGAGCTGAAGGCAGCGGCTTTAACCCACTGAGCCACCCAGGTGCCCAGGATGTAATATATTTATACAATGAAATACCATACAGTCTTTAAAAAGAGATAATTCTATATTTTTATTCGCAATGAAATTCTTACATGAAAAATACATCGCAAAATAGGTACCATATGATATGTGTACTTCTAAAACTGAATTACTATGCTTAAGTGTGCTTTTGGTCATTGTCTCCCAGAATATATTCACCCTCTCTTTTGCAACAGTATCCTAAATTTTATCTGGAGTAGAGCAAAAGTAAGCGACTTAAGTCCTTAAGAGTGTCCCACACTCCTTTCCTACTTTGTTAAGAAATGGGCATATAACCAAATGAAGACAAAATGGCTCAAGACGATTCAATTTCAGGGTCTTTGTTGGGACTATCAAGCAGTAAGCCTTCTCTTTTTTTATCTGATGTAGGCTTGCCTGTATGTAGCTTTAGGTGTTGCTAGGAGCAACTTCACTTGCACGAAGTGAAAGCCTACAAAGAATAGGGACAACCAGAGTGGAGCTAAAAATTAGAGAGGGGAAAACAGTCCTGGACAATCCGCTTGAACCACTAGAGCAAGCCCCACCTGAAGTAGACTTTATTCTCCACTTAGTGCCTGTCCATACCCTGCTGGGAGAGAATGGTGCCTAATTAGAACTGGGCAAGGATGGAAGTCTAGGTCTCCCTGTAGTTTTTACGCCAAGCAGAGTGAAAGTCTTGTCTTCCATTTTCTCAAACATCCCCAGCTGGAAGGAAAGGCATGCTTCATTACTGTCTAGTAAGGACTGGTCTAGGCTTCCTCTCAGTCTTCACTGATAGCGCTGCAAGTGGGGCTGCAGAATTTTTTGTGATGTTTCTTTGAAGGAGGGAAATTGTTGTCTCATCATTTTCTCTCTTTTTAGGCTGCCCTTTCTCTAGTTTTTGACTGGGAAGAACAGACTTTTCTTGGGATTTTTTTGGCGTTACCCATTGGCATTTCCTGGTTGCTGGCTTTTTCAGCACTCCACTCTGTGATCGATGAGCTGAAAAAACCAACAAAAATGCAATTCCTTGCACCCAAAATTTCTAGTTTGTCAGGCTTCTTCCTGCCAAAGTCTTCTTGTGTTGTTTTATATATCATGTCCAGGCTTTTTAGCTCTACTTAGCCAAGGAACTCTACTCAAGGAGCAACAAGTGAACTCTGTGCAGGGAGACTCTGTCTCACCTGGGTTTATCTGAAATAAGCTGATACTAGAGGTCTCTCTGATGCCATGATGGGATTAAATTTGCAGGGGGCCTAGGAGGATGTGAGCATATTTTCCATGTGGGAGGAAGCTGGACCATTTGGGCCAGAGGTTAGACTGTGGTAACCAGCATTCCAAATGATCTACTAACTGTGGTTATCCCTTTTTTTCCCCTCTCCCCCTCTCTCAGATCGTACTCTCTGGAAGAAGCTATGTCAATGAGCCTTATGGAAAGCCCTGCTTGCTAAGGAAATAAAAACGTCTGCCAATGGCCAGGTGAGTGAGCTTGGAAGTGGCTCTTCCAGATACTTCAGAGAGACTGCAGGCTCAGTCAACAGTTTACTAACCACGCTGGGACACCTGGGTGGCTCAATCGGTTAGGCCTTTCTCTGCCTTTGGCTCAGGCTATAATCCCAGGGTCCTGAGTCCGGTTCCCAGCTCCGCAGGCCTCTGCCTGCCACTCCCCTTGCTTGTCTCACTAGCTCTCTTTCTCTCTCTCTCCCCCTGCCTGACAAATAAAAATCTTAAGGAAAAAAAAAAAACTATCCCATAAGAGATACTGAGCCAGAAGTATTTAGCTAAGCTGGTCCCACATTTCTGATCCCAAGAAATTGGGTGAAATAATAAATTGTTTTCATTTGCTAAATTTTAGGTAATTTGTTACACAGCAATAGGTAAGTCCTACACCATACCTTCTCAATTTACATAATCAGAATAGTCTACAAAGAAGAATTCATTACTTTTATCCACATATTTCTATAATATTGTTCTTATGTTTTCAAAATGGATTTGTGAATCAGCCTCTCAAACTGTCGTTACATCTGTAAATATAGTTGCTTCCCAAGCAAAAGGCTAGCTTTGCCTAGTTTGGTGGTGGGATTCTTTGGGTATACATGTGGTATAGCAAAAGTCTCTGTGCTATTATAATGTGCCTGCCAAATAGTTCTATGCTTTTGGTTGGCCTTTCTGGGAACTGATGACTGACCATAAAGGGGGATAGTCTTTCAATTCACTGTTGCCATGCAGCACGGAGCATGGATTTTAGCTTTATTTTCTTATATTTTTGTCCATTAACTCTCGATTATCATGCTAAACTCAAAAGAAATCAGATAACCTTACAAGTAGGTGTTTGTTTTTTCTTGATGATAATTTAGGGTTCATGTAAGATGACCATTTAAAGTAGCCCGCCTTGGGGGTACCTGGGGGGCTCAGTTGGTTAAGCACCTGCCTTCTGCTCAGGTCATGATCCAGGAGTCCTGCAACTGAGCCCCACGTTGGGCTCCGTGCTCAGCAGGGAGCCTGCTTCTCCTTCTCCCTCTCCCTCTGCTACTTCTCCTGCTTGTGCTCTCTCTCTCTCTCTCTCTCTCAAATAAATACATAAAATCTTTAAAAAAAAAAAACCAGCCCCTGTTGGATAATAAGATGATTTAAATGAGGTTTGTTTGAAACAGACCTGTGGTTTCTAATCAGCATGCAGCTGAACTGTGACTTGATTTACAGCATTTTTCCCTTTTTCTTTCCTCTTTCTTTTCCTATCACAACAATACCAGGGCATATTACATTGCATAGTTTATAAATAACTCTGGTGTCTTTAGAAAGTTTTAGAATAAGGTGGGTTTTTTTTCTTCCATTTGCTTTAAAAGGGAGTAGAGATTGTTATTGTTATGCCTCATGCACTTTTATTAAAACAGAAAGTCTAAACTAAATTATCTTTCTGGCAGATATGTCAACAGACTCTTTTAATGTTCTGCTTGTCAGCATTTGTTTTATGGGTATACACCGCCCTCTGAAGATGTGATGATTATGTTTCTAGAGACAGAGGCATGGAAGCACTCTCTGTCAGGCATACGTACCAAGGAAGTACTTCTTTAATTAAGTACTCTACCACCTATTTAACAAGGGAATGCATTGCCAGCTATTGATTGATTTTTTGCTCCTATTTGTGCTTCTGTTTTTGCACTCCCCTTTAATAGCAACACTTTCATTCTTCTTTGGGTCTTTCTCCATGACTCTCTTTCATGGCATTTGTGTTCAGAATAGACATGAGTAGAGCTTATAAATCATTTAACATTTTTGCTGGATATCTTTCCTATATATTGTGTATCCCCTTGTGTGATGTTATGTTTAAAATTACAGACCGGGAAGCACCAGTTCAGTTTGGCTGAAGCAGAGGCAGAGGCAGTAGTTATTCTGCATATTAGAAACATGAAATGGGGTGCTTGATTTTATATATATACATGTGCATATACACACACACAACAGTGTATATACTCATATATATATATTAATATGCATATGCACAACTATTTCATTACTATTAAATTTTATTATTTTAAAAAACCCTTTACACCACTAGGTTAAATGTCTTTCTCTCTTCCCGACTTCTCAACTCTATCAGAAAATGTAACCGTCTATTTCTCTTGCACATAGTGTACTCGGGATGGAAAGTTGGCATGTGGATGTCAAAAAAACATCAAGCATTCTGATATGGTGAGGATTTGCTCCTCCTTTCAAAGTAGTACCGAGAAAGGATAGTCCTCACAGAGGGACATAAGAGTAGATTTCAGGGTAATGTTCACAGTTCTCATTCCAGA
The DNA here is from genome assembly GCA_002007465.1 of Ailurus styani. Taxonomy (NCBI): domain Eukaryota; kingdom Metazoa; phylum Chordata; class Mammalia; order Carnivora; family Ailuridae; genus Ailurus; species Ailurus styani. The sequence continues at coordinate 2,842,433 of LNAC01000074.1, forward strand.
CTTTTCCCTGTCTGAAATTCCTTTCAGACATTTTCCAAACCAAATAAAACTGACCATGACTATGCACATATTAATGTCAAATTTATTCTGTAAGCTATCTTCAATAGAAAATGCTTTTATAGTACGCATGTTCTCTCTCGCTTGCTCCCAAATTATCTGTGGTAAAAGGTCCATGTTGTGTTTATTTTTAATTTCCAATTCATTGTAAATGAATTAAGAAATATATTTTTTAAAATAATTCATAGTAAAAAATAATAATAATTCATAGTAAAACAAAAAAGCCAAGAAAAATACAGAAAATACAAGCCTGTTGATCAAGTGTGTAAATATGAAGGGAATGTCAAATTTATCTTAAAGTTTATAAACATGGCCTCTCAAATTTTGTATTTATTGCAGTCTCTTAAAGAGTTGATGGAGTGGCACTGGTCCACAAGAGACATTCTGAATAGTGTGGCTATAAATGATCTAAAAAGATGATACAGCTGAAGCCTCAAGTCATTTTTTAACAAGGACAGGTTTTTTTCAACTTGCATCATAGCCCAGTATACTTGATGGATGGGACATAACTCCCATGAGAATCATCAGCTTACTATGGTCAGGAAAATTAGCATCTTTTGGAACTGTAGGTGAAGTTTGAAAAAGTTTCCCAATGATTTCCAGTGGATTTCTCCTTGCCCTTAGAATCACTGCAGTAAGAAATTTAGTAAGGGACCAACTTGTCATCCACAGTTACTGAAGTTCTATTCTGCATTAGATCTTACATCATACTTATAAATACAAAGACATATGAGACAGGCAGTTGAGTGCCAGATAAAAACAGACTGGAGATACCATTGGGACTCATACAAAGATAACTAATAATACAACATAATATATGAAAAGGCACTGTGTACATGAAGAGAGAAAATGGACTGAATACAGTGATAGAGATTCAAATACCACTTATTCCACTTTCTAGCATTTTTAATTTAGGCTTTAACCTCAAATTTGCAGGGTGGTTATGAGAATAACACTACAGTGTTATCAAGGTTCAAACAAAAGTAAGCATTCAGGGAGGGTAGAAGTAGCATAAATACATCCCTTAGACAATAAAAAGACATTATTTTATGTTAGTCTCCAGATACATAGCAACTAACCTTATTTCTAAGAACTTGTGCTATTCTGCCATACATCAAAATTGATAGAGAAGAATGTCAAAATAACAAAAGTCAGTAGGTATAAACATGTGAGTCTATATTACTAAAACTGGTAGTATGAAGCAGACCACATATGTTCAATCAGTAGTCCCTATGCCTAATTTTATTTCAAAATTTTCCTAGCAAGATTAACTTTTTGGGACAAATTTTATATCCATACAGCCTAGTACATTGTTAAACCTGTGGTTACCATTCTGTAATTTCTTCAGTTCTCATTTTACAAAATTTTACAAAACAAAGCTCTTTAAGCAATATATAGACTTGCTCAGGATAGGTAAGTGTTAATGTAACCTCAATGAAAACAACTCTGGCAGAAAAAAAAAAAAAGACATAAGCTACTTGCAGCTTAAGGTAAAACTTAAAATATATAACATTTCAAAAGTTTTAATGGAGTCAATGATAAATAGACTACTTAAGTAATTTCTAAGTATACCATGACAATTTCTCACCTGCAAATGTAAACTGAGGTGTCAGTTTCATGTTTGTTGAGCCCACCTCATCGTACGGAATTTGAACAATTACAAAGTGTAGTCTTTTCCCAAAGTCTTCCTTTGAATATCTTCCATGCATCAAATCACTTAATGGGATCCAGATATTTGAAAAATTAACATATAAAAATAAAAAAACTCCTTACCAGAGTTTTCTTTGCCTCCTTAAATATGACTTGCAGCTATCACCTAAAATACACTGTGATCCCATGACCCACCCTCTTTGCTTACTAACCTTGTGTCTGACGCTTGAACAGGTCACCAGACCTCAAAAGCCAGCTTCAGTCCTTTTTACTTACTTAATCCTAATGTACATCCATAAGTATCCCCATCTAAATCCTACAGTATTTTTGGTGTTTTATTTGGCAATGAAGTTATGATTTACATGCACAATTTCTCTAAATACCATGTATCAGAGGCTATATTATAGACTTCTAAGTACCTCTCAAATAGAGATGGCACCTAGCACACTACCATATGTACTGTTAAAGCACTTTCGTATATTTCAAGAGTGGAAGGGAAAGAGAAAGGAATTTTCGAAAGGAGGGATTTAGGGTAGAATTAGTACAAATTGACAGAGTAAATGAGGAGAGAAAAGAAAATAGAAGGGAAGGAGGGAAGATGCAAAGAAAAACACAACCAAAAGTAAAACTGTATCTTAAAAACAAAAAAAAACAATAAATAAGTTGGGAAGTGAATATTACCCAACACTTACTTTACACAGGAAGAGGATTGTGCCTCTTTTCACCACCTAAACTATAAAATCCTTTTGGAGTATAGAATAGAGATCTAAGAAGGGTCTTGCATCAGTAATGGGAAATAATTAGCCCTACACTAAACGTATCTTAAGTGCAAGACCCCAAATAACTGTACAGTTTCTAACCAAATTAATTCAAGTATATTTACAAGAAAGCAAAAATATCCGACAACCAACAGGGTAAAATTTGCATTATCTGGCACCTGGCTGAAAATAACCAGACATTCTAAGGAGCAGGAAAAATTATTCACATAATGAGGAAGGGGAAAAAAATAAATCAAAACCTACCTGAAATTGACACTGATGTTAAAATTAACAGAAAAGAACAATTTATAAGTTATGGTAACTACTTCCGTATGTAAGAAGGCTAAGTAGGAAAATGGGAAATATTTTTTAAAGACCCAAATTGCATTTCTAGGAATAAAAACCATGATATGTGAGATGAAAAATACATAGTATTGGACTATTAGCAGATTAGACATTGCAGAAGATTAGTGAATTTGAAGACACAGCAATGGAGACTATTCAAAATATAATGCAAAAAGGAAACTGAATTTAAAAGAATAGAAAGTGGATCAGTGAGCAGTGAGGCAACTTCAAGAGGCCTCATATATATATATATGGAATTGAATTTCCCAAGGGGAACAAAGTAAGGGGCAAAACATACTTGAAAGTATAATTGCCCCAAATTTTCCAAAAAGCTCAATGAATCTCAAGCACAAGGAACATAAAGAAGAGTATACCAAAGGACTTCATAAACAACTTCTTCAAAACAGTGTTAACACAATTTTTATGTAATTGAGAATTTAAGAAATAAAGCAAATTAAATACAGAGGAGAAAAAAGAATAATAGATTTCTTATACTCAATGTGAAAAAGCAGTAGAATGATCTATTTAATGTACTAATGCAATATATCTCTAACTTAGAATTTTATACACAGTGAACATACCTTTCAAAAATAAAGACTCTATAGGGCGCCTGGGTGGCTCAGTGGGTTAAAGCCGCTGCCTTCGGCTCAGGTCATGATCCCAGGGTCCTGGGATCGAGGCCCACATCGGGCTCTCTGCTCAGCGGGGAGCCTGCTTCCTCCTCTCTCCTCTCTCTCTGCCTGCCTCTCTGCCTACTTGTAATCTCTCTCTCTGTGTCAAATGAATAAATAAAATCTTTAAAAAAAATAAAAATAAAAAAATAAAGACTCTATCAAATTTATAAACAGTGAACAAATTCATGAGAAGTAAACCAGGCTGACAAGAAACATTAAAGGAAACCCTTCAGGCAAAAGAAAAATTATACTAAATAGAAATATGGAAATAGAAAGGGATTAAAAACACTGAAAATAATAACTACAAAAAAGATATACAATTGATTTTGATATTATTTAAAGCTCTTCGAAAATATGTAAAAATCGACAATAATAACTTAAAGTCTGAAGAGAAGAAATGGAAGTATATAATTGTAGGATTCTTCTACCATGCAGTGTATACTATCACTTGAAGAGAAACTATAATAAGATCAAACCTACACTATAAATCCAAAAGCAACTACTAAACAATAAAACAAAGAGTTGTAGTTAGTAAGTCAACCACAGAGTTAAAATGGGTAAGTTAAAATTATATTTAAACCCAAAAGAAGGCAGAAAAAGTAAAATGGGAACAAAGAACGTATGGGACATACAGAAAACAAATCACAAGAGTAACAATTTAAGCATAACCCTATCAATAATAACATTAAATATAAGTGGTCTAAATATCCCAATTGAAACTGAAAGCTTGGGCGCCTGGGTGGCTCAGTGGGTTAAAGCCTCTGCTTTCCGCTCAGGTCATGATCTCAGCGTCCTGGGATCTAGGCCTGCATTGGGCTCTCTACTCAGCAGGGAGCCTGCTTCCTCCTCTCCCTGTCTCTCTGCCTGCCTCTCTGCCTACTTGGAATCTCTCTGTGTCAAATAAATAAATAAAATCTTTAAAAAAAAAAAAGAAACTGAAAGCTTGTAAGATTGGGGAGATTCAACTATGTGCTGCCAGTTACCAACACATTTTAAGTGTGGCAACACAAATTACTTAAAACTAAAAAGATTTTTTAAAAAAGATGTATCATGTTTAAAACTAAAAGAAATTAAAAGTATGTTATTAATATCAGATGAAGTATATTTCAGAGCAGACAGTAGTATCAGATATAAAGGTCATTTCATTATAATAAAAAAGGAGTCAATTTGTCAAGAGGATATCAACAGCCTAAAAATGTCTGCTCCTAATAACAGAGTTTCAAAATACATGAGCAACAATAAAAAAATTTCAAGAAGAAAAAAGGGAAACAAAAAACAAACCTGTAGTTACAGTAAAAGATTTCAATACCCCTCTCAGCTGATAGAATATATAAAAATTCACAAAAGATATAGATTACTTGAAAATACTTAACAAATAAAAGTTGAAGGAAATAACAGCTTATCTGTAAATCTCAAACATTGCATTTGAAAGCATGGATAGCAAACTTGTTTATTTGGGTGCCTTTCTAGTTTGGAGAAAAGAACACACTGTTAACTTACTGCTTTTGCTATGTTAATCTCTTTACAGAAAAAAAAATTGTATAGCACATGCTATAATATAAATAGTAACCAAAGAAAACAGCAATAATTTGAGCAGTTAAGACATAAGACTTTCACAAGACACAATGTTCTAAGACTGCATACTTCTCTTTTCATATCCTACTTTTCCTAGAGTTTTCTACTTCTTTTACCTTATTTGGCTATAGAGAAAGTAAATTACACATTTAAGGACACACAATTAACTATATACTATTACTGAGATGTTTACCCTGGTCCCCAAAGTTCTGTTCCTTCCTCCACTCTCCTCCCATCATCCACGCCATGCCTCATACATTTCCATGAGTCAATCTGTTACATCCATATATTGGTAATTTGGCACAAAGAGTATTTGGGGGGTTAATTTCCTAAAGCATTCACCTAGAAAAATGCAAGGTTTATAATTTGTGGTTTTGTTAACAAAAAGTTTGTGGATTTGCATGTTTGTTTGTTTATGTGTGTATATATGTGTTTATGTCTTTGCAGAGATGATCTCTGAAAACACTGGCAAAATCTAACAGGGTAACCTCTTTTATATATTTGGGTACTGACATGAGTTTGCAACTTTTTTTTTGTCACTTTCCCTTTAGAAATGAGTCAATGCTATATTTAATTCCACAGTCCAATAAACAAACCAAGAAGTCAATGCCAAATTAAATGTAAAACATTCCTGAAATTAGGGGTTTCTGCTTTGAGAAAACAGTAAAGTTAAGCAATGTGAAATGTGTAATTGGGTTTGGTAATTTAGGTTTTGCTTTTGTGATTTTTGAAAGAAACTATGCACACTATAAAATTAAGCCTACAAAAGTTAACAACAGGAGAAATAAAACCTCCCTTTCCCTGTCCTGAGTATCCCAGTTTCTGTGTGCAGGGGCAAAAGCAACTTATCTAAGCCTCAATTTTCTCAGATATAATACTGAGATAATAATCCCTAATAGTTTAATACAAGTGGTAATTAACAATATGTTAAAATAGAAAAAAAAAAAAACCTCATGTCTTTGATGCTTAATGTTCTTGTATTTCCTCCGAGCCACTTATCTTCACTGTTTGGGTTAGTTCAACTGTGTTATGTTAATTAATCATAGTGATTATCACTGCTTAGTACATTTATATAGTCCTTGTCATCTTCTGCTATCCACCAAAGTACTATCATCACCTCATTTATTTTATCACATCACATGAAATATAGAAGGCTTACAACAGTATACTTCTTTACTTTCAGGGTATTTTTGTCATATCTACATAATTTATAACCCTTTTTTATCTTATACTATTTGCTTTAAACAGCCATAATCTTTTAAAGAAATTAAATATAGTTAGTTATACTTTCTAACTCCAGAATTTCTATTTGCATTTTCTTTAAAGTTTATCTTTACTTATATTCTTCCTCTGTTATTGTATACATGTTTTGCTTTAAGTATTCATTTGTAAAAATTTCTCCAAAGCCCTTATCTGTTAATTATAACCTATGGTTATCTCAGAGTTATTTTCTGTTAAATGTTTATTTTCTTAAATATGGATCACATATATCTGTATTTTCATAGTCCAGTGATTTCTTATTACATATTGGATTTTATAAATATTAGATCCTAGAAAATCTAGATTGTGTAGAATCCCTTCTAAGAATTTTTTTTAGATTTATTTATTTATTTGACAGAGAGAGATCACAAGTAGGCAGAGAGGCAGGCAGAGAGAGAGGAGGAAGCAGGCTCCCCACTGAGCAGGGACCCCAATGCAGGGCTTGATCCCAGGACCCTGAGATCATGACCTGAGCCAAAGGCAGAGGCTTAACCCATTGAGTCACCCAGGCACCCCAAGATTTGTTTTTATAAGCAGTTTACTTGGGCATACTCAAATTTTAATTCCTTATTCAGTGGTAAATTCAGTGGTAAACCACTGAAAACTGCACAATTCTTTCAGCTTCTAGCTGCTACATTTAGCAGCATGGCTTATGGGGCCTCTCCCTTGTACATGCGTAGTTTAGTACTAATCCAATATTTGGGGTAAATCAAATGTAATTTTTTAGATATCAAGACTTCTGTCACTCTTTTTCCCAGACCCAGTCCCTAACTTGCTAGCACTTCTTTCAAATCCAACTCTTTCCAACCTCAACCCAATAAGCTTCATCTCTTTGCTACCCCAGCAGACTGAGAATCACAGTTCATCTTCTCAGATATATTTTCCTCTAAATTCTCCCAAAGTTTGGTCACTTTTTACAACTTTCAGAAAGCTTTATCATATATTTTGTTGACATTTTCTAATTTTTTTCTGCCTTAAGTTTGACAAAGCTACTTCTTTTTATTTCCAGAAGGCAGAAAAGTTACCCTTCTATTCCTAGAAGCCAGAAGTTTATCTTGTTTATTTTAGAATTAAAATGAAAAGTCATTCTTTCCAATTCTTTTATGGGACTTGCTGTGTATGTAACTATGGATTATGAGTTCCTTTATATAATGTCTTATTTGTTTGTGTGTGTGTATGTGTGTGTGTGTGTGTGTGTGTGTGTGTGAGAGAGAGAGAGAGAGAGAGAGAGAGAGAGAGAGAGAGAGAGAGACAAATGCTAAATTTATGCTAGGTACAGAGTATATTAATGTTTATGAAATGCCTAGTTGTCAGGGTTCTGTTATTACTTCATCTTTCCAAGAGGATAGTTAACTATTCCCTGTTCCACTCTGACATTTTTCCAACCTCAAGGATATCGATTCTGTTGATTTTCTGTAGAAGCAAAGTGATCAAAACCAGACCATCTGAGTAGATTTTAGTTTCTAATAAAAATAGGGATTTTCATATCATCCATTGGTTTTAGGTCAGTTTGTATCTTTTATTCTTGGCTATAAAGTTAGTGTTAATGTAGGTATATGTAAGTTTTTAGTTAGATTCCAGACTTTTAGCACTTCCAAAGGAAGAGGAAAAGAAATATGAAAGTTTTTTTTTTAATAGCAGCTATATGGAAAGAACCGAAACACAGAGAATACAGAAGAAACATCTGCCTGTTTTAATTTTTGGTAGTAATTCCATCATTTTCTTATTTTCATATCCTTCAAAAATTGTCAATTAATATAAGATTTCACTTGGGCCAAAATATAAAATCAATATGTGTGCATATTTTTTAAATAATAATGCATATTTTAAAACTCTAGCTATCGTGGATTTAAGGGGTTTTTTGTATAAATTTGCAATGTCCACTGGCCAAACTAATTGAAAAGAGAGAGGACTCAAATTAATAAAATTATGAATAAAAGGGGAGAGATCATGACTACCACCAAGTAAATAGAAACAATCATCAGAAACTATTATCAACAGCTATATGCCAATAAGTTAGGCAACCTAGAAGAAATGGATGCATTCCTGGAAACCTATAAACTTCCAAGACTGAAACAGGAGGAAACTGACAACCCGAATAGACCAATATCTAGTAATGAGATTGAAGCAGTGATCAAAACCTCCCAAAAAACAAGAGTCCAGGACCTGACGGATTCCCTGGGGAATTCTACCAAACATTCAAAGAAGAAATAATACCTATTCTCCTGAAGCTGTTTCAAAAAATAGAAACAGAGGGAAAACTTTCAGACTCTTTCTATGAAGCCAGCATTACCTTGATCCCCAAACCAGGCAAAGACCCCATCAAAAAGGAGAATTTCAGACCAATAACCCTGATGAACATGGATGCCAAGATTCTCAACAAGATCCTAGCTAATAGGATCCAACAGTACATTAAAAAGATTATCCACCATGACCAGGTGGGATTTATCCCTGGGATGCAAGGGTGGTTTAACATTTGCAAATCAATCAATGTGATAGAACAAATCAATAAGAGAAGAGAGAAGAACCACATGGTCCTTTCAATTGATGCAGAAAAAGCATTTGACAAAATACAGCATCTGTTCCTGATTAAAACTCTTCAAAGTATAGGGATAGAGGGAACATTCTTCAACTTCATAAAATCTATCTATGAAAAACCCACAGCAAATATCATTCTCAATGGGGAAAAACTGACAGTCTTCCCACTGAAATGAGGAATATGACAAGGATGCCCACTCTTACCACTGTTGTTCAACATACTAGAAGTCCTAGCAACAGCAATCAGACAACAAAAAGAAATAAAAGGCATTCAAATTGGCAGAGAAGAAGTCAAACTCTCTGTCTTCGCAGATGACATGATACTTTATATGGAAAACCCCAAAGACTACACCCCCAAACTACTAGAACTCATATAGCAATTCAGTAATGTGACAGGATATAAAATCAATCCACAGAAATCAGTTGCTTTCTTATACCCTAGCAATGAAAATACAGAAAGGGAAATTACAGAATTGATTCCATTTACTATAGCACCAAGAACCATAAGATACCTTGGAATAAACCTAACCAAAGAGGTAAAGGATCTGTACTCAAGGAACTACAGAACACTCATGAAAGAAATTGAAGAAGACACAAAAAGATGGAAAAGCATTCCATGCTTGTGGATCAGAAGAATAACATTGTTAAAATGTCTATACTGCTCAGAGCAATCTACTTTCAATCCCATCCCGATCAAAATTCCACTGGCATTTTTCAAAGTGTTGGGACAAACAATCCTAAAATTTGTATTGAACCAGAAAAGACCCTGAATCACTACAGAAATGTTGAAAAAGAAAAAACAAAGCTGTGGGCATCACGTTGCCTGATTTCAAGCTTTACCACAAAGCTGTGATCACTAAGACAGCATGGTACTGGTACAAAAACAGACACATAGACCAATGGAACAGACGGGGGAGTCCAGATATGGACCCTCAACTATATGGTCAAATAGTCTTCGACAAAGCAGGAAAAAATATCCAGTGGAAAAAAGACAGTCTCTTCAATAAATGGTGCTGGGAAAATTGAACAGCTATGTATAGAAGAATGAAATTCAACCATTCTCTCACACCATACACAAGGATAAACTCGAAATGGATGAAAGACCTCAACATGAGGCAGGAATCTATCAAAATCCTAGAGGAGAACATAGGCAGTAACCTCTTTGACATCAGTCACAGCAACTTCTTTCAAGACATGTCTCCAAAAGCAAAGGGAACAAAAACAAAAATGAACTTTTGGGACTTCATCAAGATAAAAAGCTTCTGCTCAGCAAAGGAAACAGTCAACAAAACAAAGAGGCAACCCACGGAATGGGAGAAGATATTCACAAATGACACTACAGACAAAGGACTGATATCCAAGATCTATATAGAACTTCTCAAGCACAACGCCCAAAAAACAGATAATTATGTCAAAAAATGGGCAGAAGACATGAACAGACACTTCTCAAAAGAAGACATACAAATGCCCAACAGACACATGAAAAAATGTTCATCATCACTGGCCATCAGGGAAACTCAAATCAAAACCACATTGAGATCCCACCTTACACCAGTTAGAATGGCCAAAATCAACAGGACAGAAACAAGTGTTGGAGAGGATGTGGAGAAAGGGGAACCCTCTCTCATTGTTGGTGGCAATGCAAGTTGGTGCAGCCACTTTGGAAAACAGTGTGGAGACTCCTCAAAAAATTAAAAATAGAGCTACCCTATGACCCTGCAATTCCACTACTGGGTATTTACCCCAAAGATACAGATGTAGTGAAAAGAAGGTCCATATGTGTCCCAATGTTCATAGCAGCAATGTCCACAATCACCAAACTGTGGAAAGAGCCTAGATGCCCTTCAACAGACAAATGGATAAAGAAGATGTGGTCCATATATACAATAGAATATTATTCAGCCATCAGAAAAGATGAATACCCAACTTTTGCATCAACATGGACGGGTCTGGAGGAGATTATGCTGAGTGAAATAAGTCAAGCAGAGAAAGTCAATTATCATATGGTTTCATTTACTTGTGGAACATAAGGAATAAAATGGAGGACATTAGGAGAAGGAAAGGAAAAGTGAATTGGGGTAAATTGGAAGGGGAAACGAACCATGAGAGACTATGGACTCTGAGAAATAAACTGAGGGTTATGGAGGGGAGGGAGGAAGGGGGATGGGTGAGCCCGGTGATGGGTATTAAGGAGGGCACATATTGCATCGAGCACTGGGTTTGGTGCATAAACAATGAACCTTGGATCACTGAAAAAACAAAATAAAAAAATAAAAAAATAATAATGCATATTATAAAACTCTAGCTATCATGGATTTGAGGGTTTTTTGTATAAATTTGCAATGTTAGTCAGAAGGTTATATGAAGCCAGGAAAAAGTCGGTTAGGTTTCCCACAAAGTTTTCATTAATTTTCATGTATATACTATTCACAAATATAAATGTATTTCAGTGAAGCCATTCTGTTATCAGTGACCACATAGAAATTGAAGATATTACTGAAGAAAAATATGAATTTTAATTCAGAAATAAGATGAATTTATTACATATACTTCAAATATATTTGTTCTATGTAACTTTTTACTATTAAGTATACTAATTTCTAGATTGAGAATTTCAGCACATTTTTATGTGTGCCAATGGAATAATAAGTGGTGATAAAATGATTTACAGTGAAGGAATTTTAGATTGTAATTAAGAAAAGTTGTTCTGTAATTTCACAATTAGTTGAGGAGAAAGTTCTGTAATTGCTGTGTTCAGAAGATAAAGAGACACTTTATCACGGAGGATGAAAATGTTGTTTACCACAAAATGGTTATCTTAGAAGAAAATTAAATATGATAAAAATTCAATTTGCCTTGATGAAACTTATCAGAAACTCAGTGATAACTGCTTGTAGTGGCAGTAGAAATATGAACAAAGTTTAAGAATTTGGCATAAACAATACACTGCAAAGGCAGGGGATTAGGCTATAGCTTTGTGAAATGTACTTTTAAGAAAGAATGAGTTATTATAAAGAATCATCAGCTCTCTTAATACTGACAGTGAAATGCTGCAAGTACTATAAACAAAGTTTAAATATTGAGGAACGAACTAAATGATGCACAGACCACTTTTCTTTTATTGAAACTGGCACATTTTTCATAGAGAAAAAAAAATAGCCTTGGAGGATGCACTACTTCAACTTTTGGGTTGTTCCAAGTAGTGTCTTCTACTCTTCAATCATCTATTTTAGCTGTTCTCCACAACAAAAAAGAATTTGTGTTTCAAGATGTGGGTAATATTTTATAATGAAAGTTGTATTTTATTAATAATTAACCTACTTTAATTAGATGAATTTTAGTCATTTTATCTAGTTCAAGGCGGTGGAGTATAAGTCTTCCATATTTAAAAATTCAAGATTCTAAGATCATCTTTGACATAAAAGTTTTACATGTAGTTTCAGTCTTTGCCTACAATTAGGTTATAGATGAACCGTTAATGGAATCCAGCATGATATGTTTAAAGGTGACATGATTTCCATAGATGCTAGTTAAATGATTATGTATCAAGTTAGATCACTAGGTCATAAATCCCAAAATACTTTGTCAATGCAGCTTGGGTAGAAAAATTTAGCCAAAAATTTAGCCACACTGTGGTGACTTATAAAGACATTCTTGGCTGTCAAACAAATCCCAGTTCTAACACTGACAAACTATGGAATCTCAGATAATGGACTTTATTTTTAAAGTCTCAATTATCACATTTGTAAAATGACCGTTACAATAGTATTCATATGTTAAGGTTGTTGTGAGGATTAAAAATGTAAATTCTAAAAAATTGAGTAGCACATTTACTCTCTGGTAATTTGTTGCTTTCCAATAAATTGTAGTTAATAGTAACTATTTTGACCTGTGTACCCAATAACAGTCTATTTAACAAATATTATGATTTGTTCAGGTTTTATGTATTGGTGACTTGGAACCAAAGTAGAATTTAAATAGGTCTCTTTTGAATCATGTCCATATTTTCTACTCAGTAATTTCCTAAAGAGTCTGATTATAGAACATCCCATCCCATAGATAAAGCATCCCACAGCAAGGACAGTAGTTGGTATAAAATGCAAGATACTTATATTTTCAGTCCAGTATGTCAACATTTTTACTGTCTTACCATCTGGAAGTCAGCTATTTTATTTTTTATTAGACTCTTCTAATTTTAATTACATGAGAAATTTTCTACTTTATAGTTCCTGATTTCTTTACATCACAGTACCTGGAAATTTATATGGCCAATTTCTTGCCAGAGAGAACAATAATTTGTTGGAGGGATATATCAAATTAATAAGAAAGTAAATCCCTCTTTCCTTAAATTGGCCAACATAAAAGAAAGATTAATCAGCTTGCCAATGTTACAAACAAAAGGAGCCAATATATATTATAAAAATAAAAGAAAAATAACATAATATGAAGGGAAGATTGAATCTTGAAAACTTGTGGAAGCTCATTTTTGGACTTATGGACAAGAAAACTATTAACGACATCACTAATGGTTATAGTTGAGACAAAATGCAAGTATTTGATCATCACAGATGTATGAAATATATTTTTTATGTAATACATGTGAACTGTTCACTTGTAATTTCCAATAATTACATTTCAAAAACTTTGTAGGGCAGTTTTGTTCACCCTGAACATACTTTAAAACAGGTATATAAGTACTGAAATATACTATTTTATTCATGATTTACCATCAGTTTGAGTGAAATCAAGAGCACAGGTTAACACACTTTAGGATAATTCCTTCTGTCCAATATATAGACACATATACATATATCTATACCTATGTATGTCAAAATTTATATCCAGATACACATCTAGTCTCCTCACTAGGTTTACATAAGTCTCTGCTTATTGAACTTTCAGCTGATCTGAGGAAATTTACCACTTAAAAACTTAAAGGCTTTGATAGTGGCAGTTTCATCAAACTCATGAGAGAAAACTTTCAGCAGTGTGAGATGGACAGACTCCTCTAAGAGGTGACCCTTGAATGACTAGATCTTCTGAGAGAAATTAAACTAGATAAAACAATGCTAGCGAAGAGAGACAAAGCATAAATTTCTGTTTTGGTGCCAGCGGCATCTGGGAAAAAGAAAAGCTTCCTTAAGAAATCATAACCTGCTCAGTTACAATGCAAATTTCTCATTTCTTTGCTATTTCTAGCCTCTACCCTTATTGTCTTCGAAACACTAAGATATATCTACGGGTATTTTAAGAATTTAATAGTTCCTTCTGAAAAGTAATAACATAGAAAATATAAAAAGCAGACACAGATAAAAAGAGATAAAAAATACTACTGACTTCTAATAAAAAACAATGCAAGAAAAAAACAGTGATATCTTTGAAGGATATAGAAATATGTAGATACAGAAATATGGAAGATTAGAACATTATCAAATTTTAGTCACTGATATCTTTAGATATTTATAGAATACACTCGGTGATATCAAAATATACTTATCAAACACATTATAGAATCCAAAAATTGTTCCACATGTATGGACAACTCATTTTTATCAAAGGCTCAAAGGTGATTTAATGAAGAAAGTATAGCCATTTCAACAGATGGGAGCTGGAACAATTGGATATCTTTAAATTAAAAAAAACAAAATTAACTCAAATAGATCTGTGCAAATGTATACCTAAATCTAAAATCTCAATAAAAGTATAAAACTTTTTGATCAAACACAGGATAAAATCATTGTGACCATTAGGCCGAAAGATGAAAACAACCCCTCTAAAGAACATGGACATGACTAATGGAAAACTTGTAATTTGGTATAATGAAAGCCAGAAAGCAATTGAAAAAATAAAAGGAAAAAAATTAACCAAGAATTCTGTATCCAAGGACATTATCCTTCAGAACTGAAGGTGAAAACAAGGCATTCCTAGAAACCAAGACTAATAGAATCAATCACTAGCAGACTTGCTTTATTTTTATTTTTTTAAAGAAATACTAAAGGAAATCTCTGAATGGGACAGTCTAGATAATATATTGCAGTAACTCTTGTTTATGATTTTTATTCCTCACCCATTCTGAGGTTGTTGTCTGATCTTTTGTGGTAGTGTGTCTGGACTTAATTAATGAAATATTTCTCACAATGTGTATTATCTGATGTCTCTGCTCAGTTTTTTTTTAAATATTTTATTTATTTGAGAGAGAGAGACAGAACAAACAGAGGAGGGGCAGGGGAGGGGAGGCGAGGGGCAGGGGGAAGAGGGAGAGAGGGAGAGAGGGAGAGAGAGAAGCTGACTCCCTGCCTAGTGGGGAGCCCAACATGGGGCTCAATCCTGGGACCCAAGATCACGACCTGAGCCAAAGTCAGATTCTTAACTGATGGTGCCCCCTGGAAATCCCTGGTTGGTACTTTAAACCTGCTATTCTAGAAGGAGCCTGTGTATCTGCATTTCAGGGCCAGGACTAAACGGAGGCAAGGTAGGCAGCTAGGGAGGGAAACCTGAGAAGGTACTAGCCCTCAGTGTTGTGGAGTACAGGAATGGTTGATGGGTCTATGTGTAGTTTGGGTAGCACACTCAAAGTTAGGCACCTTTCAATCTGTCCCCTGTTTCTTTTTGCTACAATCTTTCACGTGTCCTTTGCATGTGTATACAACCTCTTCCTGCTGGCCAGTAGTGTATACATACTTTGAACTATAGCCACTGTCTGATACAAATGTGCACAGCCTCTGGCATACTTAGTATATCAAGAATGTCTATGACAGTTTTCTTCCTATGAGCTGGACTCAATCCTGCCTAACATGCTGATCTCACATGTTTTTTATAGGAATCAAATGATACACTTATAATAGCTAGCATTTACTGGTGGCTTTTTTTTTTAAGATTTTATTTATTTATTTATTTGAGAGAGAAAGAGTGAGTGTGAGAAGGGAGGGAGAGAGAATCTCAAGTAGACTCCCTGCCAAGTGTAGAGCCCCAGGCAGGGCTCAATGGACCCCAAGATCATGACCCAAGCAGAAACCCAGAGTCGGCCGCTCAACCAGCAGAGCCACCCAGATGCCCTGACTGATGGCCTTTTTACTATCAAAAACTAGCATTCTAAGCATTTTAAATGGGTTACACCTTATTTAATCCTCAAAAATCCTGATTGGTTATGCATAATTAATTTAAAAATTAGAAAACTGATGGAATTGAGAGGTTGAGTTGTCCAAGGACATGAAGATAGCAGAAAAGGATCCAGGCCCAGAGTCTAAAATTTTAACCCCCACGTTCTGTTACCCACGTTGTTAAGAATAAGATATTGTCTAGATCTTTCATATTCTATCCCATCCTCCAGAGAGATATTTACAGGAGTCTTCTGGCACTGACTTATCTAATGATTCTTTGTTATCTTTTATCAAGTCTGTGTCTCCAAGTGGGTTACCTGTAGATACAAATAGAACCAGAATTTACAGAGCAAAGGGCAACAAGCCAAAGAGATTTTGATTAGGAAACTAAAGAGCTATAGCATAGAAACCATAGCACAGAGGAGCACACGGCCTATCTGTCATTTTGATTAAGTGATTTTGTTCCCCTTTTGGGGATGGTCCGAGTTTATCCAGGCATCTCCAGTCAACTCCTTAAAACTTCTGATAAACAGAGAATTTGGTGTGCCAAGAAGCAAAGCATATTTTTCCTTCCATGCCACTCAGTGTTTGGGATTAAGAACATATCACACATTGTTTTATTTTCCTCTTGTTGTTTTATGTGTACAGAAGGATATCTGTGGGAGGGAGGCAAATAACAGCTATAATGTTATGGATGAGGACATGAAAACACTTCTCATTAAAAGTAGACAAAACACATCAAACAGTCTTCCCACTTTATCAGTTTAGGTTATGGTTCATTCCCACTGGTGGCCACATGA
Organism: Ailurus styani; assembly: GCA_002007465.1. Lineage (NCBI taxonomy): Eukaryota > Metazoa > Chordata > Mammalia > Carnivora > Ailuridae > Ailurus > Ailurus styani. The sequence continues at coordinate 2,859,190 of LNAC01000074.1, forward strand.
AACCCATCCTTCATTTGACATACACAAATATACTCTGGATCCCTTGCAATAACAACTGTACACCCTACATTAGTCTGTCTCCATTATGTCAACATTAAATAAACATTATGTTCAGCATAAAGAACAATGATTGCTCTATTTCAAATGTCACGGATCCTCTGTTTCTGAAGTAAAGGTCAGTTGGTGGGGGAAATGCACCAGTATTAAATTTGGGATGTGACCGGGTTGAAAGCCCTTTTTATTTTTTGTGTAAAGTTCTTGGGCTTGATAGTAGTAATGCCCAAGAGGGTGCTTCACTACAGGAAGGCAGTCTGGATTCAAGTTCAGATCTGCCACTTAGCTCTGCAATACTTGTCTAATCCTATCATTTCCCTGAATTTTAGTTTCTTTCCTGTCCATAATAGCATTTCTCTAACCTACCTCATAAAATGAAAAAAATAAAATGATGTTATATTCATAAATGCTAATCGCAAATGCGAAATCATTATAAAATTACTAGATCATCTTATTTTGTTAATGAAAACTATTCACAGGCAAAGTTTATACATATTTTTACAATGGATTCTATTAATTATGCTTGCTATCAATGGACACTGCATTAACATCATTCTTCAGTGATTTTATTCTCATGCTGAGATCCTCCCAATAGTATCAAGTGTAATTCTTAGAGAAAGCCAACTAGAAGCAAATTTGAATCTTATCATACAGAAATGTGAATTTTTTGCTGGTGATCCACAATTAAAACCTCTTGTACTGGAAAATATCATTGTGGGCAAGTGATATATGAAGTCACAAATAGAAAACTCCATGCATGAATGGGAAAAATAAGTCAGCTGCCTGTGAATGGTTATATGTTGTAAGAGAAAGAGGGTAAATTTTAGAGTTGGACAAAGGCAAACCCAAATCCCAGTTCTGCTAATTCATACCTGTTGGAACACAGGCAAAACAATCTAATTGAACCTGTTTCCTCATTAAGTGAAGAGGATAGAAATGCCTAACATCTATTGAGTATTCACTGTGTACAAAGCACTATATTAAACATTTTCAGAAAAATACGAGCAGTTAGTTCTAATAATATGCCCCTTTTATAGAAGAAACTAAGGCTTTCAAAGTCACAAAGGTGGTAGGTGGGAGAGCAGTATTTACATTCAAATATTTGGTTCTAACCCCTATACATTTAATAACAACATTAACATGCCTTCTTACCTCTTTTAGTGCATATATACGCATTGTGTTATTGTTGTAAAGTTTATACAATTACAAACAACACGTATTTGTCATATTTACAGGCATAGTCTGTTTCATTGCACTTCATACATATTGTGGGTTTTGTTTGGGGTTTTTTTTCGCTTTTAACATTTTTATTTAATTTTAGATAGTGTGTACATGCATGCGCAAGCAGGGATAGATTCACAAGTGAGGAAAAGAGGGAAAGAATCCCAAGCAGACTCCATGCTTAGTGTGTGGAGTACTGCATGGGGCTAGATCGTGACCTGAGCCAAAACCAAGAGTTGGACACTCAATTGACTGAGCCACCCAGGCACCCACATATTAGATTTTGGTTTTTTTAAAGATTTTCTTTATTTGGGGGAGGGGCGGGGAGGAAGGAGCAGGGGGAGGGGAAAAGGAACAAGCTGACTCCCTGCTGAGCAATAGCCTGATGTGGGCCTTATCCAGGAATCCAATATCATGACCTAAACTGAAGGCAAACACCGAACGGACTAAGCTACCCAGGCAACCCCAGATTTTTTTTTTTTTTTAAGTCATTGAAGGTTTTGTGGCAATCCTGCATTGATCAAGTCTGTGGGCACCATTTTTCCAAAAGCATTTGTTCACTTCCTGTCTGTGTCACATTTTGATAGTTCTTGCAATATTTCAAAGTTTTTCATTGTGTTCATTATGGTGAACTGTGGTCAGTGATGGTGATGCAGAAAGCTCACATGACAGCCATTTTTGGCAATAAAGTGTTTTTAATAAAGTGTTTTAGTGAAGATGTGTACATTGGTTTTTTTAAACATAATACATTTGCACACTTAATTGATTCTAGTATAGTGTCAACATAACTTGTATGTCCACTAGGAAGCCAAAAAATTCATTTGACTCATTTTAATGTGATGTTTACTTTAATGAGGAGGTCTGGAACAAAACCCACATTATCTCTGCGGTATGCCTGTATGTTTATCTTACATATACACACGGCATATATATATTTAATGTCTCTTACAGGCAAAGATAAATGGCTATTTCGCTGTTTAACTCTTCCAAAAAGATATCAAAGATTTTATTTCAGGTATTAAACTATGATTTTTTAGCTTAACTCATTTAATCTCTTTGAAAAGTGTTTAAAGCAAATTTCACTCATATGTGGAACAAAAGGAATAGTGCAGAGGACCACAGGGGATGGGAGGGAAAGTTGAATGGAAAGAAAACAGAGGGAGAAAAACCATGAGAGACTCTAGACTCCAGGGAAACAAACTAAGGGTTACAGAAGGTAGGGGGTAGGGGCATGGGGTAACCAGGCAATGGGTATTGAGGAGGCACATGTTGTGATGAGCACTGGGTGTTACACACAATGATAATGAAATCGTTGAATACACACACAAATTAAGAATTGAAAAAAATAGATTAATCAAAAGAAAGAATCCAGGTGATTAGAATGACTGGCTCTGGATTATATAGCTAGTAAGTATTAAAGCTGGGATTTAAAGTTGACTGATCCTCCAGCACAATGTACAGATCTTCTCACTATGCCATGCTGGGGATTAAACTATGCTCCATGGTTTATAAATTTATTTTTGACAAATCTTTTTGTTAATAACATATTTGTTTTTTTGCCTTTATATTTTTTAGAGATCGCTTTCCCATTATTCTTTGAACATGTACCAGGCATAAGATTAACATATGCCAGGGCAGGAGGAAGACCATCTTAGTTATCAGCAAGCATTTTTCTATAAATCCATGAACATTTTTAATTAGGGATATGGCAACATTTGATAGATGTTTCAGCTTTCAAGTGCCTATTACTGAAGACATCCTGTAATCATCATTTTCTCACCTTATTATTGCATAAAATGACATGTGTGTAATACAAATGAAGCTGCCAAAATCCGATTGCTAATGCAACATCAAAGTAAATTGGTGTGGTCCTGGGCAAAGGAGAAAATCCAGAAATACTGTGTGTCACAATCTATTCCAAACTATTCAGCTCATCTGGGTATCAGCTCTATTTTGACTTGTGAAGGTAAATTGATCCAGACAAGGAGCCAAGAACTCAAGCAAACATTTCCATTTCATCCTAATATAACTCTGGGTTTCTCAGCACTGGTAAATATGCCAGCAAAAACAAAAACAAAAAGCAAAACAAAACCAAAAACATGACTTTTTGAAGTGGTTAGGAAATCATACAAACCAGGGTTCGAATATGATGCCCTTCCCTATTTGGCTGAAAAAGTATGGGTGAGCGACTTAAGCTTTCTGAGTCTCATCTATAAGGTAGAAAGTTCAAATATGTTTTTGTATGTTTTATCTTTATTTTCATATTTTCAAATTTAAATATTTCAGAATATTTCCTAATTTCCCTTATTTCCTCTTTGACCCATTGATTATTAAGGAGAATCACATGAGGGCGCCTGGGTGGCTCAGTGGGTTAAAGCCTCTGCTTTCGGCTCAGGTCATGATCTCAGCGTCCTGGGATCGAGGCCCGCATCGGGCTCTCTGCTCGGCAGGGAGCCTGCTTCCTCCTCTCCCTGTCTCTCTGCCTTCCTCTCTGCCTACTTGTAATCTCTCTCTCTGTGTCAAATAAATAAATAAAATCTTTAAAAAAAAAAAAAAGGAGAATCACATGAGACAGAGTATGTGAAGCTTAGCACAGTACTTGTTAGCTATCACTGTTCCTGTCATTATTGGTTTGGTGGCAAATCTTCCCCAATTTCTCTCAGCTTGCTAAAAGCAACAAGGTATTCTTGTGGATATGACAAAGAAATCTTCCTGATAGTGGTGGGGAATCTTAGTGAGGTAAGGGACTATAAAATTTAACTTTTTAGCATTTCTATTTTCATGCCTATACTTCTAAAGTTTATTATAGTCATCTCAATATGTGACAGATCTTTATACTATATGTGGGGATGGAAGTTGTTAAGAGAAGGGAAATGATTAAGAACAGTTCCAGCTTTCCTGAAATTTGTAATTTACGACATGGGACAGATATGATCAATACAACTCCAAACATGAGGGTTAAGCTCTAAATATACAATTAACAGAACAGTCACAACATTCTGAGACAGAAAAAGTAGGCCTGCTTGGATGGTAACATTGGGAACAGAAAGTCGGCTTTGAAAAATTACATGGGAATTATCAGAATATTAAAAATGGAGGGAAATCACCAAACAGAACTTAAGCAAAGCTCTGAGGAATTGACAGACTATAGGCAACAAATGAGGACTTAGATGATGACTGCTGAAGAAGAGAGGGCAGTGGATGTATTTCACGTCCTTTGAGGTATGCCCTCATTTCTCTTCACTATTACATAGTCACCAACGTTCTAGCATGCAAAACCCTAGGTTAGCACTGACGGCCTTAAGTTCATGTTCTTCTGGAGAGGTAATATTCAACTCTGTGTGTACTGAATTTTGATCCCTAAGCAACCTGTTCTAAAGATTCTGAAGAACTGGAAGACAGGCACTAAAATGCTCCCTGTAAACTATGTCCTTGGTTTTGTGTTTTGTATCTTTCTAGTAATTTATCCATTTCATCTAGCTTGTAGAATTTGTTGGTTTGTATTTTTTCACAACCTTCTGCTATAACCCTCTATACTTCTGTGAAACTGGTAGTATTGCCCCCACTTTCATTTCTGATTTTCACATATGAGGCTTCTTGTTCTGGCTCAGTTGAGCTGAAGATTTTCAATTTTGTCAACATTTTCAACCAACTTCACTGAATTTTCTCAGTTGTTTTTCCTCTTGTGTTCCATTAATTTTCATCATAATCTTTATTTCATTCCTTCCAGTTCTCCTGGGTTTAATTTTCTTTTTTTTTTTTTTCCAGCGTCCTCAGGTTGAAAATTCAGTTTTTGATTTAAGATCTTTCTTCTCTATTTAAGGTAAGTATTTACAGCTATCTGCTTCCCTCTAAGTCTTACATATGTTTTTGTATGTTTTATCTTTATTTTCATATTTTCAAATTTAAATATTTCAGAATATTTCCTAATTTCCCTTATTTCCTCTTTGACCCATTGATTATTAAGGAGTGTTTTATTTCCACATTTGTGAATTTTCCAAGTTTTCTTCAGCTACTTGGAATGATTTCGAGTATCATTCCATAGTGACCCTAAAAACTTTAAGATTTTAAAACTTATTAAGACTTATTTCTGCCCTACAATAGGATCTATCCTAGACAATATTCCATGCGCACTTAAGAATGTGTATTCTCAGGGTGCCTGGGTGGCTCAGTCGTTAGGCGTCTGCCTTTGGCTCAGGTCACGATCCCAAGGTCCTGAAATCCAGCCCTGCTCCACAGGGAGCCTGCTTCTCCCTTTCCCACTCCCCCTGCTTGTGTTCCCTGTCTCGCTGTGTCTCTATCAAATAAAAAAAAAAAAAAAAAAAAAAAAAGTACGTATTCTCTTGTTTGATGGAGTATTAAATATGTCTGTTAGGTCTAGTTTGTGTGTAATGTTGTTCAAAACCTCTATTTCCTCATTGGTCTTGTTTCTAGATATGTTATCCATTACTGAATGTAGAGTATTTAAATCTGACCATTATTGTCTATTTCCTCAATTTTATTTGCCTTTGCTTTATGTATTTTGAGACTCCGGTGTATTGCATATGGTTCTAATTGTTATAACCTGATAGTTTGCCCCTTTTTTCACTATACATGAGTGCTTTTCAACTCTAAAAACATTTTTAAAATTTTTAAAGTCAATTTTTCCGGATGTTACTATAGCCACTCCTGTATTCTCACAGTTGTAGTTTGCATGGTATCATTCCATTAAATATATTTCTATTTTTTAAAAGTGTGGCTTTAGACAGCACATAGTTTCTTTTTTTAAATCCAGTTTAATTAGCTCTGTTTTTTATTAGTCTGTCCACATTTAATGCTATTTATATAGTTGAATTTTTGATTACCATTTTACTTTTTTTGTTTCACAGTTTTTGTTCCTCCATTTTTCCTTTATTACTTTCTTTTGCATTATGTATTTTCAAATGTAACATTTTAATTCCTTTAATGATTTTTTCACTATGCTTTTTAATTACTTTCGAGTGGTTCCTCAAGGGCTTATATACAACTAATCTTATCAACCTCTTTATTATATGGCCTCATTATCAACCTCACTCACCAGAAAGGTATGTATATATTTTAACCAAAGCTTAACCTACATCGATACATCATAATCACTCTTAGTCTATATTTATCTGAAGGCTCACTTTTAGTGTTACACATTCTAAGAGTTTGCACAAAAATATGATGATATATATCCATCACTGAATATCACAGAACATAATTAAGAGGAACTATTGTCTTTGAAAGTACTCATGAGCTTTAATTTCCCTGTATTTGTCTCAAATGCAGTCATTTCCTATTGTGAGAGTTTTGTAGTTCCTTTTATTGACTGCCTCTTCCCTTAAGCAAACTTTCTGAGAAGCTATATTGAGCTCTGGAAGAAACGTCTCATCTTCTTGATTTACATCTTCCTGTATGGAACCTCAGGCTTAGGACTGAGCTGGGCCAAGGATGTTTTCCAATAATCTTAGGCTTCCATGCCTGAGGTAGACTCCCTGCTCTGTGAGTAAAGATGGGTGGAGAGAGGGAGCTCGTGTACTCTCAGTTGCATAGCCTCTGAATTTAGCTTCTTCAACCAGGTCTTGGAGGAGATAAGAAGTGTTGGAAGCCTTTACCTAACAGTGAGGTATGGTAAGCCTTGATAGAAAGCTTAGGGGACATGAGACCCCATCTTCTTAATAATATCTGCCTATACACTCATGTGGAGTGAAGCTTTCATCAAACAGTTGAAGAGACAGAAAATGGGTCATAGCTCAAATGCCAGACTCTCACTGTTCTTACTTTTACTGTATTTTCTTAAATGGATGTTTCTTCATTTCTGTATGTATGTAGTACAGTTTCCTAAGACTTTAAATGATTGTTTGCTTGTTCTTCTGGAGAGTAGGTACACTGTCATCCCAAAAGTGCAATCTCCTTCTTTCCTTTTAAACTCAGGCCTATATTTTTGTTTGATTTTTTTTCTAATTTAGCATAGAATTTACACATATGTGGAGCTAGGAGGATCATGTCAGGCTTAAAGAGTTTTACACTTCAGAGTTAATTCTCATAGGCATCCCATGACACAATGTACATATTTTAATTATTCCCTGGCAAGAGATGACATTGAGACAGAACTGTCATCTGCCAAAAGTTAATAAAACTAGTTGACATCAGAGTTAGACCTAAAGTTCAGCAATTTTGACTCCTGATCAAGCCATTATTCCTTTAATCCAGGGATAATGTTTTGGGCACCTGGGTGGCTCAGTGGGTTAAAGCCTCTGCCTTCGGCTCAGGTCATGATCTCAGGGTCCTGGGATCGAGGCCCACATCGGGCTCTCTGCTCGGCAGGGACCCTGCTCTCTCCTCTCTCTCTGCCTGCCTCTCTGCCTACTTGTAATCTCTCTCTCTCTGTCATATAAATAAATAAATTCTTAAAGAAAAGAAAACAGGGATAATGTTTTTATACCAGTGTTGGAAAGGAACTATCAAGAATTTCTCTAAGGATTGTCGATAGTCCACATAATTAAACATCTAGTCAATTCATAAAGCACAAACTCAACAAAAAAGGTCAAGTCTCTTCCTGAAACACTGCACAAATACCTTCATTCCTCTGCTCCCTCAGGCTTCCTAGCCAGCAGGCTCTCCACCTATGCTTGCAACTTTTATTTGAGTTAAGAGGAACTCATAGGCCTTTTAAAGCTTGATTTATGGATCTGTATCTCAAGCAAAATCTTAGTGGAAAAGCATATAAAATGTCCTAATATGAGAGCCCCTAATCTCATAATTTCCTAAAATTTGAAAGCCTTTCCCTCATCCAGAATATATTTTTACTGCAGTGTTCCTTTTATAAAAGGGAAATTAAGAGCCCCTTTTTAAAGAAGGGGACAATCTAGAAAAATAAAATTTCCTACTATGAAGTTTTAAAAGCTGGCAAGACTTTCACCACCACTTTTCAGGGTATCTAATGACACCTGTATCTCTTCTGGTTTCTGTTGCTGTTTTTAAATACAGTCAGGCTCTCTTCAGAATCAGCTGAACAGGAAGAATTCCTTCAATGTTCAAACCTAAAGTTCCAAACCTTCCTAATGACACAGGTACATATTTAATATGCTAAAGAGTATACTCTTTAGCATATTAAATACACTCAAAGTAATAATTTTAGATATTCTGTGTAAAATATTTGAAGTCCAGTTGATATATCAAACAAGTTTTCACTGTCATTGATGACAAATGATCTCAAACTGGAATAGGGTTTGACAGATTGGTTCAGTTCTGAAATACCTATTGTCCCATAATGGACTAGTACCTACATACATATAGTCAAGCCTTACATAATAAGGAGCATGCCTTTTTAAAAATTGTCTGCCAGAGAAATTATTCTATCACAGAAGGATAGTGACAAGATTCAACACAGAGGCAGAATATATCTTTCGATGGGCAACTAACTGTACACAGACAGTTGAAATGTTCAAGACTCAATACAAATTCTGATAATATTTTCATGAGGAAAAAATATACATTTAGTTCTTGAAATTGTTTTAGTCTGAAAGGGCTTTAATTAACACGGAGATGTCTTTAAAAGAACCAGTAACTCAAACTCCTCAGCTAATAGGTTAGTAATGATTCTAGAAAGTACTTCGTGAAGGTGTGGCCAAATAAGCAGCTAGGGTGGGCTGCTCACAAAGCAGGAAGGAGGTCTCATCTCAGTAAAGGCATAAAGCATGGAAGACACTGAATAGAAGTGAGGGAGATTAAAGAATTAATAAAGATTACTAACATCCAATAGATAGCTGGTAAGAGAACAATGGGACAAATGGTTCTCTGGAGAAAGTAATAAAGGTTGAAGGGAATATGATGAGTTTGGTGGTAGAACTCTGAAAATTCAGAAAAATAACCTCATACCTATACACATGCAGGCAATGCTCATTTTGTACACCCTCAGTAATTCATATATAGTAATATATAGTAATTTGTATCAATAATATTTCACTCATGCATGTGCTCACATATATTTGTGTGTGTGTGAATATGTGTTTGTATGTGTGTGTGCAAACCTGTATTTTCCTAGGACAGTATAGGGTTTCTCTACAGACTGTGGATTGACTGAAGCTGAAATAAAATTCTATAGCTGTTGCTCCCTAATGTGGATAAATTATTTAAATTGACTTATCTGAAGATGCCTCATCTAGTATTAAATACCAGATGGAGTTACTTGTGAATAGTGACTATCAAGCACATAGAGCAATCCATAACATAAAAGTATTCAATACATCTTAGCCATATAAGTATATAATAAGGAATATTGAATAGGTTATCAACATATTTATAACTCCTGAACTAGTAGAAAAATTCACTGATAGAATAATCTATAAAGATGCAAATGTCTTTATTACTTGAGTTTTTATACATGTATTTTAGAACCATTTATTAAAATATTTTTCAAAGGGGTTGAGAGAATGATTCAACTTGATGGTTTTCACAGCCGTTGCGTATGGGTATAGACCTAAGATATTTCTCTACTTGGTACCATGCTCCTTATATGTACATCTGTAGCCAGAGTACCCATCACGAATGCTGACATGAATCCCTAATACCACAATGAGCCTTTGATACAAAAGACCAATTTAATTCAGAAGGTTTTACCTTGTGACTTTATTTTCTAAATATCTTAAGCTATATAGTGAATCCTGCAAGTACATGAAATGGTATCATTTCTTGTACAAAAACAATGATTATTTGGACATCTGGGTAAATCTCTATTTTATGTATCCAAACCAGTGTACTTATGAATGCACTGAATAACCACATAATTTCTGGTAAGGTTCTATTTAAACTATTGGCTGGCTAGTCCTGTCTATTTATAATCAAGTGGATTCAAATGATATTGATGGTCATCCTCTAAAATTCATGTATGGTAGGTTTAGACTTCATGGTTACATTGGAAGTTAGAGATAGACCTAAACTTTAGAGCACATTTGAAATCACCCTGGGTTTATTTTGGTACTGAAGTTTTTGAGCTTTCTAAGGGTTTTATTTATTTGTCAGAGAGAGAGAGAGAGCACACGCAGATATAGGGAGAGTGACAGGCAGAGGGAAAAGCAGGCACCCACCTTGAGCAAGGAGCCTGAAGCAGGACTTGATCCCAGGACCCTAGGATCATGACCTGAGCCAAAGGTGAACACCTAGCCAACTGAGCCACCCAGGTACCCTGAAGTTTTTGAGCTTTCTAAAGGGCAACCCTGAGCCCATTGGCTACATTCTCCCCACCCCCCAAGTTTTGGGGGTTTTTTTTGTTTTTGTTTTTTGTTTTGTTTTGTTTTTGTAGCAAAAGGAGACAGCATAACTAGCATTATTTGGTCCCTTTGCATGGTATAAAGAATCTCACAGATTTATTGTTTCTATTGGTATAAAGAATCTCACAGATTTGTTTCTATCTCAATAGGATCTTAAAATGATTTAAGGCACATTTCTGTGATCATCAATTACCCTAATGCAACAGATAATAGAACTACCAATTAGGCTTACCTACAAGAGCTGATTCATTCTGAGTCTCCTGTAATCATGAGCAAGGCAACACAGAGAACTTTAAATTTACAGAATGTTTTTTTCCTTTTTACTCAAAATAAGTTCATGCCACTGGAAATATAAAATAAACATGGTGGGGTGCCTGGGTGGCTCAGTCAATTAAGTGGCTGCTTTCAGTTCAGGTGATGATCTTAGGGTCCTGAGATGAAGCCCTGCATTTGGTTCCTTGCTCAGCAGGAGTCTGCTTCTCCCTCTCCCTCTGCCCCTTCTCCCACTCACCTTCCTGCTCTGTCTCACATGTGTGCACTCACTTGCTCTTTCTCCCAAAACATTTTTTTAAAAAATGGTGAACTGAAAATTAACTTTTTTAAATTCAATTAAGATTAAAGAGTATCTATTAAAATTCTCTTACAAGTGAACATTAGTATAAATTGAAACTCAATCTGGAGTTTTAGATGATGATTAATCTTAGATTTTCCCCTTCCTCTCAACTGTATGTTATTATAGTTTAATCAGACATTTCTCAGTATCATGGAACTAGATGTAAATTTGTCTTCAATAATGTAAAGTAATTCTATTACTTCATTTTCACATTTAACTGCAGTTCTTGCAGTGGAGAGTGTTTCAAGCTCTGGTAATAACATTTGATGTAGTACCACTAGAGGAATAAAGAGGTTGCTAGCAGTCTTCAGAGGTCCTTCTCTCTTCTTGTATATTTGCTACTACTTTTCATAGAATTCAATGGTGTACAGAAATGGAGGATAGGAAAATGAAACATTCTTGAAATTCTATTTAAAAGAGTTCTTAAATATATTATTTGATTTATTTCAAATGCAATACCTAAAGTTACCAGACAGGTTGTCTAAATAAACTACTGTACTGGGAGTAGTGAACTGGAGGGTGCTACCACATTTAAATATCCACCAGGTTCCTCAGATCTCAGGCTCACACTCACTGTTGCCAGGCACACTGGAGTCCTATGTTGAAGTAGCTATAGATTGCTCAGGAGAAGCCAGATATCTGGAATTTTGTTTGTGTGTGAATTCTTCCAATTCACAAAGAACTGACTCAAATACTTAAAATACTACTTCCTTTTTTTCATTCCTCCGGACCCAACGGCACCCTTTATAAGTATATCTGGCTCAGATATCACTAGTTTGTAACCTCTACATATCATTATTATTATCCATACCAAGTTTTATTATGTGCTTATCAATATTTTAGTAATTTAATCTAATCAATGTTTCTTTTGAAAATAATGCATAATGTATTCTAAGTTTAAGATGGACTTACTAATATTAGAACAATGTTATCTTTCTATATAGAGGTGGCTCTGTTTAGTGAAAAGACCCATGGTCTTAAGAGTCAGAGTTCCAGCTTTAATACTCCATTTCCCCACCTATTAGCTATAGAACCTTAAGTTTGATGGACTTTATCAAGTCTCAGATTCCTCATCTGCAAAATCAAGATAATACTATGTAAGTTGCAGTATAATTGTGAGGAAGAGGATTGATACACATGTAAAATACTTTCACCATATTTGGCTGATAGTGGAGAGTCAATGGTGCACCTATTCAAAGATGCATTATGTAATCATTAAAATCCTTTCTAACGAAAGTTTCAAAATATCTTGTTTTATTTTACTGACAAAAAATCCACAATTGAATAATCTTATGTATTCTAAGTCCACAAAGACAATAGTTTGGAGTGCTCCACATACACAGTCACCATCTATCCAACCATGCATCTATCCATCTGTGCATCTATCCATCTGTGCAGCCATGAAATAGTCAAAGTATGTATCAAGTGTGAGCTCTATGTCAAATAACTCTCCTAGATAAATCTTACTTATGTTCACAAAATACATCATTATTTGCTGTAAGAATCTTTAAAGAACTTGGTAATTGGGACAGAATAATGGCAGAAGTAGGAAAAGAGTGGGTAGGGAGGGGAAATTTCGATTTGAGGGAATGACATCTTAATCAACATAGGATAATGAAGTATTTTATGGCAAAAAGAAGAGTCAGAGTAACAGTGTTCTTGACATTTAAGGCTCCAGAAGAGAGGAAGTATCCAGAAGCCTCCAGAGTTTAGTTCATTAGAGGAATTGAAGGATGATAGAATCACACTATATGACAAATATAAATTATCTTAATAAACTTTCCCACTAAACCTGAAGTTGCCTTGCAAATCTCAACAATCCACTCTCAGTAGAAATACATTAATATACAAAATGGAACCTACGTGTTTTTTTCTTTTCTAACGTTTTCCTCTTCTCTAATTTTCTAATTTATATTTCTAAAATCTTATTATGATAGACACATATTAGCCCAGAACTAATATAATGACACCAGTATAATATAGACAGTAATGTTAAACTTAAGGCAAATGTGTGATTCAATGAAATGAGCCAAGCAAAACTGGGAGAGAAGAGAAAACAAAAATATCAATGAAATTGAGAAACACTCTTTGAAATGCCTAAGGATGAGGTGTTCCTAGATGGAAACCACCATCAAATATAAAGACTTATATTTACTGTAATAAACAAAGATATAGAAACTGTTTCATGTCAGAGATAAATCACCTTCCTTCCTATGTCTTAATTCCATTTAGTAATTCCTTAGGAAATTAAGTCACCACCTTTAATACCCTTAATGTCACAATTTTTAATCATAGGGATCAATAATTCAGTTTGATCCAATCAGCACATACATACTAAACATAACACTAGCATTTCATCTTTTCATTTATAAACTCTGCACCTATATAAGACAAACTGCTTATTCTTGGGAATGCCAATATAAATAAGATACAATCTCTATCCTAAAGAGTCAGTAGGTGGGATCAAGAGGAATATTTGCAATATAGAGTTTGAGAATTTGGAAATATAAAGACATAGACTAAATATGCTAGGTGAAAGGAGGGAAGGAATTAACTCTTGAGAAGTTACGGAGGCATCTTAGACAAATAGTGACAGAAATGCATTCTTAAAAAAACCCTATGAATTTACAAAGTGGTTGTGCAAATGCATTACAGAAGTCTTCAGCTTTTAACTTAGAAATGAAGGGCAAAACAAGGCTTTATATGTTAAATAATGAAATATATTTTAACAACTACTAGGTATTATTAGAGTTCAGGAAAGGCCACAAGAAATGTGAGCTATTATTACTGAAAAAGGCTTCGAGGAAGAAAATTTTATCTGTGTCCTAGAAGGTATTCTAGGATACAAAATGCAGAAAAGGCCAAAGTCCTATACTTTGTGAAAATGGAAAAATGACTCCGCTATGGAATAGAGATCACTTGAGCCCACATGATCCTTCTGTTTCTTCCTGTTATCACAGATGAGCTGTCCATATTTCTATAAAAACTAACCCTTTCATTTATGCACTAGATCCCATATTCTTTTGCCTACTGAAGGACATGGATCCAGCAGTTTCCTTATATCCTGTAACTAGTTCTTCTCCCTCTCATAGATTTTTTTCTTTCAGTTTATCCATACATTGTAATTTCTACTATCATGTAAAACAAACCTTATCTTGACCCTATTTACCCCATAACACCAATATTCCATTCTCATTTACAGCACAACCCTTTGAAAGTTTCATATGCTTCCTTTTCCCAATATTTCCATTTATTCTCTATTGATCCCCTCCCACTAGTCTGTGGTCTCCAATCCTTCATTAGAAGTGTTGTTGCAGCACCTGGGTGGTGTGGTCTGTTAAGTACCAGCCAAACTCGTGGTCTCAGAATGGTGAAGCCAAGCTGTGGCACCACACTGCATGGTACTCTCTCTCCTCCCTCCGCGCCTCCCCACCCTATGCACTCTCTAAAATAAATAAATCTTTTTTTTAAGGGCTATTGTTAAAGTGACCAACAAGCTTTATATTCTCAAAAGAATATGTAAGGGGAAGGCCTCATCATTGTTAAACTTCTGCACATTGAACATTTCATCCATTCTCTTTGAATACTTGCTTCACTTGGCTTTCCAGATGGTACATATGCCTTGGTTTCTCTCTACATTATTTGTCACTTTCCATCTTTTTTGTTCATCTCACCTCATATCTTCCCTTCTGTTAGCACTGTGGTTAAATCAACAGTCTATTGCCTAGATCATTCCAACAGCCATATATTTTCCCATTTTCAGCTACCTTACAGTTTCGTAATAATAAAGCAATCCATTATTTAGGGAACAGTCTGATGACCATTTAAAATGTACCCCAAGGGCGCCTGGGTGGCTCAGTCAGTTAAGTGTCCACCTTCTGCTAGGATCAAGTCCCACATTGGGCTCCCTGCTCAGTGGAGGAATCTGCTTCTCCCTCCACCTCTGTTCCTTCCCGGCTCATTCTCTCTCTCAAATAAATCTCTAGTAAATAAAATCTTCAATAAATACATACGCACATAAAATGTACCTCAAGACATTCATAGACCTTGCACGGCGTCCTATTTCACTGAGTGAAAAATCAGTGAATGAGATCATGACCAGAACTCATGACCAGTGAGTTTCACTGAGTGAATATGCAAGGTCTTACAATACCTTAAGTAATCTAACTTCTCATTACCTCTGAATTTCTCTTTTCTCCTTTCTCGTTCTCTCATTCTACTCTAGCAGCCATAACAACCTTGCTGTGTCTTAAATGTACCCAAGGGTTTTGTGCTTACTCTTTCTTCTGCCTCTCACATTCTTCAGATATTTAACATCCATGGATTAATCCTACTCTTCATCTAATTCAAACTTTAGATCAAATATCACCTTTTCTTTGATCCTCTTCTTGCTTATTCCTTTTAAATTCCCTATGCCCCCCTTTCCCAGGTTGTATTGCTTTATAACAGGAATTTATGTACGTATCTATCATCTGTCTTACTAGTTGTTTTCATGAAGGCAGGAATTTCTTTTTGTTGGTTTTCTTCATCTACTCAATCTCTGGTAGCTAAAAAAGTGTCTGGCACTAGGTATTTTAAGCTGCTATAAAGCTTGTGGCATGTGCCAAAGAGAACCAGGTCACTGCCCAGCTGGGCAAGGATAGGCTTATATCACTTCTCTTGCCTTCTTTTCCTTTCACTACTGTCTCTCACACACCAGCAGTAAGCCAGATGGGTTTAGGTGGTACTTGGATAGGATATGGAAGAAAAATGAATCACATGAGAAATTCGTAGCATTTTCTGTATTAATTCTGTCATTCTTTCTTTTACAATCTTGCTTTTTAACTAAGAATGAGGGTTTCTAACTCCATCCTCAGGAAACAATCATATTTATAGATAGGGTTGAGTAATACTTGGCTTTATTATTCCTGCATAATACATACTTCTATTCAAAGAAAATAATACTGTCTTTCCACTGCTACTACTGACATAAAATTTTCCCTTACAATACTTTTATCTAATAGACCAGGAAATTGATTTGAGAAATATTGAGTAATTAAAAGGTTTTTGGTATGTAACAATGGCAAAAATAATGAAGATAATACAAGAATAAGCGCATATTTTAAAAACTCCAATTGGATAAGACAATGACTAAGTTTGAGAAAATGACATTTTATCCATTCCAGATGGGAACACTTATACAATATTATTGTTCAGGCCTTATCATAAAATTTAAGAAAACAGGACAGAAGGACATAAAATAAAGTCTCTTTAACCTCTCCATCAATCCCTTGAGGCACACCAAGTAGTCTGTTAGAATTACTTAATATGTATCTAATTAATGATGCTTGATACTTAAACATCTGCATTTTGCTCTTCATTTATTTTCCTTCTCCAGGAAAAACCTTCTGAACAGTCAAATTACATATAATAGGTCCAATTGGTAGAGAAGGAGCCTGAATATCTTCAGAGAAGTCATGAAAAAGCACGGTTGGTTTAAGCTTAAACCTGATGTTCTTCCCTTGTTTTCACTGCTCTTTTTGCAGCATAAGTCAAAGTACAGTACCCATAAATTAAAGATGAAAAACAAAGGCAAGAGCCAAGGTAGTTATGACAAAGACAATAGCACTAGATTTTGCAGGCCATATACTCAACACCAGGCCTGTTCTCATTTGAGGTGGTTAGGAAGCTTGACCAAAATTTCTAGGAATTGGAAACATTTCTAGAAGTCCTCTGTGCCCAACTCCCCTTAGAGATGGATAATTATTATTACCTCCCATTTTTAAATATGGTCACACTTCCTCTAATCCTTTTCTAATACTTTTTCTCCCTTCTGAAATTTCACCTCCATTTCTCTCTACCAATTTGTGCTTCAAAGCCCAAGTCCCGGTTCTTCATGAAGCCTTCTCAGGTTATTCTAGCCACTATCACACTCTCTTACCAAGCTCTTTTTAGTATTATTTCCCATCGAAAATTTAAAAATTATTAATTAGAAAACTATTATTTTCTAGTTTCGTGTTACACAAAATTAGCGATTTATTACATACAGTCTTGTCCTCAACCATCATTACATATATCTAACAAGTGCCTTTTAATGGCTATAGGTTATATTATGCACTTTTTAATCCCCACAGAACTTAGAGTGTATGTACATATATATAGATCTTCCTATGTATAAATGCCGTAATTTTATAAGCCATGTGGAACAGAAATGTGAATAACTTATATGTCCTAATTATATAAGAGAGAATGCCTGTATGTGTTTTGAAATTCCTGTTCTTGCTGATGAAATGCTTACATTTAATAAATACCCAGCTGTGACAGCTAAAATTAACACCTCTTTCTGTAACATTAAGTAGAATGCTCTGCAAGACTGCACTGGAGTGGAATGCATCATTTACCAATTTTAGAATCACTAGGAAAATAGGGCAATTTTTAGCTTCAAGTCATGGTAGTATCACTGTACCAAACATCATAGTCTCAGTCTTCCTAAGTGTATACATAGATTATTATTATAACAGAAGTTACTACTTATTGATAGATTCACTGGATTCTAGACAATTAAGATTTTTACATATGTCATACCATTTAAGCCTCCTGACAACTTTGTAAGTAGGATTGTTAACCCGATTTTACAAATGAGCAAGCTGAGGTGCATGTATCAGTACTTTATTTGCTCTTGTTGTTCTTAATTTCATTTTTATTCTTATCTGGATTTCAAATCCATCTTGGTACCATTTCTTGCCAATGTATCTCAGGCGCATTTCTACGGAGTACAGACCACCCTCCCCATATATTCTGGTCATCACAGTCCCTCAACCCAGTATAACACCTAGATTGCCATTTTTCTGCCTTTCAATAATTAACCCAACAGGCATTTACTAAGTTGCTTCTATACATAAATCATAGAACCAGATCTCCCATAGAATCATGGGAGATCTACAGAACTTAAAAAGTTCTATAAAATAAAGATAAAAATAATACTTATTGTCATGGAATCTATAACATGTATTTGTATTTATGAAGGAACATTAGCTTCCCACTGCTTCTATAACAAATTATCACAAATGTAATATAATAAACAAATTCAAGGCACTACAATTCTGCAGGTTAGAAATCCAGTATAGATCTCACTTGACTAAAAGCAAGTGTAAGCAGGGCTGCCTTTCTCTCTGGAGGCTCTAGGGGAGAATTTATTTCCTTGCCCATTCCAGCTTCTAGAGGCTATCCACATTCTTGGATTCATGATTCCCCTCGTCTATCTTCAAAGCTAGCAACTTGGCATGTCTCTGCACCTTTCTTCTATAATCACATCTCCCTATCACTCTCTTCTATATCCTTTCATATAAGGACCTTTGTGATTATACTGGGGTCCCTGGATAATCTAAGAGAGTATCCCTATTTTAAAGTCAACTGATGAACATTTTTTTTTAATTCCATCTACAACCTTGATTCCACTTTGCCATGTAATGTAACAAACATAGGTTCCAAAAATTCTAACAAAAACATAATGGGTGGGAGGGCATTTTCTGCTCACCAAAGAAAGGGAGAAAGGAAGAACACCAAAGAAAGAGCGATCCTTGACAAGAAAGTAAGGAGTGGGAAAAAACATTATGTCCAGGGAACACTGTCTGTCATGTTTCATTAAGACATTTTGCATCGATGTTGCAGATAATTTACAAGATTTCAAGAACTTATGAGCATTTTTTTTAAGTGGCTTCAACTCATTTTTCAAAGTTATCAAGTATTAATAGGGAACTGTGACCGAGAGGGGAAGGGAGAGAGAAGGAAAGGGAAAGAATCAAGGCAGAGGTCTCAAATGCTATTGAAGTTAACAGATTTACTTCAGCCTAAAATCTCAGTTCTGATCTTTCAATATTGTTTTAGCAACTCTTAGGTGGTAGGCTGTCTTCAACCAATACTCAAGGAATTTGTGGGTGGAGGGCACTGCCTAGTGAGATGCCAGCTTCAGTTCTCTTGATACCCAGGCAGGAAATAATTGATTTAGGCCCTGCTAACAGCATTTTGGTGTAGTCAAGAAATAGAATGTTAGATTCCAACATGAAGAATACAGAGTTGTATTTGTGAGATGGTCCATATTTTTGCAGAGCACTTTTAGTGAGAGATTATACAATAACTTTTATGTAGTATTAAACATCTTTAGGAACTCTTTTCCCACTATTTTCCATGGAGAGAAATAATTCTTGGGTATTATTTTTCCCCCCTCTTTGAAATAAAAATC
Source organism: Ailurus styani (assembly GCA_002007465.1). Lineage (NCBI taxonomy): Eukaryota > Metazoa > Chordata > Mammalia > Carnivora > Ailuridae > Ailurus > Ailurus styani. The sequence continues at coordinate 2,878,571 of LNAC01000074.1, forward strand.
ACCTAAATTCTCAAACTTGAAGCCCTAAGCAAGCTTTATCTCTTCAAGGGAAACTTTCCAAACTCTATTTTTTAGCCATATTGCCTATATTTTACTGTGTAGCATTTGATGGTACATCAACATCTGTTATTCTGTAATTGTTTTGCAAGCTTAGGGCATCTTCCCAATTAATTCAATTACATACTCTTCAAAGGCCACTTTTTAAAAAGTCTTCATGTTTCTAATCATAGTGATCAGTACATAATAAATATAAGTGAATACAACTAACTGGTTCAGGTCAAAAGTATTTCCCCAGAGTTAATTTATATTTCAAATGCAATCATCATTTAAATGTGTTTGAACTTTTTATTGTTGTAACTATTGCAGGATTTTATGATCATATATATTATGCTCATGTATGCTTGTTTCACAAAATTGTAATGAGTAAGGAAAAGACTAACACGACCATTTTTGGCACAATTACCATGTGCCAGAAACCATTAATTCCAAGTAATTTATAAATATTAATGATTCTCAAAGCCCTTGATTACAAATAATTGCCAAAATTAAATGAAGGAATTTCAAAAAAGTTCTAAGCACAGGATCTTACCAATGATCAGAGAAGGGTAGCATAATATACCTCTCTAAATTAGGACTCTGGAGTTCAGTACATACTACCCAAAATATGCCACTTTGGTATATTGATTATTTTGAAAATACTTTAAAAAAAAAAAAACAGCAAATGCTGGAGGACATTTTCTTTGAACTCCCTTTATCTGCCTGAAGACAGATCCTCCAAATCCTTTGGAGGTTTGCATCCCTGCTCCCCTTTATTAAAACAGTATTTAATTCTGAATTCGAAGGCACCTCAAGGAGCTACTCATTTCCCCCTGGTATCTCCCATAAATACATAGAGGTATACAGGTTAATAAGCTTTTGTTTTCCTCTTGTTTGCCTGTTTTTTATTGCAGGGATTTCAGCTAAGAACTCAGAAGATTAGAAGGAAAATGGTTTTTCTTCCATTACAATGAGCCTTCAACAACTGTTAGCTACCTTTTAATTTTTATATCTTTCACCAAAAGACTTAAGTCCAATAATTTGGATATTTAACACAAATTAATAACCCTTCAATAATTAAATGATATTATCAACAGTATTGTAAGTTATTCTCACCTAGTACGGCTCGTTTTCTTGCCCTTGCACTCTCTCCCAGTATGCATGAGCATTTGCCACATTTCCCAATGAGAAGAGGCAGCTTGCTTGGTTTTGTTCCTATGGGATCAAAATTATTCCATAGTTAGAATTTTTAAGTTGAAAGGCCTCGGGTGACTGAATTATAATGAGCAGACATTTCAAAGCATCCCTCACAGCAATCTGAGCCCTAAGAAAACCTGAAAGCATTAATGAAATGGCCTTCCTGGGGAGAGAAATACAGAAAGAGCCACATTTTCTTTGTGTTTTAGAAAAAGGAATACAAGTTACAGGAGTCCAGAACACTGGAAGAGGATGTGACTCTTCGGTCTGAAAGACAGAACAGTTGGGTGCTAGAAGTACACTGGTACACCTCAGGCAAGTGCGTATCACAGAGACCCACTTTAGAATTCTAGGTCGGTAAGAGATACTTGCAAAACCAGAGGCAAGGAACAAAGAAGATCGAGTATCTTTGGGGAAATGCTGCATATGATCACCAAACTTGAAAGAAAATAGGTGTTACTTTAATTTTTGGAATTAAGTACAGTAATTGCCATTATGATTCATCAATCATCAAAGCAATCTTGCTGAAAGAGCTTAGGGTGCTATTCTTCAAAGTGCTTTTCTATCTTTCAGGATTTAGCATTGCCCTACAGCCAAAATCACCACAGAAGTCCCGCCTGCTATTTCAATATAAATGTAAAATATTAATGGTGCTTAAGAGCAATATTGCCACTGGATGGCAATCTATCATCTGTTCCTTTATTTTATTGTCCGGGGAATTGAGATACTGCAATACTGAAATGAAAACCAGTTGAGGAGGAAGGGCAGATTCTCCACTCCTTTGGATCAATCCCCACTTTTCATGAAAGTAGAACTATTGGACACCTGGGAGACTCGGTTGGTTAAGCATCTGCCTTTGGCTCAGGTCAGGACCCCAGGGTCCTGGGATGGAGCCCCACATCCGGGTCCCTGCTCAGCACGGAGTCTGCTTCTCCTTCTCTCTCTGCAAACCGCCCTCCTCCTGTTCTCCTGCTCTCTCTCTCCCTCAAATAAAATCTTTAAAAAATAAATCAAGGGTGTTGTTTGCTTTTTAAAAAAAGAAACAAACAAAGTAAAACACTCAAACTCTTTTGGAGCTCGGCTTTGTTAACACACCCTGTGTACATTTCATGCCTTGATTATCCTTACCTGGTTCCATTTTTGTTCTTCACAGATCTTCCTCTTCCAGCACCTCAGCCTGAGGGCAAAATTACAGAAGCTTATTTTCATCTATTTTGTACAAGGACAAGTAATAATTTTAAATCGTAGAAAAATCACCTCAGTAATAAAATACCCGATTTTATACATTAAATTATGTTATTAATTTTTAGATGACCAGAGAAGAAATAGTTTCTACGTTTTAGACTTTTATATCCATGTCACTGAGCTCTTTTACACTAGTCACTAAATTCATAGGTGCACCAATAAAGGAAAAAATGTTGGGAAACCATTATTTAAATCAAAAGACATAAGACATGTAAACAGTCCAACTTGGGCAGGAAATCTTACCTTTCTGTCATATACTGATTTAGTATTTTATCCAACTGGCCATATATAACATTAAGAAAAATAAAAATGGCATCGTTGAAAATTTATAGTGGCATTGTATGGATAAGCCCTTATCCATTATTTCATTTAATCCTCATAGCAAACTTTGTGTGTTAGATAGTGTTATTTCATAAACGAGAAGAATGAAATGTGGTTTTGGGTTCTTGCCTCAGATGGCACAAGTACATGGTAGTCAGACATTGCCTACAGGTAGGCAGTGAAACAGCTAGTGACCATACTCTAAAGCCTCTTTCATTTTAAAGAGCACGGTCTCCTCCATTTCTCTTCTCACAGGAGAAAAAAGGAATTAGGAATGGGAATCGAATATTTTAGTAAAGACTGGTATATTCTAAGCACTTGAGGCACTAGGATCTTTTTATGCTGATGCCTTTGTAATTTTTCTTTGTACAGCACAAAAACAATGAAGTGCCTCTAAAAGAGTGGTGGTGTCTTAAGAGGTTACAATATTAATTCATTTAACCTGTATAATTCTTTTAATCTGTATAACCCAATGAGGTAAAATTTGTTATGCCTGTTCTCCAGTTAAAGCACCTTCAGTGCTAAGAACTTAAGTAATTTTGCCAAGATTCTGCAGCTGACAAACAAGATATTCTCGTACATCATTCCCCATTGCTTTTGTGAATCTCATTATCAGTTCAATGAAATAGATGGCTCCTACACTCATTATTAACACCTATGACTTAACCAAGAAAAGCTGGGATATACCTGTTAGTAGAAGGACATTTCTATTTTCTACCTTTTGGGGCTCTAATCTTTTTCACAATGCTTACTGGACTAATTCTAACTTCTAACATTATTGCTAATGCATTCTTAGTTTCTCTACAACAATAGCCGTTGTAGAGGTCTAAGCAAAGGAAAGCCAGTTAAGCAGTAGTACATAAAAGGGCAAAGCAAGTTATTCCCTCAGAGGTCTAACAGCAGCTTCTACAATAGAAGAAAAGATTGAGAAATGATTTCAACAAGTTGAAAAACACAAAATCCTATTCCCCAAAACCACTGTTCGTATGAACTACAAGGCTTAGTGGAACAGGAATAGTTATGCTTTTGATATTCTGAAACTAGAGATTATAATTGCCTAATAGAACTTAATAACAATTCCTTAAAACTTTGTATTTATTTTTTAAACTGATAACCACTTTAAAAATATAATTCAGAAATATTTATCTCCGGAAATTACCTTAACAGTTAAAAAAGGTGCAAAAAGTAAAATAAGCAAACCAATAGAGATCATCTAAGAAGCAAAAGTGCTACAGAGATGTGGAATACAAACTACATAGAAATTTCTAATGAAAAGGGACTACAAAGCTGGTTTAATTGGTCTGAGTCAATATCCATGGTTAAATAAAATTTTGGTTACTGATCAGATTGAGAAGATAAACTTCTACAAAGTACCTAAGAGTCTTTTTTTTACTTTGTAGTTTTTTTCTTTATGTTGACAACAGAGATGAATGAGTAGCTAGTCCTGAAACATCTTGTCAGTTTATCTCCAGAAGATTAAGTATAGTTCCACAAAATTAATCACTTTATAAAAATCTACACATTGCCTGAAATGTTTGATCAGCACATTTTCTGGATGAATTCGGAAAAGAACAAAGTAAAGTACTTTACTTCAGATTGTTATACTTTGACTTACTTAAAATAGGCCTATAACTTGACATGTATGCCATTCTAATCAACTTTATGCCCACATAATTTCCTAAAAGAAACGAATACCTCCTCGGTAATAACTGGACTGAGACCGTAAGTCCTATGAGCAAGCACTCTTACATGGTCTAAACACTCATCATATCTTAAGCCTTTAAAATTATTTGACCCCTTCCATTCAACAACTCCTTGAAAAAGTCTGCACACAAAAAGTTACTCACCAGCTCACCCTTTCTTTCTAAGAGCAGAGCTCAGTACTTCAGTCCCAGATACCTGCAACACTTCGAACTCTAGCCCTTATAAGCTATGAGAGTTTATACTTGTGCACAGGTTCCCTGAATTTGCAAACATAAGTAACACTTGTTGGAGGAGGTCATCAAGAGGACATGACCTCTAGTTGATCCAGGTGCTAGACCCAGACAATATGATGTTCCTCAACCCACGCCCTGTCCTTGATATGTATGCTCCTGCCACCAATTCCACAGCTGGAACTATTTTCAAGGACACAGCCTTGCGAGAGTAAAGTGTTGTGAAGACCATCTGGAATGACTATGTGACTCATTATGACCTCTATACAAACGTTTAAGATTCTGGCTGGCAGATGCAGAGATTACTTGACTTGCAGCACCCAAGACAAGATTGTATGTAATTTCCTTTGCTTATTAAATCTACCACCTACCAACCTGGAGAGGTCTGTCTCTTCAGTTACTCCTTGGCCTCTGTGTTCAGGGGCCAGTTGGCAAACCGACAATGCTTGCTGAGCATTCCATCTTTTCAGGATCTATCCCAACCAGGCCATTTCACTCAAATTTCACATTAATCAGAGAGAATGGGATCAGTAGCTGATTCTAGGGAAAAGAGTCAGGTATGGTTGTGAACAATGTCTATGGGTTTCTGCAAAAAAGAAACTTTTCAGAAGAAAGAGAAAAGAGTAAGTTACTTGTTTACTTCTGCTGGGAAGTGAAAAGAAAACAGAAAAATTACGTGTCCTGTATAAAGATCACAGGAGCTCTTTGCTGCTGCAATCTTCACCTTGCACAGCAGATTGGTATACTAATGATGCCTCTTATTCTAGTCCCACCTCTCTATCAAGCAAGCTACTATGCCTGAAATTGCTTTCCCATCTGTGATGGCCATTCTCCTGCAGAAATTCTATCATATTCGGAGTTTAGAAAAATCCACTTAAAATATGTAATCCTTAGGCATGCACAATCTGCACACTGCACATCAAGCTTCTGCTTTCGCACTAAAGCCCTGTATGGTTTCCTTTTCTTCAGCCTTTGATTTCCAAGCCATTTTCTTCCTCTGATTCTAAGGGGAGACCAAAATTCAAAAATTAAGTGTAACTAGCACATTCATTATTTTATGCGCATTAGTGTACAAATAGTCTTAGGGGTTTCTTCCCTTCAGAATTAGCAGCTAGCTCAGGTCAGATGACATGAGCTATGTTCTGCAGGAACTACCCAAATTTACTGTGGTACAGACACCTTCACCCTAGATAGTTTCCCATTTAAAGTGTTTCACCAGAATCATGTACCTGTATGTATAGGCTCATACCTCACTCTCCAAGAGGAATAAAAATAATTCTTTGTGTTTAGCAACCAGCTAAGAGCATACTGTGGCATCTTTCCAATGGAGTATCTTTCTGGAAAGCAATGCTTGTAGATTGTAAATAATGGCATCAAGCAATCACCACTAAAAAAAAAAAAAGGTAACAGTAATTGAGATTTCTTCCTAGAGTGACCAAAAGAATAGCTTGCCTATTTTTGTGAAAATTAAAAACAATTTACAAGCTCCCAGTCTGTCCTCTGTCCTTATAAAGAGTCAACAACGTTTTGTTGTCTCTCAGTACCCCATTCGGTGCATCTCAACCTGGTTTTTTTTTGTCTTAGTTTATTAAAATAAATGTTGTACGTTCTTGGTATAGCCAAAAATAAATGATGGCTCATATTGTGCGTAGGTTCTTGCTCATGACAGTCCAGACTCCGAACAGATTGCTAATATGTTAACAGCTCTATTATAAGACTCCGAAAGATGCAATTTTTTATGCCATTTGTGAAGTCAAATTCTCCATGTTAAAGAAACATTGCACAGGAACATTGGGATAGATGCTGTTGAGCCACTATACTTCCACACACACGTGTCTACAGAAGGTGTAATTGATCTAGATGACTGAGCCTTTTAAGGTAATATTCTCCAAGGTATGCTGCGTACCCAGGTATGCCCACACTGGGAACCAGACTATTGACCTGAAATAATTAAATAGGATGTCTGCCTCCTGGTACACATCTACATTTAATCAAAATAAAGATACTCTAACTACGGAAGTTTCTGGAAATGATGGAGGTTTAAAAAGTTTAAGATAGTCTGGACTTAACCAGTGAAATTAGATTTATTTTTCTGTTCTTCCCTCCAAAGATACTGGTGAAAACCTTTAGCTAGATGTAATTCAGAATGTCTCAAATTCCTGTGGGATACCAATTTTTAAAATATGTATTATTTATATGTGTTAAGATTCTTTTATAAATCCTATGATGTTTGCCCCACAGAGTCTTGGCACTGATGTTGCCAAGGGAAGTCTAGCTTTAGCTGGGAACATGGACAGTGCCTGGAAGCATGAATATATATCTGATACATGGAATGTACTCTATAAATGTATCTCAGTGAAAGTTCTTGGGATGATCAGTCCTGACTTTCAAATCATCTATCATGTTTCTCAAAGAAAACTTTGTTGCTAGGAAAATAATCTGTAGAAGATGGTTATGGTCCCTCAATCTTCAGGTCACTGTGTCAGTGAGGTTCAACCACTGATTTAGATTGACTCAGGTAACACAAATTGTATTGAGTATTTATTTTCCACGCATTATGGCAAATACTTTTATGCCCAAAATTCCTACAAGAATATGAGTGTTATAATCTTACTTTGTATTCATCCCTCTTTTGGAAAAAAAAGAACAATAAATGTGATTTATTTATTCATGAATGGTAATTGTAAAGGGGTGATTTGGCTTCAGGCACCAGAGTCAGATGCCCAAATAATATTGTATGGATTCTCTCTTTCTCTTCAGTTGTTTTGTTTTCCACTATGCTGACTTTATCTGGAAGCAAATTTTTCCTTTCCAGTAGATTTTCCAGCAATTTCAGCTAAGATCGTAGCACTGCTGCTTACCCACTGATACACTTTGAATATGCTTAAATCATGTGCCTCCTTCTGAACCCACACAGCAGGTTCGTCATCATCTGAAACAAGCACTGAATCTAAGGGAAGGTAGTTTCCAGAAAAAACTCAGGAAGGTGTTCTTGGAAAGGAGCTGAATGATTGTTGTACTGACTAGAACAGTAAGTATCCCCTGAACACTCCCTTTGTAGATGACTACACTGAGTTTTGGTAATGTGTCTAGTAAGTAAAACCAAAAATCTCACTTAGGCCTACTGCACCCAAAGTCACTCTTGACCAATATACCACACTGACTACCAGAACCAGTTGGATTAGTTCTGATATCAATCTTGGGGAAGATTGTTTATTCCGATTCATTCTACTGACCTCAAATGTTCATTTGAGTTGAAATGAATTCAAATGTAATTCAACAAGTGAAAGGAGTTTTGTTTTCTTTGTAAATTTTATCTGTGAAAATAACAGTTTTTTTCTTAAAATGGAAGTTTATGGGGGGGTGGGGCTGGGTGGCTGCGTTGAGTGTTCAACTCTTGATTTCAGCTCGGGTTATCAACTCAGGGTCATGAGATCAAGTCCTGCATCAGGCTCCACGCTCAGTGGGGAATCTGCTTGATATTCTCTTCTCCCTCTCCCTCTGCACCTCCCCCTTCCAAATCATAAATAAATTAATTTTTAAAAGTTCAACTTTATGTATGACTATCAAGCACTTCAGAGGTGTGTTCCACTAAGAAGACCCTGCCTGTCTTTAAGGGCATATTATAAAGGGCATTAAACTCTCAGAAAAGATGAGCTATAACTTAAATGTATTATAATCTTTTGTTGTGTCTTTGAGGTTTTTTTAATCAAATGTAAGTAATAGTTATAAAACCGATTTTTTATAAGCATAAATACGACAAAGCCTGAAATATGACAAAACAAAGAGGTAAGGCAGATGGAGGGTAATTCTTGTAAAAATTTCTGCCATTCCTTACTGTATTTTTGACCACAATTACTTTTTACAAAGATTTCTGAGATTGAAGAGCAGGTCAAGATTCATAGAACTGGATATGTGTCTGCTCACAGAGGACTGCAGTCTACAATCCAAGTCCTATATGTCTTGCGCTCTAAGTCAGCTAAGTAGCCTCTCACTAGGACTTCTAATAAAAAATTCTCATTACACCACAGCCGGCTTGGCAGACCTCACACTGCTTTATATAAAACATCTTCAACAGTGAGGAAGAAAATATCCATTGCCTCACACAGGAGTCGTGTTGATTATGATATTATTATCATTTTCGAGATGGGAAAACAGAGAGAGGTTAAGTGACTACAGAAGGTCACACATTTTCTCTGTCTGAAGGAGGGTGATGGTTTTGTTTGCAAAATTTGGAGAAGTGTAAACAGCATTATCCAAGCATTCACAGATCGATAATCACTGCACCCTCTGGCTGTAGCGTACTATTAGAAATGCATATACCCTCATATATCATGTGTCATTCTTGTTTTGCTTCTGCGTGAGTAATTAATTAATCTTCACAATGGTGCGTAAGTTGCTAGATTTTTTTCAGTTTTCCTTTTGTTTTACATAAAAATTTACCAATTTATTTAAAGATGGTCCTCATAAACCTCATTTAATATTAGTATTTTACTGTATCTGGTAACTGAAACTCTATAACTTACTTTTTTTTTGTAATTGAATATATGAGAAAATATGATAAAAGGTACAGATATCTAGCCAATTCAACAAAAACCTGGTTCTTTTCAAATTACTTTTCATATTTTCACGACTTTTCCCATGGTACAAATCAGTATGTAATCAACAGCAAACCCACTATGTGAATCAACAGAGGGATTAATGTAAAGAATGGGCTTTTATGATTGAAATTCCTGCTGACACTAATTCTTTGATACAGACTTCCAAACCCAGGCACTTCAAAATCACATCAACTATTTTTCTTTTCTTAACTTTCACACTGACAAATTTTGAACATCTGTTTTCTAATGTTTTATAGTATTCCACAAATGCTAAGAAGCCATTTCAACTTCCTTAGTACCTAGAGAATAGCTTGAATCTTTAAAAAAAAAATCATCTTTATAGATGAGTTGATCAAAAACTCTTGTTAGTATATTCTGTGTGGTTTTATTTATATAAAGGCAAAAGTAAACTAAGATGTTGAAAGTAAGAAAAGTGTTTATCTTTGATAAATAGGGTGGAGATAGTGATGTAGAAGCCTTGGGAGGAGCTTTCGGTATGCTGAAAACAGACTTTTTGATCTGTGTCATGGTTTACAAAAGAATGTTCATGCTGTGATAATTCATTAAGTTGTACAATTATTATTTGTACACTTGTATGTAAATACATTCAATTTGTATCAAGTGTATTAAAAATAAGATACATAATATGAAAATTGGACTGTATGCAGCCTTGATTTTTTTACAGAGACTTGTGTTAATATCACCTAGTAACTACAGTAATATCTTAATATCTTTATTTAATATTTTATCTTGTCTCTGAATAATCCAAAACACTTTATAATCTGTGCACAGGGAGTTGCGAGACTCAAAAAGAGTATATCTCAACCCTTTGAAACAAGGTAAAAAATATCACTTGCAAAACTGAATAAACATTCACATACAAGGGTTAGATGACTCCTCTATGGAAACTATTCACAACAAAGAAATCTTTTTTTTTGAAGATTTTTTTTTTTGTCCAAGAGGGAGAGAGGGAGAGAGAGAAAGAGAGAGAGAGAAGGGTAGTTTACAAGTAGGCAGAGGGGCAGGCAGAGAGAGAGGAGGAAGCAGACTCCCTGCTGAGCAGAGAGCCGGATGTGGGGCTCGATCCCAGGACCCTGGGATCATGACCTGAGCCGAAGGCAGAGGCTTTAACCCACTGAGCCACCCAGGCACCCCCAAAGAAATCATTTGTAATTAAGTTATTGACAAGACGTCAATAGTTCTTAAACATAGATCATTATATTATCATTTTAAAATATCTATAATGTAAGAAATGTCAATATTTAGCAAATTGTAATATTTCAGGTGGGATGAGTTATTATAGTCATTTCTTTATGACTAATAAAACAAAAGATAATAAGATCTTCAATAGAAATCTCCACTCACGGGGCACCTGTGTGGCTAGATTGGTTAAGCAACCGGCTCTTGATTTCAGTTCAGGTCAGGATCTCGGGATGGTGAGATCTAGCTTGAGTCTGCTTGAGAGTCTTTCCCTGTGCCCTTCCTACCAAGGGCATGTGTTCTCGCTCTCTCAAATCAAATGTGTGATTTGATTCTAATAATTGTAATATTCATCATCTAGATGGAAATAAATTTCCTATATTGGAAAAGAAAGCATCAAACACTTGTGGTTTATGACATTGTCTCTTTATGCTTCCACTAAACCTCCTTTACTCACTGAAAAAAAAAATTATTTTGTTACTTGATTCCCAAGTGGTCCTACATATATGGAGTGATGTCTCTTGTTAATAATATGTTCCAAATATCAATAGTCTGCCAAATATTAAATTAACCAGCTGCCACTTGGGATCATTAATAAGTGTTCTGTGAGCTAGTATTGATCTTTTTAGAGTAGGTTATGAATAAAAGTAGATGATATTTTAAGCAGCTCTGAAGGCATCTGGGACATTGCAGGTGCTCAGTAAATGTTCCTTATTATACTAGAAACTAGAACTGACCACTAACCAAGAGAAACTTATTATTGACTATTATCTCATTAGTTTGTTGTAGGAGACTGCTTCTTCATGTCTTTGAAATATACCACATAAATCTGCCGTGCAAAGCAAAAAGCTAATTGTTGTTATTAATATCCATAATAACAACAATTATTATTCCTTCCATATTCTACAAATGTTTACTAGATGGGTTTCCTGTGCTGGGTATGAGTGACTCAGGAGAAATTAAGTTACATGTAATTCTTGCCCAATGGAGTTTAGTTTAGAAACAGAAGCATATTCTACAAACAAAAGCACAGTATGTTATGAAACTGCACAATAAAGAATAACGAATGTCACCTTGTCTGGGGTTTAATCTGAGTATTCCAAGACTTAAAGGATGAGTAATGAGTATAACATTGACAGACTGACTGCTGAAGGGAGAAAGAATTCTTCTCTACCCTCAAGTTCTTCCAGCTACTCCTCGGATTCTCTTAACTCCCAGAATCCTGGATCACAGTTTGCTATTACCATCTTATTCATAGTCATTATAATAGTTAACATTTGATGAGTTTTTATTAAGTGTCAGGCATTCTGCTAAGAACACTATCTGAATTATCTCATCACACTTCACAACAGTTCAACAATGTTAACTTCATCAACTCTTTTACACACATGAGGAAACAGACATCCTGGTTCAGTCACTTTTCTAGGATGAGAGAATTCAAGCTCCCTAAGTTACTTGTCCAAATTCAAAGTGAAATTCTTTGACCAAGACCACTAAAGTAGTAAGCTGTGGATTCAAGACTCAATCTACATTTGCCTGTCAGCTAAGCCCAGTCTCAATAAATATTCTTTTCTCACTCTCCAGGTCCCCACGTTCTCGCCACCATCAGCTGACACATTTCCTTATCATTTTCAAAGTCTGACTTTGGCCTGGTGACTTGACCATTTATCCAAATGTTTCCATAAGAGACACAATCTTGGATCATCTTGACAGGGTTGTATTTGCGACAAAGTTCTCCTCTCATCACCCCATTTTAGCATGCTTTGTACTCAAATCAACTCTCTATCTCAAACTTAGCAACTCTATTGTACCTCCAAAACATCCGCATAAAATTTGGGTCCTCAATATTATCTCAAACGACATGTAAAATTATGGGAAATGAGGTGAATTATGTATCTGGATTAGAAATTATGAATATATAGAAACATTGGTTTGGTTTCATTTAAATCCTGAATATAATACAACAGTTCTATCTCCATAAATATGTCTATTAAGTCCCAATAAAAAGTCGGCCTCACTAAACCTCCTCATTTTGATTACATTAGTACCACAGTTTCTGTTCCAGTTAATCAGATCAATAAAGTACAAAAAAAATTGCTGATAAAACTACTTGAAACTATTTGAAATGACAGATCAAATACCCTGCAAGACTTAGGGGAGATTAAGTAGGCTCTAGGCAATCATTTGAAGGAGGTAAATCTCCAACAGCTTCAGAAAGTTGCAAACATTGCTTAACATTCTAGAATATCAGTTGAAGGACATAATATCTATAGAATAACCAAAAAAGATAATGCTAAAATAAAATATCTATTGCAGGACAGCTTTGGAATTGAGATCAAATTTTTTCCCCATCAAGGAGTTAAAAGAAAACAAAGAAAGAAAGAAAACGAAACAAAAAAACAGTTTACTATCCATGATTTTGTGATAGAAATGACTCTTCAGTATAGGTTATACATTTATTCTGAAGGTAACACAGATCAAGACTGGGGGAAAAAAACACTAAAAAACCTGATAAATGGGAATATATTCTTGTTATAACTTAAAAAAAAAAAGTAAGTCAAATATAATGAAGAACTCTCAACTTATTCCTAAAGAGCAAAGCTACCTGTGTTACGCTGTTGAAATTAATCTGAGAAGCCCCAGAAATGTCTGATGGGGCCAAGATTCAGGCCAAGAAAAGTTTCCCCCACTAAACTTTATATTTTTCAAGATGCTTTCATTGTAACAACAGAAACTCAATTCAAGCTTACTTTATGTACAAGAATCTATTAGCTTACGTAACTGAAAGGCCTGTAGTTCGAGATATGATCGTGCCCAGACACTCACACAATAATATCTCCATGTGCTGGTGATTTTCTCCTCATCTGCAAACTCTGTATTCTTCCGTATGGATTTATTCTCTGTGTGGCCTCCCCATGCTATCTTATACTCTTCCAACTCCAATTCCATTTGAAAGAGATATCCTCTTCCCACGAGTCTGGGCAAAGGTCCTAGGAATTAAGGTCATTATTCCTGATTGGGTAATAAATTAATCTCTAAACTAGCCACTTCAGCAAAGAAAATTTAGTTTGCAGGTTATCAGGCAGACTTAGAGCCTGAGGTGTGTTCAGTTCTCATTCAAACTAGCTGGGCTAAAGGGAAGGTTGGATCCCATGGGAACTGGGACGTGACATTATTGCTGGGCAAAGCAGAAATGGGCACTGGAGAAACCAAAGCCCTAAAAGTTCCTTTTTTCCTTTCCCTCGTCTTCTTCCTCTGAACAACAACAACAACAAAAAAAAAACCCGATAAGCCGTTGTTTCTTTTTCTTCTGTATTGACAATTCCCTAAACCCACACGGCTAAGAGTAGTTCCTTGAATGGATTATAAGGTTTGCATTCTCCAAGTCTGCGCAGGCCAGTTCTCACTGCCCCTTTCTTATTCACTCGGACTGCTCTTCCCCAATCTTGGTGCTTGACCAATTCCATTAATTCTCTGTTTAAATGTCAGTTCCTCCAAGAAGCCTTGGAGTAAACATCCAGAGACTTTGATTTGCTCATTGCCCTGTTAACTTATAAACCAAATGAAAACCTTTGCCCCACTGCACTTGACAAAGCATTTGCATCACTGGAAACCGGAAGCCCAATCTCATCAATGTGCTATCCTGCAACATAACCACTATTGAATGAGAACAGAAATGTACTGGAAATGAAGATGGGCAGAGAGGAATACAATCTGACAAGAGTGAGTTATTATGGCTGGGGGCCAATAAAAAGTTTGTTGGAGAGTGAAAAAGTTAGAAAGGCATTAACTCCACAGTGGGCCTGTGTGTATTTTACAGTATTCTTTGGCTGCATTGAGCCAAGTATAAGATGACATTTGAAAATTCAAAAAAAATCCCAATAACAATAAAACCATGAAATCAAATGTGACCGCATATCTTTAAAAGCAACAAAATTAAATTCAAACATTCTGATGACTATCTCCAAAGTACCTTCTTTTTTAAAGAAATAAAAAGAGAGAGAAAAAAATCAAAAAGAGGGAAAAAAGCAATTTCAAGTTCTTTTCAGAGGATTTCCTAAACCACTATTCTTGGTTGTTTTGGAAATTTTTAATTAGCATAATGTTCAGTGAGGCAATGATTTAAAGACTTTTTGTTTTTTGTGGGGTTTTTTTTTCTTTTTTCTTTTGTCTGTTTTAGAGCAAAGTTCTTTGAATAAAATAAAGGAAGTCCTGCTGTTGCTATCAGGTATGCTCTTCTCCCTATCTTTGATTAGCTAACTTCTACTCAATTATATGTCATTTCAAATGTCGTTCTATCTAAGAGAGGCTTTTCCTGACCAATTTATCAAAATTTTGGTTCATCTACAATGCTCTGTAAGAGAGCATTGTATTTTTCCTCTTTTATCACTTATTTTTAGTCCAGGATTATTTGCTTTATATGTCTGTCCCCTTTATGGGCTGTAAGTTCCATGAAGGGTCCATGTCTGTTTTGTCCACCAGAGAACATCCAGAGTTAACCCTGGTTCTGTAAAAGTCACTCAATGAATATTTGTGGTATAGATAAATGCGACCTGTCCTCTAGATTCAGCTCAAGTATCTGCAAATCCAGGTAGCTCTCCTTGATACCTCTAGCCTATTGATGCTCATGTTCTCTGTTTCCAGAGCAATCTGGTTATAGCACTAACAAAGCACATACCACATTGTATTGAATCTATGATTATTATTTCCTTTCACCTAGAAGAGGCCTAACATAGCACCTGGAGTACAAAAAGTACTAGATGAATGTTGTTGAATGAAAGTATGTATGAATGAACAAAATAATAAATATGTCCTATATCCATCAGCCTCCCCAGGCAACACACTTGGTGTTATAGCCTGGCTGAGGATCCAAGGAATAGCTAGCTAGAACAACTCTGAAATGCACTCTTCGCTTGAAAAGAATATTACCCAGAGAGAAAAGAGGTGATTACAATAGCCTCACCTTATAAAAATATTTTTAAAGGGAAATTTGTAGAATCTTCACTACCTTAAACAGCAAGAAAATATTTTAAGCCACTTGATTCTGAAGTTTTTCAAAGTGACAATGTAACAGCGTCATTAACTACACTTTCCATCATGTGAATGAAGACAAAATAGTTGACGCTTTTCTTGTGGAGCAACGTGATTCCAGTATGATTCAGCTGCTTTTTATGTACCTGAAGCGAGAGTGATTCATAACACCTGAGAGGTAGCGTGATCCCTCTTAAAAAGAAATATTATTCTAAATCCAAGTCAAGATCTCCAGGTCCCTTTGAAATGAAAGGAATGAGGATATCTATGCATGATTACCAAACTTCCTGTTTGTGTGATATTTAGAGGAGACTCCTATACCTCTGAATATAGAGAACGTTCATGACTAATATGTACTTTCAGTAGCAGCTGAGAAACTACACACATATCTTGTGTGTGTGTGTGCACATGCATGTGTGAATAAGTGGGTAATATGCTAATCTCAAATATATATGGTTTGTATATACAATCTATACATAAATAGCACGTATGAATATAATAACATTTATTTTTTTAACAGATACTTACTGAACACCTACTATAACACCAGCCACTCTTCTACAAGTGCAATGGGGAACATAGCTTAGAGAGTTCTTATCCTTATGGAGTTAACATTCTAGTGAAGGAAGACATAATAAATAAACTTTTAAAACTTAATGTTTTATAAGGGATTGACCAGGATAATATGGTAACTAGGGAGAGGGAGCCACATCAGAGATTTCATCTATATATATATATAGATATATAGATATATATAGGTAATGTGTAAAATTTCTGAATGTTTCAATGGAAATTTGGCACATTTTATAACAAACACAAGAATCCAGTAACTTCATTTTTAAGAATTCTGTAAGTAAGTAGGTGTTGTTTCATGTTTAGGCATTTAAGTAGTTGACTATTTTAATTAACTCTGATATATCAAAAATAAACCAGATGATTGCTATTTTTTTTTTCAAAACTGCAGAATACTGAAGATGATACTGATATTAATATGTTTTCAGAAAGTCATTCCCAAGTGTGGCTCTGATAAGAATTACCTAAGAGGCTTTTGTTAACTAAGAATTTTGGTTGCCCTACTTAAGATCTACATAATCATATTTTTGTAAATGGGACCCATGAATAGAAGTACTTAAAAGCTCCCAGGTGACTATGATAACTGGCCAGGTTTAAGATCTATTCATCTAAGAGATTCAGGGTGGGAATATTTTAAAAAAATATTCAGAATAGTGCTTTCCAGATTCAGCTAAGTAAACCTGACCAGTTTAATAAAAATGCAACCTCTGCTTTTCAGCCCAGGGATTCTGATTCACTAGGTTTAGAAAGCTGTTTGTCCAGCTTTTATCAAACTCCCTAGAGAATTGTGATGTGCAAATAAGTTTTTAGAAATCACTGTTTTGAAGACAATATGTTAGAAGAATTGCGCACAGGTACAGGTATGGTAATTCCTTCAGCAAACCGGGGCCTACCAGCAAATTTTCAAATAACTTCTTGCTAATGAAGAAATGTTATTTTCAAATAACTTCTTGCTAATGAAGAAATGTTATAGAATATGTCAACAACTAATGTGGCCTCATAAGAAAATGCTGCTTTGGAAGAAACAGGAATAAATGCTTATAATATCTGAGAGAAAACTATATTTGGCTAGTTGGGTTTTGCATGTACCTACTGGTTATTGCATTTAAATGAGAATAAAGATTTCAATTTACTAATGAAAAAGGAAAGTTCAGGATTGTGTCTTATGATAATTATTAGGCATGTAGACCATAATGATGAATTTGGCATTCATTGAGATATGTAATTTAGTTTGCTCTATTTTCTTATCTGTTTTCCTATTAAGAAAAAAAATTATTGGCTCTCTCTCCATTTCTTTGCTATCCCTGTTCCTTGTTGACTTTCTCAATGAATGACTCACACCTGTTGGAAGAAAAGCCTCTTATCCTAATCTGGGAGCTATGGGAGAAGGAAGGGGTTCAAACAGGAGGCATCAGTGTTGGACCAGGTATAAGAAAGGATGAAAGGAAAATGTGAAAATGGTCATGGAAGATGTGGATTCCCCATAGCACTCAACTGGGAGCAATGATGTCTATCTGGAAATGTATATCATCATGGTTTAATGTGAATATACAAGCGTGGTTGGTCATATGTTGGGTATCAGGCTTTGGAGTGAGCAGGTGCATGGAGGCAGTTGTCTGTAAAGGAAAGGAAGAAATAGAGTGTAGTATAGTCTAAGTTCACCAAAACACAATCACATTAATTTAAGCTTTATGGCAGTAATTTAAACTGAGTACGGATTGACCAACAGCTCAAAGAAAGAAAATAGCTTTTAGAAAAAGCTGATTAGGGATGCTTTGGTAGCTCAGTTGGTTAAGCATCTGCCTTTGCTTTAGGTCATGATCTCGGGGTTCTGGATGGAATCCCAAGTTAGGCTCCCTGCTCAGTGGGGAATCTACTGAGCCCTCTCCCTCAGCCCCTCCCCTCAACTCATGTTTTCTCTCTCTCTCTCTTCTCAAATAAATAAATAAAATCTTTTTTTAAAGAGCCAATTATACATGAAAATAAAGGATATATTTCCTTTTAACCTAATGTAGATTGTTGTAAGAATCAGAAGTCATGTAAGTAAAACAGCAACATTCTATTATTAAAAATATTACCAGACATAACACAAAGAGATACAGGCCCTGGGAGTTTAACTTGGAGAAGAGCTTGGAAATCCTGGGGGCTTATTACATTTTTCTATCATGGCTTTGGGCCTACACACTTTGAACTTACCAAAGAGTTCACGTCTTTGATGATATCCCTGCAATTACCACCAATTTTTCATCCTTCCTTCTTCCTCCAAACCTTTTTCTGGAAAGCCAAATCTCTGTCCTGGGAAACTTATTAATTTCCTTGATGTAGACCCAAAGAAGAGGAAAAGGATAGAAATTAATGTACCCTTTCTGTTTATACATTTTCAGAAAAAAAAATTGCCTTGACTTCAGTTTGACAATTATTAATAAAATACATATCAGACTATAAATACATCCTATGTTTGGTAAAGAGAGTTCTTAAAGTTTATTATAGAACATAAAATCAATTCTTTAAAAAAGCCATTCCACATATATTACCTATTAATAGATAGCATGCCAGTTAATTTCTATCAACAGCATCATCTTTAGGTTTGTATTTACACAGAACACAAACTGAGCTTGATGTTATTTAGCTTAAAATAGTAGAAATTCTTTTGCATATCCAGGAATGCTGAAAATAATTTCTTTTCTTGGACATCATTTTGCAAAATGGCAGGAGCATGATGTTTCTAAGGAAGATGACTTTAAGTGGCTCTGAAGCAATCACTATTTCCATTTTCTAACTGAAATGAAGCCAAAAACACAAGTTTATTATAGGCCTCTGCCAAACGAATAGGAGAAAAAAAATCCATTGCAAAAAAATGAAAAAGCTCCTCATTATATTTGCTTATGTTCTAATAGCATCATATCCACCACCTGACACACTTGGGTATCATGTTTTCAACTGAACACTTACTCATCTCAGGCACTTATAAACATGTGTAAATCGATTAAAGGGCAATATTTATTTGAAGTTGTCCTGGTTTTTGGCAGATGCAAATATAGTATATTTTCTCTTTATAATTTATGTTATTACTTATTTTTAAAGTGCATCCTCCAGGTTTGTTGCAGGACACTGCTGTGCATGATCAGCAGTTAATTAAAAAGTCATTCAACCAGAACTTTTCTAAAAAGGTTATTATGAAATGAATCTTTAACTGATTTCTCCGAGTGGCTTGATGACATAGGAGAACTTACTTACAATTAAATAAGCAGTTATTTTGAAAAATATTCTTTCTATGGCATCCTTTCTCCAGTTCTAACAAAAATGTTTATAGTGATATTTCTCTTTACAAATCAACATCAAACATATCATTTGATCATAATTTCAAACTATTTGCACGTTCTATTTATTCCTCTCCTTTTTCCAAATACAAAGGCTGAATACACTAACCACACAGTTCTTCTATCTGATGGATCCAACAAGTAAAGCAGTCACCTTGGAAACTTTCTTCTACATGCAAAAGGACCAAGACTTTCATTAATTTATTTTAAAAAGTTTTCAACTTCTACTTGGAAAACCTTGACAAATTTCTAAAAATCCTTTTCTCTTTGATTTTTTTCTCACTCCTTCAAAGCTTCCAAAAGTCTAAGAATGGAAAATGGAAATCTACTGCATTAACTTATATACATATCAGCTGTTACTATCTATATTGGGGAACATTGTTTCATCCCTATGTATCAGGTTTACAATGGATTGAAGGTTAATTGGAAGTGTATTTCAGAAGGAAGTTGGTAGCACAAGGCCAAACAGGTTTTTAAAGATACATAGTTTCATATTTTTATATTAGAACTGATGTCCAATTCAGGAAAAAGTTGCTAGTAACTAAAGAACATACAAAAATTTTTATCTGTGTAAAACCTGGCTATAATATAGAAAAAAGAAATAAATTTTCTGCAGATCCACTTTACTGAACAGGTTAAGAAGGATTTGTGATTCTAGCCTTTAAGTCTCCCTATTACCTGAGCTCAATCTATTTTTTTAAGTGGCCTACATACCGTTCCTTGCTTGTAGACTAGGACCTGCTCTATCCTTGCTAATGTTTTTCTCTCTGCCTATCTTGCCTCTCTTGTCAGCCCCACATTTTAAAATCCTCTACATCTACTGACATCATCTCAAAACCTTCTTTCAGGTCACCTTCCTAAGCTGTCTGACTAGATAGTACATCTTCTGGTTGGCACCTGGAGCTTAATCTACATGTATCATGATTATGCTTATGTTTGTTCTACCTATTCATCAATATTTGAAGTTTCTGAAGCTGTCCTTGTGTCTGAGTCATCCTTAGAGCTCCTACAATGCAATTACATGCACGAAATAAACATGTTGCTTTGGACTGGTTTGAATATAGACTCTTAAATCTGAGGAATTATAATGAAAATTTTATTAAATGTGTCCTGACCCCCCAACAACTAGACTGAATCCTAATATATGAGGACTTGCAGTCCTACATTAAGCTTCATCTTAAAAAGAACATGTTTGTAGTTATTATGATGGAATCAAATGTTGAAGTGTTTCAAACTACTGCCAAAGTCTCTCTCAGTTGGGGTAAAATTTAATCACCAGAAAGAGAAAAAACAAAGAAAAAAACATATCTGAAGTTTGTGAAGTGACCTTAAAAGTGACATGGCCCTATAGAACAAGGCTACGAGCGCTAAGAACTGCCACACCAAGTGCTCCTTTTTTGAGGGAATAATAGCAATGGAGGTTATTCTTTAGTACTTGCTCTATCACAAATGTGTGCTAAGTACACTAGAGATTTAAATTTCGTTTGTAATGCAGTGGTCCTAGAGTACACCAATAGCACCAATTTGCAATCATCCTACACACTATTGTGAGCACATCCATTTTATGTGTGAGAGAACTGAGTGCAACCGAGAAATTTCATTCTCACAGTATATATTTGTTCTGCAGTTCCTAATTGTACCTGTAGGGAGCAGGGCTATGTGACTAGTTCTGGCTGGTGGACTATGTGTAGAATTGGTAGGTGCTACGTCCAATATTTAGAATGGGTATGAGTTTGCTAAGCTCCTTCTTCCCCTGGAAGCCATCTGACAAAAGATGATGGCACAAGATTGAATCACACGGGCTTGCTGAGTTACGTGTGGAGTTGAGCTGCCTTGGAGTAGTCACTGATCTGCATCAAGTTAAATAAGCAAGGAATAAATCTCTGTGCTAAGCGACTAAAATTCAGAGCCTTATTTGTTACCACAACATAACCTAGCCAACCCTAACGAATATTCTGAGGCTCCAAATGTTCTGTAAGTTGTAATTAAACAAACAAAAAGTTAAATAATTTTGAGACAAGTTCAGCTTTAGGTCAGAGCTTACAATCTCGCACAGTATACTTCTTGCAAGAAAGCAGTTCCAAGTGGTTCCTCCTTGCCCATGTTATATGCACAGCGCCAGCTAAACATTTCTGGCTTTCTTTGGTGGGACCAGTGAATAAGGTCTAAACCAAAGTTACTCTGTGAAGATTGCGTATAAGGAAAGTAAATGCCCTCTGAAGTGTCACATTATCCTCATAAGAGTCTCTCTTTGGGAAGTATAAATTCCAGGTGCAAAGGCTATGGGGCTTGAGATGATGTTTTGAATAATTCTGAGCTCAGGTTCCAGTTCTTTATGAAACTATCTATGCTAGGTGGGAAGTTTGAGATCTAGAAAAAATGTTATGGTGCCAAGGTTGTTTTCCCTGCTACTTTCCTTTCTATGTGTCCTTGTAATAAATCCACAGCAACAAAGATAATCTGGCTTTGCCTCTTCTTGGAAACCATAAAGAGACTAGCAATAAAGATATCTATTCCCTTTCTAAACAGCATGTTTTCAAAGGCTAGCATGATACTGGCATGTTCATTAACCTAGATGTCCTACAAAATTATAGCCTAAGTACGTTGCACTTTTAAGATGGTGTTTCACGATTATGTTTCCTAAGATGAATATCAATTTATAGTTAGCTGGAAAAAGATAACTGTGCAAATGACATTGGGTAGATTCAGAAATGTTAGGAATTGTGTTGCTTTTCAAGCTTCCACGTTTGTGTATGTATGTGTGTTTGTATCAGAAACTAAAAGGATTGTTGCTGTTTCTTTTCCCAAGAAAGCCCTGTTTATCTTTAAAAAGACAGCTTTGCCTACAAAAGTTTTGCAACTAAAATGACCTAGAAGGACACGTGCTTCTTAGCATACTAATTGCTTTTGCCTTGAGGGGGGAGAAATACCTTGTAACTGGCTTTGCATTTCCTAAACTACATATGTAGATGCCTCACAACCAGGAGAGAAATTCACTAAATGTGCTTTGTAACTTTCAGAAATGATTACACAGTGGACCTGCAGGTTCTACGATGCTTTCAGCATGTAGCTTTGCAACTGCAGTAATTAATTTTGTAGATATGTGGCTGCTCAATTGAAAAATACTGGGAGAAGGGAGGAGAAATCAAGGTTTATGGCAAGGTAGCAAGTTATTAACAATTCATTTTTTAACTTTTAATTAATACTGCTTGTTTCTTAAAACATTCACATAAAAATTATAGCTGCCAAGTCTCCATTAAAATGATTAGTTTAGTGGGATTGGTGATATAAAGTTACCTTGTGAAAACCATTTAAAACCCAATAGCCAACAGCTTAATTTTTCTTTGTTTTTAAAAGGTTAGCACCGGCTTTAGGAAATTCCAAAATTCCCCTTCCCACATATACAGGCCTTTAAAATGAAGAATATGGCTGGTGCTTCCACCTGCAAGTGACTGATCTACTAATTCTGCCTGCACAAAATCCACCCCCACTTCTACTAGCAATAACAGATCTTCCTTGACTTACAATGAAATTATGTCCCCATAAACCCATCACAAGTTGAAAATATTGTAAGTCAAAAATGCATTCAATACACTAGCCTACCAAACATCACAGCTCAGCCTGGCCTACCTTAAATATCCTTAGAACATTTATATTAGCCTACAGTTGGACAAAATCTCCTAATACAAAGCCTGTTTTGTAATAAAGAATTGAATATCTCATGTAATTTGTTGAATACTGTACTGAAAGTGAAAAACAGAATGGCTGTATGGGTTAGGAATGGTTGTAAGTGTAAGGGTTGTTCATCCTTGTGATCATGGGACTGACTGGAAGTTCCAGCTCACTCTCACTGCCCAGTGTTGCAAGACAGCATCTTACCACCTATCACCAGCCTGGAAAAATACCAAAATTTGGGGCGCCTGGGTGGCTCAGTCATTAAGCACCTGCCTTCAGTTCAGGTCATGATCTCAGGGTCCTGGGATTGAGCCCCACATTGGGCTCCCTGCTCAGCAGGGAGCCTGCTTCTCCCTCTCCCACTCCCCCTGCTTGTATCCCCTCTCTCGCTGTCGCTCTCTTTCTGTCAAATAAATAAATAAAATCTTTTAAAAAATGATTAGTTTAGGTATTAAGACATAACCCAACCCAGACTAATGAAGCTGAACTTCAAGAACATTTTTTGCAATAAAGAAGAGAGATTCTGTTAGACTTTGAGCTTGGAGAATGATTTGTCTAAGAGTAAAGCCAATACAAAACAAAGCAGAGCCAAAAGATGGAGAGAGAAATTACTCATGATATCATTTGAGCCCTTAGATCCAGCTACTACTGGACTACCTGGAGTTGTTCAGTGACTGGAGACAATAAATCTCCCTATTCTGCTTAAGTCAGTGTGATTTTATTTTATTTTTTTTTGACCATGGTCCAAAGTGATAGCATTCAGTAGAAACCATACTTCATTCTTTTATTTGTGCTTCAGTTGCATGCAATTAAAAAAAAATCTGGCAAATAAAATCATATTTTACTACTGTGCTTTTATGGTACAATCTGAAATAAACCTACTATTCACACTTATTTCCTCTCGACTTGCTATAAATGATCTACCTCCTATTTTCTCTTTTATGCATTCATTGAAGAGGTATTGAAGTCTACTATGTGCTAGGTGCTTGTGCTATCCTAGGTAGTCTGAGTCTTTAAACAATACTGAAAAGTCCTGACCCTCATATAATTTTATGTCTAGTCAGCGAGACAAAACTTGCTTCATGATTAGTAAGACTAGACAGAAAATGTTGCTGTGTGAGCACAGGAGCACATAAGAAAGCACATAACTCAAATTTAGGGGCTCAGCAAAGGTTCTTGGAAGAGGTATCTTCCAAAACAAAAGCAATGTATACAAGCTATCAGGAGTGGAGGAAGATGGGGCCAGCAACAGTATGTATGAGAGTCTTAATGAAAGAGAAAACATGGGAGGAATGGCAGAGTTTTATGTGGTAGGGGGGTGTTGGGGAGGGAGGAATAATGGTATAGTAAAATATCTGTGACTAAATACCAAGTATTGACTCTAGAGTTCTCAAGATTAAGATCTGTGAATTGTCATTATTTTTTGGAATTTGAGACCATGAGAGCAAAGGAGTTTTCCCAGAGAGGGTAGAGACTGGAGAACATTAGGCTTAGTTCAGACTTGCTAACAAGTTCAGAGGACCCTGAAAAGGAAACAAAGCAAGAGACAGAAGAACAGGGAGACAGATTAATGTCAACAGGAGCCAAAAGAAGAACTTGTTTCAAGAAGGAAGTATTTGTTCTCAACAGTGACGGTGCAGAGAGATCAAATAAGATAAGGCAGAAGAAAGCAGTCATTACATTTAACATACAGAGAATTGTTCCTATCTCTGTTGAGATCATTTTTAATTTTGTGTTAAGTACAGAAGACAAATTATTATGTGTTTAATGCTGGGAAAGAAGAGGTAAACAATTAGAGACTTTTTTTTTTTTAAGTATCTCCAACCTAGAAGGGAAGAACAAGAGATTCTGGCAGCTTGATCGGGATATGAGATGGAAAATTACATATGAACATATATTTGCTTAAGTTAATAGGTGTTTAAACATCTTTAAATTCTCCTTTTTGGAAAAAATTCAGCAGAAGGAGAGATTTGAGTTCTAGGAGAGAAAGAGAATTTTTAATAGATAATTAGGCACAGAGACTGCCAGATGGAGATATATGAAAACTAGTTTATCTTTTTTTTTTTTTGTATTGAAAAATACAAAGCATGGCACTACTAGGGGCAATATTAAATCTTCAAATATCTAAAATGTTCTAGCTCAGCTCAGGTGGTTGTCCCTTCCTTGTATTCTTTGTCTTCAAACTTCCTGAAGGATTCTGGAATCAGTTATTTGAATAATTGTATATTGAATGGTTTTACTTGTTCTCCTAGAAGAACAGAAAATAAAGAGAAGCAAGGTGAGCAGATATGGCACTCCCTCATCATTCCTCCAGAATTTATCACAGACAAAATGACAAATCTCATTTTTATGGGAAAGTAAGTGAGGCAACAGTTACAAATTGCATTTTTTTTTCGACTTTGTAAGTTACTGTAAAAACATGCACACTCACTGGACAAAAACCTGATTTCTTTCTTTCTGGTTTTTATCCACCCTATCTACCTATCCATCTGTCTTCACATACTTGTTTTCTGTGCTTCAGATGAGAAAACTTAACTCTGGAATTCTTCTGTGTTTTACATGTATATCTTGTGTTCCTTCATTAAATCTGTATTCAATGTATTAAAATTAAGAATGTGAGGGTGACTAGGTGGCTCCTTTGTTTAATCGTCTGCCTTCAGCTCAGGTCATGATCCCAAAATCCTGCGATGGAGTCCCATATGGAGCTCCCTCCTCATGGGGAGCTTGTTCTCCCTTTCCCTCTGCCCTTTCCCCCTGCTCTTGCGTGCACACGCACACTCTCTTTCTCTTTCGAATAAATAAATTCTTAAAAATCTTTAAAAAAAGAAAATAAGATCGTGAGACTATTTCTTCAGTTAAAAAAGGGGCAAAGATGAAACTTTCAACAGATCCTTAAAAAATATATTTGAGGAAGTTACTCTATTAAAAATGCAAGTAGGCACATGTCCACTATAAACACAAATATTTGACTGATTTTAGAAATATACTTTACTCTTTGGGCAAAAACAACATTTGGGTTCTGAATTAGACCATTTAAGTACAGATGGAGTAAATTCAGCAGATGATTGATAAGCTCTTTATAAAACTATCTCATATTCCAATCCACAAAAAATTATACAGTGTACAACAAACATTTAATTTATGAATAGCTCATTCATTTCATTGTTGTTTTAGCCAATGCTCTAAAAGAATATTGTTACTATGTGGCTTAAGGCCATAAGTATCTGCCATATTCAATCCCCAGTGTATTTTATGACAGATGGAAACAAAAATGATACGGACTCACAGCAATCTAAAAATGATCTTACGGTTTGGTAAATTTATAAGCTATTTCCACTTAAAATAAATA
The DNA here is from genome assembly GCA_002007465.1 of Ailurus styani. Taxonomy (NCBI): domain Eukaryota; kingdom Metazoa; phylum Chordata; class Mammalia; order Carnivora; family Ailuridae; genus Ailurus; species Ailurus styani. The sequence goes on from LNAC01000074.1 coordinate 2,905,053, forward strand.
ATTTTTTAAAAAGTAACATAGTCATTTTTAATTTCTTCATCTATCTTCCATTGGACAGGTGGAAGAAGGCCAAATAATCACTAACAATCCGTCAACCACATAATGGAATTTGTGCTTTAACAAATTGACTAAATAATGGCTCACATTTAACAAAATGGACTTTTTAAATGGTCTATTTATAGCCCTCATCTATATTTTTAAAGACCTTTCTTTTGAAGGTTTTAAACACTGTATAATTGGTTTGATAGATAATGCAATATATCATGCTTTGGCTTTAGGGCAAACAAAACAAACATACCAACTAGTCTAGGAACAAGAAGTCTCAAGAAGAGTGAGAGAGAAAGAGACAGGAAAGATCCTAGAAACAAAATGAATCTGGCATATTCTGCCCTCAGGCAGCCAAGGAAACTATTTAAAAAAATTAGAAAAGCTTAGGACAAATGGAACTCAGTTGTATAATGACTACAGTTTCCCCTACTTCAAGGGGAATGTAAATTAAACATCCTAGGCTTCACAGGCAAAAGTAAAAGGCATTGCAAAAACCAGCCAACACGCTCCACGGGCTAATTCATAATACTGGATTCTAAGAGACATTATATATATAACACTACCCACCTACATAAATGGAGAGATGGAAGGAAATGTGTCCCTTGAAAGGAAATTAGAACATACAAGAGTAGCCAACTCTGCTAGTTTAGAAAATGAGAGTTTCTTTTGATTATGAGTTAATTCAACCCTCTACCTTTGCAATTAGAGAAAGATAGTGACTTAAACTTTATTCTATTCTGGGTGGCACATTAAGGCAGAGAAAAGAAACCACAAATCCCACAATTAAAAAATAAGTTCTATGTAAACCATATAAACCATTACAATTATCTTCCACTTTGCTCGAATGTGGAGACTTGACCTCCCTAGAACAGATTTTGGTTTGGTTTCATTCACCAAAGCTGCCTCCTATTAAATGACTCACAGAGTTTATCATACATAATATAGTTGTTCAAAAGCAATCTTGGCCTTGATGAGCAAGGATAGAATTCAGTAACCCACATCAGAAATTTCCTGGAAATTAAAGTTTAACATCAACCTAAGTAACAAATCAGCAGTATCAGGTCAACCAGATTCACTTATGAAACAAAAAAAATATATATTTTTTTTCACAAGTAGGTCACCTTCCAGGATGAAAATGTTCTATGGGATTTTACAGAAATAATTCAATGTGTTCATTTGCTTATCAAGTTTTTTCGTTTGTTTTAAGGAAAGGAAGAAACCAGTGATATTTTCCTTCATCATGGTTTATATTTATGTACTATATCTACATTTGGAGAGAAATTGGAAAAGAGTTGTTGGTAACAATCAGTAGAAAGCAATTCTGTGAAGGTAAAGTGGACTTATACAGGGAGTCATAAAAAAGAAAAAAGGAAAAACTTCAGGAGCCTAGGGAACAGAAACGATTGGATAATCCTTTTAGGCCACCCTTCCATGAAATGCTTGAAATTCAATTCCTCTGGAGGAACACTTGCACTTAGGGTTCATGTCCATCTCTTGGCTGGCCAAGCATGAGATCTCTTGTTTAAAATTCCCCTAAAGATTGCACATAATGAGAATATGCAGCAAGAGATAGAACTTATAATTGGATATCTGACCTGCAACTTACCAATATCCTTAGATAAATTTATTTTCTATTAAAATCACTCATAATTTCTTTTCTTTGCAATTTTAAAGACTGATTAGCCTGCTTTTACACTAGTAAGCCTATATTGTACTTGCCTACAATGTATCAGGTAATACATAATATAAATTGAGACTTGAAAATTAAATCAAATTAAGTTGTTGCATTCAAGGCACTCTAATAGTAATAGAGAAGGCAGCCAAGTGTACGGTATAGGAAGAGCTACACTCAATGCATATGACTGATGGGATTTTTGATGAAGCAATTTGTGCTATTCTACAAGAAAGGGAAAACAGATCTTTAGGCAGAGAAATGTTCGGGGCCCACAACTCATGCCGGTCGGATTGTTCACTGTTAGAAAGCAGTGATAACTATTTGTGATTTGACCAGAAACTCAAATTTAAGGTTGCCAACCTTCTTTTGTCATAATATTCCTGGTGCATTCATTCCTTCTACTTATCAGATTATTTCTTCTTCCACAGGAAAAGAGATGATGACTGTATTGCTAAAACATAGGAAAACAACAAAAACAATAACAACAACAAACTCTCCTGAACTTTAGAGAACTGTGAAAACCTTCCTATGGTATCATGTGTCATGGTGCGTATGTATGTGTTTCTTTCCCCATGTGTAAATATGCTCTCTGTGAGCTCTCTAAAATAATCTATTTATACAATGCTTCTAAATGTTTACAAAACAGTTACAAACACATGAAATTTTTGAAAACGTATTTCTGTACTAGTATGAGCAAATGTTTAGTAATAATTTAATATTTTTTGTCAATAAAGGAACTCTCAATCTATTAAACTTCAAAACTTGCTTTAATCCAGAGCATCCCCTGTGACTATTTAAATAAATTTTAATGTATATTTATGATTAAGAGTAATAAAGTAGCAGAGCCTATTTAAAACACAATAAAAGGCTTATTAAACTTTGGTAAATTGCTTAGGGATTCTTCAGAGAGATTTATTTTCTTCCTCCTGAAATATTGCTCTCCTTCTCTGCAGAGTTCCATGAACTTTATACCTTGACTGGGATTAGAATTCCTGCTGCTAGAGTAGAGAGCTACATTCAAAGTGTTTTTCCATAAAGGGCTGGTATCCCAACAGAATAAACTGAAAAGGTCATTGAGATACCTTTTGAGTCCCAGCAGAACAGGGCAGGAGTGAAATGACTGAATCATAGAAGGAATTTGACCATATTGTGTCCACACTGTTTTTCATTCACTCCGTCATGAAAATTAACACGGCAAAAATATTTTCTTTTTCTTGGAAGCTCTTGCAGCATCTCTCCTTTGGAAAATGCACACATTTTCCTCCTGATGAAGCCAGTTTGCTAATCAGCCAAGGTGCACTAAAAAGTCAAGTGCAATCAGGTATTAAGAGACAAGTGATTAGGGAAAGTATTTAAGAATCAGAAGCAGAAGTCATATTAAATGTAAATGCTTCTGTCTCTAAACTTAGAAAGTTTTGCTTTGTGACATTTAATTTCTGTTCTTGCTTATATTACCCATCTGTCTTTCTAATTAACATTTTGCATTCACTCCCTATATCAGCCTCTCCTATTGGTTTATGTCAATATGAAGTTGGTTCCTCTCCAGCAAAGTAGGTTTTGAAGCAGTTTTAGTGAATCATAGTGGCAATCTAAAGAGATGAATTATTTAGCTTCTAGTCAATATGCTTTCTGTTCAATTCTCCCATTGTAAAATGGAAACAACAGTTTAAATAAATGACTGTTTAATATGGTCAAATTAAGGTATATTTCATGTAAACCTTATGGTCCAATAACATTTCGTGCTAATACATGGTAATAACGATTAAGACAGATACACTTCAAGACTATTCTGACATTGACCTTTGGGAACTGAATTTGGATCATGTTTTATAGATTTTAAAGATTCTTCTACACAAATATACAAATGGTTTAAGATTCATCTTTCAGAGATTTCTCTCTACCATGTCCCTGACAATTTAAACCATACAGAAATGTAATTTAGCAACATTGAAAAACCTTTAAGGATTATAAAGCCAATTGAGAATTGTTTTCCCCTGAAAAAAATGTTTCTTAATTATAATACAAAATGAAAAAAAGAAAACCAATGAGGAACTTTTTTAAAAAGTATCTGTATCCAGACCCCAGCCCAAACACAAAAAAAAGTCAAGATTTTCTGAAGATGAGTCCCAGAAACTGATCTTATCTCAAAGCTCCCCAGGTGCTGCCAATGCACAGCTAGAGATAAGATTTACTGCACTAGAGAACACGAACACACATGCACACACACACACACACACACACACACACACACACACACACACACAGCCCTCAGGTTCTAATTTCATTCCTAGTAAAGGGGATTTAAACTTTTGTCCTTGAGTTTCTAAGAGTAATAGATACAAATGTACCAAAAGTTATAGTAGAAAATTTCTCATTAATTTTTTGTTGAATAATAAATGTTTATTAATTTTCCAAGACACTTTAAGCAAGTGATATATAAAAATTAAAAAAGTAATATCTTCACAGAGGATAGAGTTGAGTGCAAACATTCCTCAGTTTAGGACTGTTGGGAAAAATTCTGGCAGATCCTCAAGAACCAAGACATTTGTGCAGCAGAAATACATTCTTTAGTATTATGGTTGCTTTTATTTTTAATATTTTCAGATACTTTCCAAATATTTCTGAAAATGCTACTTGAAAACAAAGCATTATATTATTTTTTAAATGATTTTATTTACCCATGGGGGGAGGGAGAGAGAGAGAGCATGAGTGGAGGGAGAGGCAGAGGGACAAGCAGACTCCCCGCTGAATGGGGAGCCTAATGGGGCTTGATCCCAGGACCCCAAATTCATGACCTGAACTGAAGGCCGATGCTTCACTGACCGAGCCGCCCAGGGGGCCCTGAAAACAAAGCATTGGAGGACATATGGAATGTGTCAAATATTAAATTTATTGTATCATTGAAAAAAGTCAGAATATCATCTTTTTACTTGTTATTCTTGTCAGGTTTTTTTTCCTTCTACCATAGGTTTATTATCAAACCAGATGTTTTCTGGATGTAATTTTTCTTTTAGCTCATTTGGCTCTCCATCAATCTAGAAAACTTTTTTCAGTGCTCTCCTGCTCTTACTCTCTGATGATGATTCTCCTTTGTTCAACATTGTTGCTTATGTCTATTGTCTTCCTGTTCACTATGACCAAAGTTCTCTTCCTCATGCTTTTATGTTTCTTGGTGTGAGTCAGGAAAGTAGGAGTGGTTCTGATTATTCATGGAAGAGCTACAAAAAAAGGATGTCAGCTAGAGATACCAATGAAGACAATGTGGCCCAAATAGCCCAGATTATCCTCACTTAGAATAATGGAACTCAACAGTATAAATGTGAAGATAAGGACAGAATTGTTATATTTTATTGTTCCTGTATTGTCCTAGTGGCCCCACATCCAAATAACTCTTGAACATACTACCCAATTTCTACTGGCTCCAAACTCCCTTCCACACTCATGGGGAATAGAATTCTTTGCAAAATTCTTCCAAAGTAATTTTTGAAGCTTCCCTGTACTTACATTCACTTACAAACAATGTTTAGGTTTTGATAGTGCCGATGCACCTCATTTATGCTTTGATTCTCATATTCCATGACAATTCAACAATCTCTAATTTAGAAAAGATGCTCTTTATCTCTGGGTTACCCACAGTGAAGTGCTCTTGGCATGAACATGTCCTTAAGTGATTTAGATATTTTAAATGACAAACTCTGTCTTCCTCCCGGCATGAAAAAATATTTATCATTTTTCTTGATCAGAGTGGTATGAGTCACCATACCATGGCCAAAAATCTGCTTGCTTCTGAAGCTAATATTCTGTTGTGAAATATAATTTATTGCCACATATTCTCCTATATCCCCTTTGCCATATCAATGCTATTGTCTTCCCTTTCTCCAGGACACTATAGAACAGTTAAACTGGTATCTACTTGGACCCCGGTGAGTGACTGCCCTCATCAATGTGAGTAGACACAAATTGTTACTAGAGTCGGTAGGGGTTGCCTAGCCCTACCTTTGATTTATACAAATATGAATGAAGGTGTAAGAAATGCTACTGTGTGATTTTTCTCCCATGCCCGAAAGGCACTCTTTGAGAACAGGGACTAGATTCCCAGTGCTTGACTCCTTATTACAGTTCAATAAAGGTGTATGGAACAACCGTTCCGATGAAACAATGTGAGATTACTCGCGGGTAGAAAAAGGTTAGGTGTATTTGATACATACTATCCTCTATTCTACACTATTCTTTTTCATTGAGAACTGATTTTTTTCTCTAGCCTAAAAAAATGGCAAAGATATAAAAAAGCCATAAAGTCATCTTTATTCCTTACTCGCTCAGCCAAAAGGGAGGGCACTGCTGCTCTTATTCCCTTGGAGGAGCATTCCCCTTGGAACAGCCTAACAGTGCACTTATCCTGGCAGTAAAGGTTCAATCTATCTTAAGCAGCAGCAATTCTGCACAAGTAGCTCCACACTGAGGGATGCCTAACTGTGTAACAGTTACTGGGTCAGAAGAACATGGGAGCTGTTGATGTGATTATTTTGTTCAATCTGATTACTGGGTGCTAAAGCTAATAACCTAACCACACAGCCTCTCATTTGAAGAAAAGTATGATTCTTGAAGCCATATTCAAGTTCCATTCAGTTAGATTTATTCTTCTCTTACATCTTGTTTGGGGGAGAGTGGAAATTATATTTTTTCTGATATCGTATGAAAGAAACTTTTTTGCTTCTTAATATACTTTACAGTGCAGACTTCCACTTTAGTACTCAGCCAAAGTCATTGCTCTTTTACAGTTTAGTGCTTGGTACAATACTCTGCACAATTATGTTATCTTTTACTAAGTACTTACTGAGTTTCTACTAAGTACTCAAGAAATATTCATGGTAGTCTTATAAGTCACAGTTGTAATGAAGATAAATGAGTCTGTAGAAGAATAAATGGAAGGCTAACTAACATCGCTGACTATATACTATGAACTCCTTCGGGGCAAGGAAGATTTTTAAGTAGCTAACAAGGTAGCAGGCACATAAGAGATTCTCAATAAATATTTGCAGCAGTGAATTGTGAAGCAATTAGAAAATAGGACCCAACCCAAGAAATTAAGACAGCAAGCTTAATTTTATCAGAAAATCAGTAAAAGTTGTAGTTAAGGAGAAGAAACCTTTTGAAGATAGACATGGAAGACCCAATAAGTATCGTGTGCCTACTCTTCTTTGAACTCTGCAGAAATATGAGGAATTATGTCTTTTCTCTTGTCCATCTTACAGATTAGTCATAAAAGCAAGACATAAAGAAGTATTTGCTTTTGTTAAATAGTGAGCACATTTGCACTATCAGAAAATTTAAGACTCCAGGTCAAATGAACAATGCAGGCATTGTTGAGTATGTAGAATCATAATATTACTGTGAATTTCATAAAGATGGTAAGACATAGGCCATTCTCATTTAATAAATTATACAAATATTTCTCCTAAGTATTGGTTTCTAGTAAAATTCCATGTCTAAGAGTATAAACAAAATATTACCCATGAAAGACATCAGAGCCCTTTCTCTATCTCTCCGTCTGTGTGTGTGTGTGTGTGTGTGTGCATGCACATGTGTGTTTCAGAAGTACCAAATATATTTTATGTGTTGATGAGAGTTTATTTGCCAGCCTTTGAAAGGTTTTATAAGACAAGTGTATACTTGTCAAAAATCGCAAAGTATTTGCTTGTCAAAAATCATAAAACAGGGCGCCTGGGTGGCTCAGTGGGTTAAAGCCTCTGCCTTCGGCTCAGGTCATGATCCCAGGGTCCTGGGATCGAGGCCCACATCAGGCTCTCTGTGCAACAGGGAGCCTGCTTCTTCCTCTCTCCTCTCTGCCTGCCTCTCTGCCTACTTGTAGTCTCTCTCTCTGTGTCAAATGAATAAATAAAAAAATCTTTAAAAAAAAATCATAAAACATAGGGACGCCGGGATGGCTCAGTTGGTTAAATGTCTGCCTTTGGCTTGGGTCATGATCCCACAGTCCTGGGATCAGGGCCCCCAGTTGGCCTCTCTGCTCAGTGGGGAGTCTGCCTCTCTGGCTCCCTCTGCCCCTCCCTGCATTCATGCTTATGCTCTCTCATCAAATAAATAAAATTTTTAAAAGTCACAAAGCATTTAGTTAAATACTTTGACACAAGTAGACTTGCAAAATAGTTGGTAACTTATAAAACACCCTAAAATATTAATTATTCACATTGACTTCACTTATGATTAGTTTGTGACCGCAACTATACTGTAAAATACCTAAACATTGAGGGTAATATTAGATTTTTTTTTTGCTTGCACAACAGTCTCTAGCATGATACTTAAGAATTTACTAATTTACATAAAGATATTAATTGTTGGGCAACTTGAAGCTATGTGATACAATTTCTAGGTAAGCAGATATTAAGAAACCTAGCTAGAAAATTCTAAGAGTAGAAAATCACTTTTCTATAATTAAAATTTCAAAGAATTTTTTGTCATAAGTTGGCCCTGAAAAGACTCTAAAAATGTACAGCTTCTGTTGGCCTGGAAAACATGAAAAAAAAGATAGAAATAGATATTACTGCTCAGTATTCAGATGCTTAAAATTTATTAGGTTATTTCAAACTCTGTTTTTAACAATTAAGCCTTTGAGCCTAAAAATACTTAGAAAAATCAGATAACTGGGGGTATGAATTTTTTTAAATGCTTTAAATGTAGTTGAAGTAATACTGAATTGATCTGCTTCACAACCTTGGGGGGAAATAATTTCAAACAAAAAGGCTAGGATTAAGTACTGAGAGAGGTAGACGAGTCACACAGGAGTTAGTCAAGTCAGCACAGAAGGCAAACTCAATTATGTAAAAATTGCCCTTAAATTACCTATGAAATACAGTACACACAGTTCTGTGTACCCAACCTGGTGCAGAAAATTGCACACTAAAACTTGAGAAACATTGAAGTCAACCAAGAAAAGAATGAAAGAAAGTCTATATGTAGATATATAAAAAAAATCAAACCATTCTACTTTACCTATAATTATGAAATCTCTAGTGGTAAATAAGGTTGAGGAAAAAGGGGTTGAGTAGGAATTCTGAAGTGCTTGTCCTTGCAAGCTGGTGTAACCAATTTTAACATTAAGCCCTTACATCTTAATTTAAGAGATTTATTAGCTGTCGTGAGAGGTTAGATTCTAGAGTTAGCACATAATGTAAATGTACTCGTATATGACTCCACTAATCTTAAAAGGACCTCCTGCTCTCAAACTCACCCCTACTGCCATTTCAGTGCACCTAATGATCTCAGATGTCTTACCAAAGTAATGATGGTTTGAAGAATGCAGTCAAAATGCAAATGTTTTTTTTTAAGATTTTATTTATTTATTTGACACAGAGAGAGATCAGATCACAAGGAGGCAGAGAGGCAGGCAGAGAGAGAGGAGGAAGCAGGCTCTCCGCCGAGCAGGGAGCCCAATGCGGGCCTCGATCCCAGGACCCTGAGATCATGACCTGAGCCGAAGGCAGAGGCTTTAACCCACTGAGCCACCCAGGCGCCCAAAATGCAAATGTTTTATGAAAAAAGTAATTCCGTATCTTTGGCAACAGAATATCCAATCTCTCTAGATAGTTTAATTCATAGTGTCCAGATCTCTATGTATAGTTAGTTCATTAAAGATATTAGTATCTACCTGTTCTATCCAATATGGAAGCCACTAGTCACATGTGGGTATTTAAATTAAAATTAATTAACGATAAATTAAAGATAAGTAAAATTTAAAATTCAGTTCCTCAGTCATACTAGCCACATTTTAAGAGCTCCATAGCCACATGTGTTCAGTGATTACCATTTTGGGCAATACAGATATAGATCATTTCCATCATCGCTGAAAGTTCTAGGCAGCACTGGTATAACCATGGACCTACTTCCTTCATGATATTATTTCTACAGAACACCTCACAAGTAGTTGGGGTAAATTTTGTACAATAAACAGATTAGTAATTTAATTACCTACAACAGCTTAATTATCTTTAATTTACTTTGAGCCATTTGTCTTCATGAACATGATACCCATTTATAATGAATAATCTCATTTTGTTGATGAGCAAAACTTTTTTTTTTTTTGCAGTCCAGAAACAAAGAAATACTGTGCTCTAACATTATGGAAGTAACAAGACACAATCCAGCCTATTAGGCTTTACAAAACATTTATTTTTATCCTATATACATATTCTTTTGGGAGCAGGAGATATTTTCTATTTAATACATTATTTTAAAATTGACCACTGTATTTGAGCCAAGAATAAAATTAAGTATGGTGTCTGCTATTGATCGAAATTATATAGCCCTTTATCCTTCACCCTTGGTGGTTGTTTGTTCCTGGGAAAGTGATTTGGGGTACAAATGTCAATAACATGCTAATCTCTACTGTAGGGATTTCATTTTCAAACAAAAAGCTTTCTTGTTTTATTTTTATATAGAATGCTTGGGTTCAAGGAGACAGAACTACACAAATAAGTCAGTTTATTGCCTTTTTCCTATCCAATCACATATTCACAGGGCTTTGCGGCTCCCTCAGTTGGCTGGTTTCCCACTTGTCTTTAAGGCAGAGAAAATAAATACATAAAAGCAAAAAACTATACTAAGAAATGGATCTAAGTCAATTTTTCATTCTGGGTACATTAATTTTTATTCCAACTCTGGTTCATTCATTCAGTAATAATTACTGAGTACATACTGAATTCCAGACAATGTTATATGCACAAGGAAGAGAAGTCTCCTGCCCCTCATGGGAATTTAAGTGTATTGGAGCTTTAGTAAGTCAAAGGCTGGGAATACAAGAAAATGTAAGCAGAAACATAAATAAGATCATTGCAGATAGTGACAAATTCTATTAAGAAATTAAAACAAGCTAATGGGAGAGAAGTGACTAATGCAAGTGGCTACTTCAGGTAGGATGCTAAGAGAAGTCCTGTACAGGGGGTGATGATTAAGATGACAACTAAATGATGAGTAAACATCAGCAGTGTAAAAACATAGGAGTAGAGAATTCTAAAAAGACAAAACAGTAAATGCAAAATCCCTGAAGTGGCAATAATCTGTTAAATGTGCTCAAGAGGTAATTAATAACAACAAAAACAACAAAGAACTAGGATTGCTAGAGTGGAGGAGAGAGGAAGGGAATGGTAAGGAATGAGTTTAGGGATCGGTAGGAGGAAGATATTAGTCTTGTAAGCATGGTAATAAGCTAGGAATCTATTCTAACTGCAATAGGAAGCCATGTGAAGCATTTTAAATGGAGAATTTTAAACAGCGATACGTTCTGATTTCTATTTTTAAAAGATCATGAAAGCAACTTTGTGGAGAATGGACTAAACGAGGCAACAAAAAGAAGCAGAAATATCATCCAGGAAAAATAGGGTGTTACAGTAGTTCCACCAGATAATGGTGTCATGACTAGAATGATAACAGAGGAGATGGGGAAACTGATCCGGGACATATATATGATATAGATAGCTATAGATATATGAATGAGGAGCACAAGTAGGGGGAGGGGCAGAGGGAGAGGGAGAAGCAGACTCTCTTCTTAGCAGGGGGCCTGATACAGAGCTCAATCCTAGGACCCTGGGATCATGACCTGGAACCAAAGGCAGATGCTTTATGGGCTGAGCCACCCAGGCGCCCAATCCAGGATCTATTTTGGATGTAAAGTAGATATAACATGCTAATGGGTATGGGCAATGGGAGAAAAGGGATGATTAGGATGAACCCTAGTTTTTGTCCTGAGCAAGTGACCGGCGGTTCCATCAACTCAAATGTGGCTGTGGTAAATTATGCTACCTAATTAATTTTACATGGAGGATGACTAGCAGTATCCACTTAGCCCAGTAAACTATGGAGAGAGATATTTCTTAGTCATCAATTTGGTCATGGCCAGAAGTATCTTCTGACGAGAGATAATTCCCTATCAGAATTGATGTAGTTGGTAAAAATACAATACAGAACCACTGTGCAATACGTAATTCTATCTCAGCATGTCATGATAACTGTGACATGTGCATAAATATATATACTCTTAAGATATCAGTAATCAGAATGGAAAGAGTTGGCAAACATAACCCATTCCATATCCCACAGCCCTGAGGTCAATGTCTTCCTTTGGCTCTGGGTAATCTTAGACAAATTACTTAATCTCTTAAAACTGCATCTGAAAATGGAGGAAATAATGTTGTTTTATAAGATTTGAGTAAAGATTACATGAGATACTATATGTAAAACACTTCACATACTGCTTATGATGTAATTGATATTCAATAAATAAGAGAGCCCCTTTCTTCTCTTCTTTTCCACTTACAGTGATTGCCAAGTCATCATTCAGCCTCATCTATTCCAATAATTTAGAACCTTAGCGTAAAAATAGTATCTCTTTCCTGGTAGTTCTAGCAAAAGCTCCATATTTATCTTATTTTCCTCTCATGGTTGCAAATCAGAACTAAATACTGATGGCTAAGAGATGGAAAAGGTTAACTGGCCAGATGTGGCTCACTTGTCAATTCCTAAAACAAGAGGGTGGGCTCAGAAGGCTGAAGGGCATGTCTAGTAAGAAATGAGAGAAAGGTGGTTCCATAATGAGAAATCAAAATGAGGTTGCCAGAAGAAGAGCAATGAATGCTGACCAGGAGAAAACATCTACTATGATGAATATATATTTTTTCTTGAAAAATACTTATAAATATTAATATTTATGGGCCCAATTCTCTTTTAAAAATGAAAATGTTTCTAGCCCCCTCCTATAACTGAACTGCTGAGAGAAGTCAATATTTTATGGTAGGATCATCCTTAGACAAGAAGTTACTAGGTACATTTCTACTCCTATCTTCATTGCTATCAGCTCTTAAAGTACAGGTGATAGATTTTGTTTGCTGCAATCTCAGGATGAGAAAACAAGAAGCTAAGTTTAGATACAGATTTCTCCCAGGCATCTTTCCTTTAAGATACAGAATGGCATGGCATCCTCATGCTCTGTCCTCCTCGATTCTAAGTTCACTTGACATACCTTTAATTACGACCTATCTTCTTTGGATTATCATATTGAGGGAATCAATCCTGTATATGCAATGTGGACCTGAAAATTCAAATGAATTTAATTGAACTCATCCTTACTTCTTCTCTCATACTGTATTTTTAAAGGATCATTATCTTTTTTTAATGCTTATTAACATGTGAATGAACATCCTAAACAATGTACACAGATACAAATAGCTTGAAAGATTATATCTCAGCTTAGCCACTTATTTGTGAAGTTTTAGGCAAGTCAGTTTACTTTTCTCAGCCTTAGTTTCAGCAGCAGCAAATGGGAAATGATTCTTGAGCCACAAGTATGATGTTTAGATTAGACTAAATTTTGGAAAGCACTTTCAAAGCTTTTAAGATTTACACATGTGTGGCAGACACTCTTATTCATTTACTCACCAGCCATCTCACTTATCTTTGTTCCTAAGAGAATCTCAATTATGTTCTGCAAGGCAATGTAGCCAACCCCAGAAATAAATCATTATTGATCTAATCTAGTCATGGATAGATACTAATTTCCCAGCATTACTTGCACCAAAGGGTTTCCATGTTTCTCTCTTCTGGCTAATTAAACAGAACAGGAAGTCTGCTAGCTGTTAATGGGAAAGAATTTTTATTCTCTGATGTGAGGGGAAAGAAGATAACAAGGTCCTTACTATCCTAGCCAACTATTGCTTCCTATCTTTGTATAAAGTCATACCACCCAAAGTCAATACCCTGACTTAGCAAGAGAGACCAGAGACTAAGGGGTAAGATCTTGGATGAATTAATCATGGAACTAAAAAATGCCTGCAACTGCCAATATCTACAATTAATTTTAAGTGAGAAAAACAAAACTATACTGTTTTAATACAACATTAATTGAGATTTCTGTTATCTACTGCTAAATGTATTCTAATTGATAAAACAAGTATTACTATGAGTAGTGTTGCATTACTCTGGGGATTTTTAACCAAGAATTCATGAATCTCTGGATTCTATGAGCCCTGGAATTGTATGATAAACTGTATGTGCATATATATACTTTCTAGGAAATTGTTGAATCAATATTCGAATATGGTTGTGATCCAAAATAGATATATAATTCAAAATAGATCAATATGTTCTCCCAACAGCTATATTGGTTGTGCCAGCACACAGTAGGCATTCAACAAGTATTTGATGACTAAATGAATGAATAAATTAACCATGTCAATAGTTTGCCTTCTATGTCCCAGATAGTTACTAAAACCTGAGATTTCAATCATACCAAGGCCTACTCTTTTTCCTCAAAAAGTTTGCATTCTTGAGGAGAAAGAAGGGGTGGCAGTGATTTTGTTTTAGAGTGATAACTGATAAGATAGATTTGTGCAGAGATGCTACAGAAGATGTTACACAAAGACAGGGTCCTGTACTAACAGGAAGGCTCAGGATACTTTATATAGTCCAGACTTTTTCTGCAGTAAAGAGAAATCTACTCCAGAAAAAAAGTTGAACCATGAAGAAGAAACCAATACATAGTAAAGTTTCAAAATTCATCTACACTGGCAACCTCATAATGTGACCCTATTTGAAAACAAGTTCTTACAGATGTATTAATATAAGGTCATACTAGGTTAGGAGGAGCCCTCATTTCAGTGACTGTTATCCTTATAAAGAGAGAGGACAGACACACAGAAAAACATGCAGGGAAGAAGGCCATTAGAATGGCAGAAATCAAAGTTATGCAGCTACAAGCCAAGCAATACCAAGGACTGCTGATAACCACGGAAATCTAGAAGGAAAGAATACAGCAGATTCTCTCTCAAAGCCTCCAGAAGGAAGTAACCCTGCCAACATTTTGATTTCCGAATTCTGTGTTCCTGAACTGTAAAACAATAAATTCCTGTTGTTTTAAGCCACCCAGTTTGTGATAATTTGTTATGGTGCCCCTAGGAAACTAACACAGATATAGGGCCAACAGGAAGGCTCAGTAACAACCTCATAAAGAAAAAATTGTGAGCTCAATTTAAAAGGTATTTAAGGTTCTTGTCTTGGCTCATTCAAATTTAAAACAAACAAAAACATTACAATAAAGTATTTCAAACTACTTCAAATGACCCAGACTTTTTCAATGGTCATGAAAAATCTACACCAGAGTTGAATTTTTTTAAATTTCATTACACTATTTCATTTTTGTTAATCTATGACGAGTACAATGTTCAATACCAAGTATTTCCATTCTTGCTATTGGAATGCAAATTCAATACTCAAATGAAGAAACTGCTAGAATCTTATTAAAAGCAAATTTTGTGTCTACTCCTGTCCTCAATTTAGTAAGCCTCAAAGCAAACTAATGAGGTCAAAGAGATAGTATGAGTTGGAAACTCATGGAAGAAAAATACTCATCCTACTAAAATGGTAATATATCATATATTTCTAGCTGAGAAAGATTGTTTTCTATGTGGTTTTGCTTTCTATTAACAGCTAAGAACATCCCCATTCTTAATGACATAGACTTTATATTTTACATTAATTCTATTTTTAAATTTGGATGTAAAAAGTGAATTTATGCACAAAGACATTTTCTATGTAAGAAATAATCACAAAGTGAACATAAGGAATATAATTATTGAACATTACCCATTATGTAGAATACTTTCAATAATAACCATCTGAATCACATGTACAGAGAAACAGTTACATGCTGGGTTTTAAATTTAAAAAGATTTTTTTTTAAGATTTTGTTTATTTATTTGACAGAAAGAGAGCACAAGCGGGGGAGTGGCAGGCAGAGGGGGAGGGAGAAGCAGGTTCCCCGCTGAGCAGGGAGCATGATGTGGAGCTCATCCCAGGACCTTGGGATCATGACCTGAGCTACAGGCAGGTACTTAACCAACTGAGCCACCCAGGTGTCCCTCACAAGATATTTTAAACAATTATAAAGAAGTAATTAAAAGCAGTTGACAGGCTTGCAGGGTGGTAACCCCAACACTTTGGCAAGATTCCCAAAATGTTATTCATATGTACCCTATACATTCTTCAGCTTTCTTCCCCAGGAGCTGGGTTAGAAAGAAAGCCCAAGAAGCTACCCATAAAAAGATGTCTATACCTCATACCACTTGATTTAGGAACTTCTTCTAGACACCATTCACTGGAACCAGTGATAATTCTCACCATGTTCTTGAATAATTATTGTTCTTTTTATTAGCAATGAGCAAGTGAAGCTTATTTAGGGCTCTATTTCCCAAAAGAAGTAAAGAGAATGACAAAGGCCCAATCTTCTAGACAAAGAGCTGTGTCCAGAAACTGAAGGATTTTTATTATTATTCCTTCCTTCAGATTTCTCCAGGTCCAAGATGTAAATCCAGTCTTTCTCTTTATACTTTGTCAACCATTGTTTTAGCCTTCTCCTAGCCAATGTGAAGCATGGAGGAGAATCCATGAGATCAATATGGGCACAATTCCATTTTATCAAGGCAGGCTAATGTTGTCAAACAATAAACATTTTTTGAGTGCTTACCATGCACCAGTCACCATGCTAGGCACTGGGTTTTAAGTGGTTAGATAGACATAATCCCCTTTGGAAGACAGTGTTGCTTTTCTAACATTGGGATATTACTATCACCTGAGTAACGTCTTCTAGAGATAAGGGTTTTCTTAATCCTCTCCCCACAACCTTGAAAACTTCAATTTTAAAATGTTACAGAATTAATACTGCTGTCACATGTTTTAATTTATACAGTTAAAGAAATATTTTGATAGTACTAGTATATTTCCAAATGGAATATTTTCTCTATTTGGGATGTAATGAATATATGCTGTGAAGGGGGGATCTGGAATCCTCCTATGACCTCATGAGCACCAGATGAGCTCCTCTATGCAATTGGTCTAAAGTAACCAAAAAAGACCAGTTTTGAAAAGTTTAAAGGGTTACTTTTCCTTGAGCAATTTTGCATTCTGTCCTGAAAGGTGAAACTTAGTCCATTTACATAATAGTTGCAACCAAGTGGCCAAATTGCCTACCTTTCTGCATTCTAATATATAATTCAACTAAATTCAACCTACATTCAACTAAAAACAAACAAACAAAACCTTACACAATAGTAAAGGCACCAGCCTATAATTCTCAAAAACAAGGAGTGATATTATAAAATGTTTAATTTATTTACTTTGGAATTTTCCTTGAGGAGAGGTTCCAGAAATGCTTATGAACTATGAAAAGAAACATAACATTTAAAACAGCCTTAGAATGCTATGTTCTACCATCAGAATAAAAGAACCTAAACTTATCAACATCAAAAGATTTTATCATAACCTTTTTTCTCTTTTTCTTTTCTTAAATTCTGGTAATATTTCTCTGTTGATGCAATGTTGAAGCAATGTCAAGTTGTTCTACTGCTATCCTGAGGGAGTACAAATGAACTGAGTTGTTAAATATGTTTAATACCCAACAGTTATACCCACCTACATTTTCTACGCCAATTATGCTTATTTTCCATTCTTCCTTGTTAGAAAATTTAAAAACAACTTTGTCTGCCTTCTTTTTAAATTTAAGGTATTTAATATATATCTTTTCAAGTGGCCCATCTTCCTTCATGTGCTGTGTAGGTTTATTTAATCATTCAAATATCTCCTTTGTAAGTAATGTCAAAAACAAGTTCAGACTTAAAAAATAACAAAAACAGGGGCTCCTGGGTGGCTCAGCCATTAAGCATCTGCCTTCAGCTCAGGTCATGATCCCAGGGTCCTGGGATCGAGCCCCGCATTGGGCTTCCTCCTCAGCGGGAAGCCTGCTTCTCCCTCTCCCACTCCCCCAGCTTGTGTTCCCTCTCACTGTGTCTTTCTTTGTCAAATAAATAAATAAAATTAAAAAAAAATAAACCATTAAAAGCAAAAACAAATAACTCTCATTTTGAAGATTAAAAAAATTAAATATTCAGGGAGAAACATTTTACATCTGAATTTTATTAGGCAATTATCTTTCAGAAGATATTGATGAAACTCTCACAGTGATGTATAACAATAGTAATAGGTAATTGTGTTTATTATAGACATTTGCTTTGATTATTCTCTGAGGTTAATTTTGTTCTGTCTTATGCTATTTTAATTAAATATATACTGCAAGTAGGTCAGTGTTATTAGATGTTGGGTCAATATATTTATGAGTCAGTTTTTATTTATAATAACTCTCTTGTTCCTTTCCAGCAAGAATTATTGGCCTATAATTTAAAACACAAATGAACTGCCTCTTGAAAATAAAACTAAGAATTAGTTTCAAGAAATGAATACTTAAAGTAGGTTAACATCCAATGAATGAAATTGTGAGCTTGTTTGTTTTATATGTATGTATATATGTCTATAAATATATGTGAGCTGGTTTGTTTTATAAGCGTATAATATATATGCCTATAAATATATAAATATGACTATATATATACACACAGAGATATAAGTGTGTGTGTGCTTGTGTGTATATTTAATGCAACAAGCTAGCTTCTAGTGAGATGAAATCACTTATCAGAAAAAAAGAATTATACAACCTCCACCCCCTAGGCTTATGCTTTCTCAAATCAAGAGAGAATACCATCAAAGGGGATAGATAGCTGATGATGACAATAATGAGTTAAAAAAAGGAAAACCTCCATTGCTGCCAGTGTTGTCGATGTAGTCTCAAGAGCCTCATTTTACTGCATTGGCAAGAGTCTTGGTGGCCACCATCATATGTACAGAGATAGTGTTTCCAGATAAAACTTCAAGAAGTTCTCATCAACTAGAAGTTCCCATCAATTCAAACATTCTATCTCACCATACTACTGAATGTTGGGAAGATACAGAAATATTTAAGCAATCACATTATGACCTGATACTCTTTGATTATTCATGGCAAAAAAAAAAAAAATGTCTGCGGCATGTTAAAGGATGATTCTGCCATTGACACCACCTAAGGATCCCCTTCTTGGTCACTTGAATGTGGGATATGCTCTAAGAATCTGAAATGGCAGAACAATGCATAACTTTAGATTTTCTTTATTAAGAAAATATAAAACCAATCTCTTTCTAGAGCATGGGAAACAAAAAATAGAAGACAATCTCTTCCTGCACAAATTTCTTCTACTAAATATAAAACTGAATTTTAGATCCATTGAGCCATCCTTTTGCATCACAGGTTTCTAATTGAATAAATACAAGCAGGATCTCTAATGGAAAACAAATTATCATCTAAAAGATAGCATAATGTCTAAAATTGTAGGAAGCACAGTTCTAGAAATTTGTTTACTCAATAAGTACATAGTGTAGGCCTAAACTACATCAGGTATGAAGATGAGCTGCAGATAATACAGTAGTAATAACCCAATGCATGTGAAACAGAAACTTCTCGCTTTCACGAAACTATCCATCTTGTGAGACAGATTAGAGATACACAACTACAATATGAAGATATAAATGGTCAGAACTAAGAGTGATACAGTGCAATACAAATTTAGTCCATAAAAAAATAGTTTGTATTAACTTTGAAATGCCCATTGTGCCCCAGGCCTCATCATGAATACTTTTCATATTTATATTTTGGTAAGTCAATATGTCCTAACTTACAATGTGCAATTTTTTAAAATGTTAATACTTTGACAAAAGAAGAGAACAATATAAGGAAAGGAGAGAGGAAGTTGGTTAAAATCTCTGTTCTCTAAATGTCCCAACTCAGAGAAAAACTCAATATTCTACAAACAGTAGTTACTGTGTTTTTTATTATTATCATTATGTTTCTATTATTCAGAACCATACCCAAAACCTGCATCAAGTTATAATTAAGGCCTTTATATTCTGAATAAAGGTCAACATTTCCTAAATTGTATTTCTCAGAATAGTAATTCTATGAAATATTTGCATTGGGGTTATATTTTAAAATAAAATTGTCTTTCAGTGTCAAACATGTTTGGGAAATGCTAGGTTAGTACCCCAGGGGAAATGTGCCAGAGTTTTCTGAGACTGTAATATGATTCTTCAGCTAAGGAACACAGCAACTGCACAACTTATTTAAGTGTAGAATTACTTTTCTCTCAGCTCATTGAAAAATATTTTTTTCTAATGTGTGCAGTTCAAACTCCTAAGAGTCATCTGTTAAATCCAAGATAGGGATGGCTAGATTCACTCCACTACCTTTCCTGGCTAAGTCTATTTTAAACCACTAACTTTTCTTCCTTCCTTCCTTCCTTCCTTCCTTCCTTCCTTCCTTCCTTCCTTTTTCTTTCTTTCTCTTTCTTTCTTTCTTTCTTTCTTTCTTTCTTTCTTTCTTTTTCTTTCTTTTCTTTTCTTTCTTTCTTTCCTTCCTTCTTTTCTATTTTGCTCTGTTTATAAGACCTAGGGGAAAGTCAGATGATGCATCAGATTGCCTGAAGTTAGGTAAGTTAGAGTTTTTCCAGGTGATCAAGTATTATTGGCACTAACATCATTTTTCTTAGGTTAGATATGGTTTGAGATGATGACCCAGGTTCTGAAGAGGAGAGAACATGACAAAAGAAAAGCATGAATTGAGTATTACATTCAAATTCAACATGATTTCCTTTAGTTTGTTTTTCTCTCTGAAATAAGAAATTAAACCAGTACATTTTATAATACAGATATAGGGAAATATATGATCAAAGTAGAAGTTCATACTTGTTCTTGAAAAAGAGAAAGCTGAATTCCAAATAGGATTGAAGCATGATTTATTGAGATAATATTTCTTTACGTATCAGACTAAGAATTCTGTGCAGCAGGACACTCTGTTGATGACAGTCTTTCTGAATATCGAATTCACCTTTTATTTCCCTTCCTATCATTCCACCTCATCTCAATGTTTTCTTATGTTGCTGTAACTCAACAGTATATTGGTATGAGTAGCTACCAGGGCTGGGAGTTAGGATGAGGGGAGTGAGAGACTCACCTCAGAGACTTTTTTTTTTTAAAGATTTTATTTATTTGTTTGACAGAGAGAGAGAGATCACAAATAGGCAGAGAAGCAGGCAGAGATAGAGGAAGAAGCAGGCTCCCGGCTGAGCAGGGAGCCCGATGTGGGCCTCGATCCCAGGACCCTGAGATCATGACCTGAACCAAAGGCAGAGGCTTTAACCCACTGAGCCACCCAGGCGCCCACACCTCAGAGACATTTAAGCAGTGCCAGAAGAAGGAGAAGAGCAGGAGGAGGAGGAAGGAGAGGAGGAGGATGACGATGAGGAAAAAGAAGAAAAAATAATCAAGGTAAGTATCTCAATTTTTAAAATCAAAATCAATATTAAAAGTCCATGATAAACAAAACATCAGAAATTTGAATAAAGAGGACAGAGTACTGAGTTGTCTTTTGCCTTAGGCTCCTATATGGCTTGGCATGGCACCAGTAGCTGCCTCTTTAATCACAATTTCCCTGGGCTGTGCTCTGCCAGTCTCACACCTGAGGACACAGCTTGCAATAGCTGAGTTTTACATAACCTATATGAGCAAGCACATTTGAACACAAATGGTTTAATTCAGTTGCTTAAGGTGTTATTTTGCCAACAACCATTGAGTATTTTGAAACTCGTTTAAACTGATTGCTTTCTTTTTCTCTAAATTTGTGAATAGGCATACCTAATGTGACAAGATCATTGGAAAATGTAAATGTGGCTTATTAATGTTCTGATGGAAATGTCAAAGCCCAGGAAAGTTGCTCAATTCTCAATACCTCCAAACTGCCTTTTCCTCTCTCAGAGTAAACATGCATTCTGGCAAATTAAAAGCAAAAATCATGACACTGACTTTTCTTTCTTTATAAACATGTTAGATTTATTTTGATGATTTTTCTAGAGGTTACAATAAGGGACATGGTTAGTTTTGTCTAAAATAAATTCTATGAACCATTATTCTACTGCCCTCTATTGTTAAACAATGAATAATAATGTCCTTGAACAGGGTGAAATATAGAAGGAAATCTCTTTCACAAAGCAGCCATATACATCTGTCTTCTATATATGTATTGATAACCTAGAGTATTCCCTGGAGGCAAATCATATGTGGTTTGTCTTTGGAAATTCAAAATCCATTAAGAGAAGTTTTTATTCAGGCATACATACTTCACCATACAATACGGCAAATTAATAAGTTTATGAAACTTAAGTTACTTATTTTAAGAAAAATAGTATACACACACTTAAAAGTAACTGTGCAATATAGAAATGTATACGGAAGAGAATAAAAGTCCCCAAATCCTGTACCCATAAGCACTAGTGATATCTGATGCTATATTTCCAGAGTTCATTGTACACAATTCTACTTAAAAATGAAAAATCACAGGGATGCCTGGGTGGCACAGTTGGTTCAGTGTCCAACTCTTGGTTTTGGCTCAGGTTGTGATCTCTGGTACTGATCTCAGGATTGTGAGATTGGACTCTGGGTGTGGAGTATGCTTAGGATTCTCTCTCTGTCCTTCTGTTGCTCTCCTTCTGCCCTCCCCCCCACCTCTAAAAATAAATAAATAAATCTTTTTTTTTTTTAAATCACAACTATTTCTAAGTCAGCTTTTGTTTTTACTCATTCTAAAAGGCATTCTCTTTCCTTCTGGCTTATTTCTTTTCAGTATCTTAACTGTTCAATTGATTAAGCAAATCACCCATGAGGACCTATGCTAGAAACAATGACGACTTGTAGAAAAAACACTCAATAATTTTGAGCAACATGTGACCAGCACATATGAAACAACCAACTCAAGAAAGCTAATGGTGGCATATTGTAAAGAACTAAAGAAATGAAATGCAGAACAGCAAATGTCATGCAGCTCCCACTCCTGTGAAGATGGTTATGAAAGTGTTCTCCATTCAGGAGAAAGAATGAATGAAGGGGGTGAGGATGGCATTCATGCAGATACCAGGTGAAGCCTGAGTAAAAGTAATGATGGATTGTACCACAATTGAGAATAAGCATGATTCCTACTGAGAACGGTTTTTTAAAATAAGTGAA
Organism: Ailurus styani; assembly: GCA_002007465.1. Classification (NCBI taxonomy): domain Eukaryota; kingdom Metazoa; phylum Chordata; class Mammalia; order Carnivora; family Ailuridae; genus Ailurus; species Ailurus styani. The sequence continues at coordinate 2,927,755 of LNAC01000074.1, forward strand.
AGGAACAAAAAAGAAAAAGACTGACCTGACTTACTCTAAACTGTGAGCTCCTTAAGTGCAGTAACTATTGCATAGTGTTTGTGGCATTCTCAGATCAAGATGTAGCACACAGTACTCAAGAAGAAATATTAAAGAGAAAGCATGATACGAAGGAAAGGAGATGGGAAGGGAGAGATAAAGGTAGTACAGGAGGGAGAAGAAAAAGAGAGTGATGGGGAAAGCAGAGAAGAGGGGAAGTATAAAGAACAAGGGAGGAAAAAGGAAGGAGGGAAGGAAGGAGGGAAGGAAGGAAGGAAGGAAGGAAGGAAGGGACCATGGAAGTGAGAGAGAAGGGAGGGAGAACCATAGGGAATACCAAGAAGTAGAGTATTCATATATTCAGATATGTATGTTATTTTATTTGATAAAGAGCACAGATAATAAAAATGTCACAAATGCAAAAAATGAAGCTTTAAATCTTTAACACACCAAGCAGACACTGAAATTTGAGCAGGTGAATGATAACATGAAAATTTGGCTTTGGGTGATATGTGCAGGTGCACCATAAATGTTGACATTACTTGATCATGCTGAATGATATTTATAATAACACATTATTGCTAATGATAATCTTCCTATAATTGTACTGTATGGGATAACATTTCCAGCACTCCCTAGCCTGCTCACTCTGTCTGCTATTCATCCACCCATTTATTTATAAAGGAAACATCTATCGTATATCTTATGTGTAAGGGGAATTATTCCAGATCCAACAAGAAAGCAAAGATTATTTTTTATCTATGTACTTGTGCTGTACCTTATTCCAAAAAAGAATTGAAACAAGGATGTGTGATTAATAGATGACTGCTCCTCTTAAGAAGGTTATGATTTCAGTAGGGGAAGATATGCATGCATAATAAAACACAAAATAAATAAATTAAACATTCTGTGAAAACTCAAAGGAGGCTAAGATGAATTCCAAATTGCCAGATTGAGGAAGTCTTCATGAAAGTCATGGTATAAGGGTAGAGACATGAAGCATACATAGAATTCTCAGAGGCAGAGGGGACAGATACATACTGGGCACCACCCACATAAAGTGAAGTAGTTGACCAGAAATGTGACGGTTTCAGGGAACAACAAAGCATAAGACGTGACTAGGGTACAGGTGAACTGTACATAAGGAGACAATCATGGTGATGTATTTGCAGTGCTAGATGATATTAGAAAAATCAGTGATGTCTTTTTTATTATTTTATTAATTAAATGAAATTATCATGCAATAAAATTGAATTTGGATCATATACTTTTGGCTTATTCAGAAATAGAGCCTGGCCAACGAACAGCAGAGACAGAGCAGGGTCTGGCTGCTCTGGATGTTATTAGGTATTTGGAGCCTAGATCATGAGTTTCAGACAAATGAAGCTGACCCTGGCATCAAAGCCCCCTACCTTGGGTAATTTATGGAATAGCTCCTATTGTTCACCTGACACTTGCCTGACTGGAGTCTACCCTGGATGCCCAAGGAACATGGATCCTAGACTTCTTTTCCCATATAAGTCCCTAACCCCGAGAACAGATGAGATTCATTCTCCTTTCCTTTCTGAGTCTCTCAGATACTCCATATGCTATTCTCTACGTGTCACTTACACTATTTGATGAACTCTTTGTTTTCACTTTCTCTGACTCACGTTTGATTTCTATACTATGTAAAGCCAAAGACGCTCTCGCCTGGATGGGACCCCCTCTGGGTCCTTGGACCCAGCCCGTCTGCATTAGTTAAACTGCATGCATTTTAAATAGTATCTTAACACATAGCTCTGTATTTTTTTCCATATCCTTATTTTTCTTTGCCTCATATTTTAGCCTGCTTTTAAATGTATTCTTTTTTTATGATATATCCTTTTATAAGCCACCTTAAGTATTCCTGGAATAAGTTTAGGGGGTAGGATAAAAGAGACAGAACACATAGTTACATATAAATAGCTAAATATGCAAAGAAATAGATTCCTTCCTCGGATTAAGAACTAGAGAAGTTATTGAATTCTCAAGGACATTTCTAGTTTACCTAATCAGATTTATAAGTATGTAATCATAGGAAAGGAGTGAGGATAAAAGCTCATCAGGACAGAAAGAATCCTAATTTTTTTGCTCAGTATCTCTTTAGAGATTGGATTATTCTGATGAGTATTAAGGAAAGAATGGAATCTGGAATATTTTAATCAGTAAAATTCACATTCACACAAAAACATATGCACTTGCTATCAATTCAGGCAGAATGTTTGCTTTTCCTTTTTAGGACAGTCTGGTATACTGATTGTAGTAAGGAGACCTGAAAGCCTTAGGGTAAAAGGTGCCTTGTAAATAAGTATTATTATTTCCCCAGGCTCTCAAGAGAGGTTCTGGAACATCAAACAGAGTTTAATTAAAGAGTCTCAGCACTACTGAAAGTGTCTCTAGCAGCTTCCTCCTGCCTGCTTGAAGAACTGTCCAGCAAATGAATCACTGAACACCAACGTGGCATTTATGCTGTAATTAGCTCAAATAAACCTGTAATAATATGGCAGACCTATGACTTCCACTTCACATTTTCTTTCATATCTGGCTCCTTCAGAGTAATGAAAATTTTCCAAAGAGATGATAAATATTAAGTGCCAAAGACATGTCTCTTTTATATGCTCAAACTGACATCATGTATCCTAAATCTTAAAAATCTAGTATCCTAATCTATAAAGGCATTAATTTCTACAAAGCTAATCAGATAACAGCTTAGGAAATGATATGAGAATAAATGCTAGGGGCACCTGGGTGGCTCAGTTGGTTAAGCATATGCCTTTGACTCTGGTTGTGATCTCAGGATCCTGGGATTGAACTCCCTCCACCCCCATCATCAGGCTGTGCTTAGCAGGAAGTCTGCTTCTCCCTTTTCCTCTGTCTCTCTCTCTCAGATAAATAATAAAATCCTTAAAAATAATAATAATTGCTTAAACATAGAATACAATACAGGTCAGAGAACTGAATTGGAATCACAAAGTATTTCTTATTCAAATGATAGCTTTTCAATTCTTTCACATGTCATTTAAGCAATAATTTTCATCACAACTTCATCTGATCTGAAGACTTTCAAGAAAAAAAGTATTGCAATGGAAATTTATAAAGCTAAAACTTTACAGATAAAAATAACATTATCTTCATTATGCCTGTGTTTCTTTTAGGGGAAAACAATGCATTTGTTGAATTTATTTAAATTATCTTTAATCAGATATTTCTGACAGTTTTAAATCAAACTTTAATGTGACATCTATTAAAATATACATCTTAAAAAATGCTTGCTGATACTTTTTTACATTGAATTGATGCTTAATTTCTCTTTAAAATAACTTTATTAATCATTATTTAAATGAAAATAACATTTCATATCCTTCCTATTGCCTAAATTCCAATTCTCATTATCCATGTTAGTATTTGCTGGAGATAATTAAAGGAAGAATGAGATATCATATAGTCCTTCTTAAAATTCACAATGCACTTTACGATAATGACTTCAATGTGTCTCCATGCACAAGAAAGCTTATACAGCAACTATTCAGTCTCCTCCACTTTCCAGTGATGCTTCATCATTACAAAGAGGAAAGAAAAAAGAACATAATTTGAGCAAGAAGGTAAGGCTTTGCATGCTTAAAAAAAGAAAGAGAACAGGAAAGGAAAGAGAAGTTGTGTTGGGCTCTGAGATATTGTGAAGGAAACAAAACCAGGTGAGTCAAACAGAGTGAATGATCTCAAGGGCCAGCCTGGATGCTTGCAAAATGTCAGGAAAATGCAGTGTGTAAGGGACATGACAGGAGATTTAAAAGGAGCCTGGCGTGACTACAATCCATAAGGAGATATGATGCAGGGACAACTCTTCTTCCCTTTCTTTTTTCAAGAGTATATATATATATGCTCTTGAATATATATATACATATATAATATATATGGATAATAAAAATGATAATTACACACTCATGAAATCCATATTACAATTGTTAGGTGAATCCTGAAACTGAATCGTAAGTGCTAAATAAGCAGGGAAATTAGATGGCTTGAATATTTCCTCAGAGATGGAACCAGCATTACAGCATCATCTTTTGAAAGTGATTACCCTTAAGCTTTTTTATTATAGGTCAGTTCTCCAAGTGCAGTTTCTGGACCAGCAACATCAGCCACACCTGCAAACTTAGAATTGCAAATTCTCAGGCTCCACTCTAGACCTATTGAGTCAGTGCATGGGGGAGTTCAGCAGCCTGCATTTTAACAAGCCCATGTGGGTTCCTAGTGCATGCTAAAATTTAAGAACTGCTGATCTAAATACTGGGACGCAGTGAAATGATCTAGAAGTAGGTGTTCATATTTCTTTATCTGTTTAGTAGGCAACTACAAGGTCTCAGGCACTAGAGATGTCATGAGCAACGTAACATGGTCACTGACCTTGTGAAGTTTATAATCTAGAGATGACAGACAAATCATAAACAAGCAAAATAATATTAGGAAGAGAATTACTTTAAATGGCAAGGGCATGGAAGGTCTTTCTAAGGAGGTGATAAAATATCTGCCTGTCAAAATATGGTCGGTGGATCAACATTGACATTACTTAGAAGCTTCTGTGAAATCCAGAATCCCAGGGCATATTTTCCAGACTTACTAAATCAGAGTCCGCCTTTGAACAAAGTCTCCAGATATGAGGTAATTCATAAGTACAATAAGAAGCACTACTGTAAGGTAAAAGAAAAAAAATCTAGGTGGCAGTATGACTTATTCCAGTCAGATAAATGTTCACGTGCAAAAGCCCTGTAACCAGAAAAAAGTTTTGATTTTAAGTCTCTGTGGAATTCAAACATTTGTTCCCATGCAACCAGATTACAATCCATCAGAAGCAGAAGAGAAAAGCTGTTCTGCCATTTGATGTTGCTAATATCATAGAATCTTAGCTCATTAGCATTCAGTTTTTTCAGTGAATTCCAGAACATCTCTTATAAGAAGTATCTATAAGAAACTTTAATTTCTTGATCCTTATTATGCTTGATGACAAGGCTGTCACATTCTGATTAGCCTTATGGTTCAGGTTATGTATGACCATGCGTAATTAGACTGACCTGTGGTAGGAAGGAAGGGAGGAAGGGAGGGAGGGAGGAAGGGAGGGAGGGAGGAAAGAAGGATAGAAGTAAGGGAGGGAGGAAGAGAGGGAGGAAAGAAGTAAGGAAGGGAAGAAGGGGAAAATGAAAAAAAAGAAAATGAAAAGAAAGGGAAAGAAGAAAAAAATAGATATGGCAAGAAAAATACTAAATAATTATTTTAAATTAATTTGAGTACTTCATCTGGTTCAAAATTTTGGTATTGCAATTACTGTTATGATAAATTTTATTCTCATTATAGACAAAGCCTAATTTTACTCAGAGATGGGGGTTGGTTCCAGAGAATTAAGCTTTTTCTGGTTCTAAGTTCACTTAATGCGACATTTAACTTTTGATACAGAGATAACCAATATGAGCTATGGGAAAAAAAAGAATGAAAAGCTGGCAATTAATAACATTAACAGTCCATCTACAGATGACTACTGTAAGATATCTCCTACTAAGCTAAGCACTACATATATTTAGACATTTAATAAGAATTCTATAAGAGTTATATTCTCATATCCCATTTTTCAGGTATAAATCCTAAGATGTAAATGATTTTCTGAGGTTTATACAGTAGAAAACAATGATAAGGCAGTGCGGCTGGGGTGGGGGTGGGTGTTGGACTGAGTGGCAGAATTTAAACTTAAAGCTATATGAAAATTTTAAAACCTGTTTGAAATACAGGCTTTACCAAGTTTTATGTGTTTTCATACTTCTATTAGGATATTACTATACTCAAATGTAACTTATACTATTCCTTTACTTACATAAGTGATTTTCATTTTATATCAGTTTTACAAATGAAATTTTTTCTATTGATAGAAAATAAACTGGAGCACCTGGGTGGCTCAGTTGGTTAAGCATCTGCCTTTGGTTCAGGTCATGATCCCAGGACGCTGGGATCAAGCCGCATCAGGCTTCTGGCTCAGCAGGGAGCTTGCGTCTCCCTCTCCCCCTGCACGTGCTCTATCTCTCTCAAATAAATAAATAAAATATTTTTTGAAAAAAAAAAGAAAGTACACCAACAACAAATTAAACAAAATAAGAAAATAAATCAACAACAAACTAAATAACATTACTTGCTTCTATCTAGACACTGTTGGTTACCTGATGCTGAAGACCATGAATTACAAGGACCACTCTAAAAAATAAAAATTATCTCATGTTCAAGGGACTTAGAGCAATGATCACCAGACTAATGCTTTCTCAGGGTAATTCTGGTTGAGCAAGAATTGAGCAGAGAGTGTGGAGGTGAGTGGGGGGATGGTGTAACAGGGTGGTGGGCCTTAAGAAGGGAATGTGATGTAATGACCACAGGGTGTTATATGAAACTAATGAATTACTGAACTCTACATCTGAAACTAAGGATACATTATATGTTAACTAATTGAATTTAATGAACTTAAATGAAATAAGTTAAGAAAAAAAAAAGAATTGAATAGGAAGTAACTTCCCCATCTTTAATGTCATTTGATACCAATTTCATAAACCACTTAAAACTATTTTATATGGTCAAAGTTGACATCCCATACTCTGAGAACTACTAGGTGGTCCTTGATCTCTGGGCCAACTTTCACTATCCATCACACCATTTCTGGTAGTACTATATAGAGGTTGAGAGTCAGGACTTGGGTTCGGTCGTGGTCTGCCAAGTATTAGCTGGGTAGCCTTGGGCAAGTAACTAATTTAAGCCAAAGTTCCCTAAAAATAACTGAAAGTAATAAAACGTACACTTGATAGCATTCCTGGGAAATTTAAATGAGTACACTTGATAGCATTCCTGGGAAATTTAAATGAGTAACAAGAGGTGAGATTTAGGATGGCACTTAGCATATGGTAACTGCTCAATAAGTATTGCCACAATAATAATTGTTATTATTATTTGCAAATAGTGGCATAACAGGAAGCACCAACTTTTTAAATGTATGTTACTATTCATCTGCAAATTAAGCTATGAAAGGACAAGTGAGGACATGTTTTTGTTGCAAATTTTAAGTATAATTTCCATCACAAGGTCACTGTATGTAAATGGATTATTTGTAAGATTATGTAAAAAATGCATGCTGCATTTTTGGAGTAAATTTAACCTCAAATCAGTGTCAATGATAATTGGAGTTATTTGATCATCTCAGCACAGACCATTGTTTTCTTTTTGTTTCTGCTACCCACTGTCTGCTACCTACCCAGAGGAGATGACCCCTCCTCTGCCATCTTCATGACAATGATATATTGCTTAGTTTGGTTGTCATGATGACATGGCTCAAAACTTGTCAGTCATGTATTTTAAAATTATTTCCAATTCTTGAGACCTACTCAGCAAACCAGAAGAAGAGATTCATTTCGATAAACCTCACAAATCTCAAAAAAAATAGGTTGTTTTATTAATAGGACTATATGTGAAAAACACATTACATAAAAAAAATTAATTTTCCTTACTGGGTATGATTCAAGTTATAACATTCAAATGGCTCTTTACTAATCCAACCAACCCATCTGAACATCTGTCTGCTATGTTCTCTGCTCTAGTCATTAGAATAAATAATATATTTAGGGAATTTAAAAATACATTAAGTACATGTCATATCAAGGCATTAATAAAAAAATTGGCAATATAAGGAATGGCTTGAACCATTTCAGTCAGTGATATAATAGCTAAAATTAAATAATTACAGTGCACTTGGGTTCTGTTCTAAGCTATATTATCTGTATTAACTCAATTCATCCTATCAGCAAGTCTATGTAGTAGGTAATATAATTATCCCCATGTTACAGATGATGAAATGTAGTACAGAAGAGTCAAAAAAACAGTCAAATTCACACAGTTGCTAAGTAGTGGCCCAAGATTAAAACTCAGACTTGTCAGTGTCTGTGCTCCTAATGATCTCATTCATAATCTTACATAATGGTGGTAATAATAACTTTTAACTTTCCGTACATAAAACTGCATGTATATTTATATCAACTTTTTACAAACAATCTTGTTATTTTTGTCTTGTTAATTGCCTAAGCCATATATGTTATAATGGATGGAAAGCAAGAAAAAATGGAAAATAGGTCTTTCTGAAATGTATTCTCAAATCTTACCTACTGCAGACCTGACAAAATAATTAAGTCTAGCCTGCTTTCATTATAAAGAGGCTTTTTTGCCATCAAGAGTGTTAATTATCAAGATTCATGACCCTGAAAGCAAATTTCTTCTTGACTGATGCACCTCAAAGTAACCTCAATTAATTCTATTTTCAAGTCAAGCACCTTCTCTGAAGTCACTTAGATGTCTTCCAAACTTGAAATCCATTCACATTTCTTCATACGACAGTTTCTGTGCTCTCTTTTTGACCATCCAATGACTAACACCAGTCTCAAATAGCCATCCTTTTCGATGCTTAGTAGCAGAAGTATGGACTCTAGAACCAAACTACCAAGTATCATCACACCTAAGGCAGCCCATTTTTTATTTCTAATCATGTGCAAACTGAAATATATCAGTTCATCAGTTATCAGTAAATATGCCACAAAGGTGTCAAAGGAAATGGCACAATCTGAGGGGATGATCATAGTACTGAGTTCCATTGTTGATTCTCCCCCACTAACTCCCCTCCGTTAATGGAGGTCTATTACCTGATCCCTCTGCGAAAGTACCTTGACTCCTTCCAATATTTTCATAAAATAATCTTCTCTAATGTAAAATGTGAAAATAACTAAAAGTAGTGATGGAATAATCAAGAAGATAAGAGAAAAAATAAAAGCACAATGATGATAACTGAAAAAAGAAAAAACAAATATTGGCTACATTTAGTATTATCTATGTGTCCATCACTAGGTAAAATACTTTCCACGCATTGTTTCATTTTATCCTCACACAATCCCTATGCCATGAAGCTTTTAGTGTGCTCATTTTACGAATAAGAAATCTGAAGTCCAGAGTATTTAAGTTGCTTGCCTAATGTGATACATTTTAGTATTAGGACTGAAGTATAAACCCAGGTCTGTCTGATTTGAGAATAAGTTATTTTAACTCTTTAGCTAGTAAACAATAGAATTGAATGTCTACAAAAATAACAGCTCACAAGCCTGAGACAGAAATTTGGATTGATTTTTTTAAATGATGTTGTATATTAAAAATAATAGATTAGAGTTAAAGTAATATCAGTACTTATGTTCTATGTTGCAACAAAGTTAATGGAAAATTATACTCATGATCAGAAATGCAAATTACACCTTGCAGAGTGATGACTAGTTGAATGCAAATGAGCCTCACTTGGCGAAGTGCTATTGAAGAGCTCAGTGTCAGCAAAAGTGAGAGGCTCACCATTGATTAGAAAGACCTTAGCATTTGTTGGGATAAAAATATATTATCAACAAGGAATTAAGTCAGTGCTATGAGGTAAGTTATTTTTTACACTAAGGTGAGAAGTCAAAGTTACCTAAAAGCTTGCTGAGCAAGTATACAAAATGCATCACATTTTCACATTCTGGATGATGGTGGTTGGTGATGAAAACCCATACTTGAAGAGTATTTTATTAGCAATGATTAAAAATACTAGTGTTTATTAACTCAACTGTAGTTAGGTAAGTACCACAGGCTGTGTTTTCATGGTAGAACAAAATATATTATTCAAGTTATAAAAGAAGATTTGGAATTTTGTTGTGCCTGCACAACACTCTGTGTGTGTGTGTGTGTGTGTTTGTAATCTTGCATAAATCTACTGAATTAACTGTTTTTCAGCAATATTTCCTGTAAGACAAGTTGCTGCATTGCAAAGAACTCTTAATGGATATTGAAGAGGTTTATGTACTCATCCTGACTGTAGGCTTATTTGACTTCCTGCTTCTTTCTTATCCATAAAGTAAGAGTTTGGAACTTAATTTTAGAACTCAGTGTCTAGATCTTCAATTCCCCACAGTTAAAGACTGGTTGTTAGCTACTAAAAGGCTAATGGCTAGAAGTCATTTGGAAAAAAATAACTTCACTTGCTTTAGGGATCTCATACTTCAAATGTTCAAAACCAACAGGTTACTCGTAACCTACTTGCTGGCAGACACAGTGCTACGTACTTTACACCACTAATTCTAATTGTCACAACTGGATAAATAGAAACTTAGAGAAATTCTATATCTTCACAAACGAATAACTAGAAACTTAGAGAAATTGTCCACTGTCACACACGTACTGAAGGACATGAAATAATTTGGATATTCTCATACTAGAAACAAAACAAAACTGTCCTTTATCTGAAATTCAAATTTAACAATATGTCCTACATTTTTATTTCCTTATTCTTGCAACCCTACTCCAGGTTCATCTTATTCCAAAGCTTGTGAATTCATTGTTTTCTCCTGAATTTATTGTTTTTATGTTCATTTATATTTTATCACAAAATTTCCACAACGAATGTATGGGAAAACCCGCATTTTCCATATATTGCTCTGAATGTAGATGGCAATAAAATCCTTCTTAAGGATGAATGAAAATTATTTGGCAGGGGGTAATTTTTCATTTTACTAATACAGAAGATTTGATGGTATATAATCCTTAGGATTTGTGCTTGGCATGTAATAAGTGTTTAAAAAATGTTTGCTGATGATGTTTTCACCAGTGTTATCATTATTATTATTGCTACAAGAATCCACTAGACTATTTAAGATTAAGAAACTTTTGCACGCCCAGATCTATAAGGTTTTCCTAGAAAAATAGCTTCATCATTGAAATTTTGTCACATCTGATAAGGAACTTCAAATCATTAGTGAAACAGTAAGAAAACACAAAATATTGAATCAGAAAATTAAAAAAAATCAGAAAATAAAAAAATAAAATCCAAAATGTCAAATTTGGAGGGCAAACAATGGGTCTCCAAGTAATTTTACTAAACTATAAATGCCTTAGAGACCATCGTAGAGTAGGAAAATAAAAATCTATTTAACTCACTAAGATAGAATTTGCTGATAACCATAGTAGTACATTTAAGTAATCCCCACTCTTCCCTTGTACATAGGGAATAGTAAGGCATGCAGAAAAGTTTGAATCTCAGATTTATCTCTTTCTGACTATCCACATGACCTTAGGCAATTTACTTAGTTTTTCTAAACTCCGGTTTCTCATCTTTCAAATGGGAATTATTTGAGAACCTCTATTTTTGAGTGGTTGCTACTATTAAATGAGATCCATGTAGAAAATGTTTAGCACATGATTTAATATATGCTTGCTGTTAGTATTATCAACTTTGTTTCCCCATTTCCATTCAAAATACTTTGGAACTCTTTAGTAAAGAACTTAAAAGGTGATTTGACTGTTTTTGATGAAGCATATTCAGCTGGTTAAATCTGTCAAAATAATTTGTGGCTGTAGATTTAGCGTAAATTTCATATACCCTAATATTTGGACTCGGTTAAGCCAGATTAATTAGAACTTCTGACAGCTGCTCCACTGGGCTGTTTAAGATTAATGGTTTAACAGCTTTATTCCCACCTTAACACCCTTCTCCTAAAGAACTAACTCTTTCAGGAAACTCCAATGCCACAGTGCTAAATAAAACTGATCTTCATAAATTCTTCCAAGTAAAGGCCTCATATAACTAGCATTTTTTATTGCTACTCCATTCTCTGTTTCTACTTCCCATGGGAGTTTCAGTTTTAATGTATTTCTGGGTAACAAATGTTCTCAAAGTTTCAGGCTACCAGCACAGAACAGCAACACCTCATTACAAGTAGATTTCACACTATTTTCTTACTTCATCTGCCTTGAGATACAATTATTAAAAACAATCAAGCCATAATCACAATAATGCTATTTAAATAATGATTCTCTACTATAGAAGATTTTGAGCAAGAAGAAAAAAAAAAGCTGAAATCCAGAAGACAACTTAAACCACCTATTTCCTGATTCTCTCAGTGAAGCATATGTGAGCACTTCAAATCATGACTTATTTTCATACTAACAATTGTTCCTGCCTAAAAACAGAATTGCCCAAGGGAAACTCTTCAGGAAATTGCCTGGAGTAGAAGAGTGGTCCATCACATTCACATTTAATTTACTTGGGTCTCAGAAACAAAAATACAAGTAGGGCCACTGACAAAGTCAGAGGTCACTGTCTCCCAAGTCTGCAGGGTCAGTCAGGTAAGAGGAACTTACAATATACATTGATGCCTGTCATGAAGGAAGAAGGTCTGATGCTACAATATTTTGCCATTTTTTCCATAAGAATAAAGAAATCAAGACTTACTGTGAATTTCTTGACTTTCAAGTGCTGCTAATTTGGTGTATTTGAAATATATTTCGTGTGACACACAAAACTTTCAGGCTAGATCCAGCAAGATTAAAACTTCCACTTAGCATCCTGAATGATCAAATTCATTTATTCAAAGAGATCCTAATCTTAGTGTAAAATAATGGTACAGTGAGATGCTGAATCCTTTCAAAGATACTACAGGCAATACCTGTGCAGCTGATCACTGTTCTTCTGGCCTTTATTGACCATTGGCTTAATGGAGTTCTTTGTAGGGAGTCAACTGTGGGCCAGCGGAACTGAACTATTTCTCCTTACTGGATAAGAAGTACACTCTTTGCTAATGCCATGACAATACACCAAAGATCTATCATCTTTAAAATCTCCCCTTGGTTTCCCTCCTTAAATTGCTAATAAGAGGAGATAATAGTCCTCCTTGAGTGGGTTCTAGATATTTCTTTCTAAGACTCCATTTCATATTACTCCAGACCTACAAGTATCAGAAGAACCATAAGTGATAACATATCTGGACTTTCATGATAGTTCTATATTATTATTTTAGAGTTTTTATTCTCATCCTTTGAATAAACTATCAGCTCCTGGTAATTTTACTGAAAACTATGAACCAAGAACAATGAACAATAGTTATCTACTCACTTTTAGAGATGAATGCCTTCTTTCCAAAGAGATATTTTACAGAAACCCACTGTTTAAAATGACCAAAAAGCACTCCTCTAGATACAGAGAAAACTCTCTTCCTCTCAACACTTTCCCCTCTTTCTTTCTCTCTCTCTCTCCTTTCAATAGATCTTAGAGTCCTTAGAGTCCATAGTCACAGAGTCCTAAAGTCCAACAAACTTGAACGTTTCTCCTGAAAAAAATGATACCACTTGTCTGAATCTATGACTAAACTCAGAATGTAGGAAGCTGTGTGTGTGTATTTTATCAAATCCAATATTATTTTTATGTAGCATTTCCTTAGCTCAATTGACAAGCTACCCTCTATTTCTCCCTTCTCCTTAATACACCTACCTCTAATATCTATTTTTTCCTTATCTTCCTGTTCAGAATGAAGCATTCTTCCTTCTGATTTCTATCTCTAATAGTTTTCTTCTGGAACTTGATCCATCAGCTATTCCCACCTCTATCTCTTTCACTCTTCACTCTATGCCAAAAAAAAATAAAATCTTTTAATGACATGGATTTTTTTTTAAAGATTTTATTTATTTATTTGACAGAGAGAGAGAGACAGTGAGAGAGGAGATACAAGCTGGGGGGGGGGGATGAGAGAGGGAGAAGCAAGATCCCCGCCGAGCAGGGAGCCCAATGTGGGGCTCGATCCAGGACCCTGGGATCATGACCAGAGCTGAAGGCAGATGCGTAACAACTGAGCCACCCAGGCACCCCAATGACATGGATATTTTTAAGGCATAATCTTTTCTCTATTTTCTTCACTGCATCATTACACAAATGGACTCTATGTACAATGTTTTGAATTATGTACTTTTTTCTTTCTAGAAAGAGAGAGGGACAGCATGTGCAAATGGTGGGGCAGGTATAGAAAGAGAGAGAGAATCTTAAGAACCATTGATCTTACAACCCTGAGTTTATGACCCAAGCCAAAATCAAGAGTCGGATGCTTGACTAAGCCTACCAGGCACCCCAATGTACCTATTTTTAAACTGAGAACTACCATTCATCCACTTGTAACAGTGACTATTTCTTGTGATGGGCTTGCCCAAAAATATCATTCTAGACCAGCATTTTTTGCATATTTTTATAGCATATATTGTCCTAGTAGTAAAAATTTTTAAAAACCCATATTAATATGAAAGTGTGGCCACTATATTTTCATCATGTAGTTATTCCTTAACCACTTGCAATTGTTTTCTGTTCCTACCGCTCTTAAGAAACTTTTTATTTGGGGGCCACTGTTTATCACCTATTGGCAAAACATAAGTCTTTCTGATTTCTCCTGGATCATTTGAACTTTTGGGCCCCATTTATTCAAATTTCATCCTCTTACACCTCTTTGCTTTTTCAAAACTGTTCCATCTTCTGACACTGACTGAATATTCCATTTCTTATACTTACCTTTCTCCATTCTCTCAGATGTATAAAAGCATCCTTGGATAGTAAGATAATTCAGTATCTAGATTTTGTTGCTTTCAATCAAACACCATAATATGGTGAAGATAGTAGTTTGCCAAGACAGAAGAAACCATAGAATTAAGAGAAAGACCAGAGACCTATCATTTCAGACTGAAATTTCATTCAAAACCCTATTATTTGCAAGTAGTATGACTGTATTAGTTTTTGGTCTCTACATGAAAGAGTTCTTAAATGTGATGTTTCTTTTTTCCATTGCTTACCAAGTTAACCTACTTAAGAAACACTTTTTCTGGGGTGCCTGGGTGGCTCAGTGGGTTAAAGCCTCTGCTTTCGGCTCAGGTCATGATCTCAGCGTCCTGGGATCGAGGCCTGCATCCAGCTCTCTGCTCAGCGGGGAGCCTGCTTCCTCCTCTCTCCTCTCTCTGCCTGCCTCTCTGCCTACTTGTAATCTGATCTCTCTCTCTGTGTCAAATAAATAAATAAAATCTTAAAAAAAAAAAGAAACACTTTTTCCAGTTTTATTGATATAATTGATATATAATATTGTGCAAGTTTAAGGTGTAAAACACTGATTTTATATTTGTGTATTGCAAACTGATTACTTTTAAGGTTAATTAACACATCCATCACCTCTCATAGTTAAGTGTGTGTGTGTGTGTGTGTGTGTGTGTGTGTGTGCGCCTGTGTGTGTGGTGAAAACTTTTAAAATCTATTCTCTGAGTAGCTTTCAAATATATAATTCAGTATTGACTAAAGACACCATGCTATACATTACATCCCCCAAATTTATTCATCTTACAACTGGAAGTTTGTATCCTTTGGCTACCTTTAACCATCTCCCTCACTTTCTGCCCTCTAGAGAAGGGGACAGAAAGTCTATTTAAATCCATTTCAGCAAGATTTTTAGACAAACAAGCAAAACACCTCATAATATGTTTACAATGTCAACTAAAAACAGTGGTTTGTTACAGGAAAGACATTAAAAAGGTTTTTTTTCACAGTTTTAGTAAAATGAGTGAGGTTTCCATTTCACATTGTCTAGCGATGTATTGTTTTTTTTTTCAAATGATAACTTTATTCATTCTGTACGACACCATGACACTAGAAGAGAAATACCAAGCTAGAAGAATAGGAAATGTAAAGGGAAGTTAACTGGCTTAAAGGAAGTAAAGAACAGTATATTGAGGCTCTTTGTTATTGATTAGGCAATATTAATCTTAACAGCAATCTATTTTAGATGCAAATAGAAAATTCTGAGGAGAAGGCAAAGGAAAAAGAATGTAAGATCTGTGAGATCTGGGGATGTGTACGTACTACCAAGATGTCTAGGAAAAACAAAACAGGGAGAAGAAGCCTTCAGAATATGAAAGTGGCATACATTATTTGAAACACGAGAAGAAGGAAAACTGAAGGTATGAAGAGATATGACCATGGCTTAAGTTTTTAGCTAAATTTGAGGTGCATATGCTCACTCACAGCTTCCTTACAATATCCCATTTACTAACCCCGGACAGTGATGAAAATACATGGAAACAGAGCCATGTTCAATCTAGTCAGATCCACCTTTAGGGAGAGTTTGGGGAAGAATCTAGGAATAATTCATTCCTCAAAGTGAGTGAGACTGTGAACAAAAGAAGATAAAGAACATTTAAAGTGACCATCTGCATGGTATCAATTATTTTTTCCACCAGAGTAGGCCAAATCAGTGATTAAAATCACGTGCTTACATTTCTTCATGGTTCATTCTTTTACTTGCCATCATCTCAGAAACACACTTGAGGAAGAGTATGTTCATCTGGAGGAGAATCACACTGAAGCTAATTCTATCATCACAAATAATATTTTAACTCCTCACAGTATGCTTACTTATTAATATTCTTATCTCATTATACAAGTTAACATTTTCAAACAATGTTACATAACATAATAATAGGAATCTTTTAGTTCTTCTATTAGTGGAAACATTTCTCATGTTTAACTATTTATTTGATGTTTTCACTTGTTTTAATACAGCAACTACTTACAAATCTTTTTTAAAAAATCCTTCTAGAGTGAGTTCAATATGTTTGTTTGTTTGCTTGTTTGTTTGTTTTCCAGGAATGTATGTTTAATTTTCTCTAATGATCATTAGTAACAACCAAGATAACTTTGTTCTTATTAATATGATTTACAAGACATATGTTAAACCAACCTTACATTCCTTAGATAAACCAACTACATCACACAGAATTATATCTTACACTAACTTAGCAAGTACACTTATATACATATTCAAAAGTGAGCGAATTCTACAATTTTATGTTTCAATGTTACCTTGCTTATTTCAGAATGTGCTTCATTTTCCCTTTTTTTATGGTACTCCTTTCCATATCTAGAAGATCATGTTCTATTTTGGGAATTCAAGATTGACAGAATATTTTAGAACCAGAAGAGGAAAAAATGCAGCAAAAATGACAGTCAAGAAATGGAATGTTAAAGACAGAAAGTGTGTTTTCTCTGAAAGAAAATGTTCATGTAAGGACACAGGGGAAATCTTTTGTCATATCTCCAGAATAATATTTATCCATTGTGCAGCATGGTCTGGTAATACATTTATTTTATGCCTATCCATTAGCACTTATGAAATGAATGAGTGAAATAAACTTAATAACTAAGGGCAAGAAAATACTAAATTTAAATTTCACTTTATTTTTACATACACAGTTACCTGTCATTTTAGTACATAGCTCCAAATATTTGAATGGCCTATTTTGTGAAACTTCAAAGGAAAAAAAAAACCAAAAACCTAATGTTAATTTTTTCTTTTCAATTTATGTATTTACTTTTTTTTAAAAGATTTTATTTATTTATTTGACAGAGAGGGATTACAAGTAGGCAGAGAGGCAGGCAGAGAGGAGGAAGCAGGCTCCCCACTGAGCAGATAGCCTGATGCAGGACTTGATCCCAGGACCCTGAAATCGCAACCTGAGGCGAAGGGAGAGGCTTTAACCCACTGAGCCACCCAGGTGCCCTCAATTTATGTATTTAACACATTTAGTAGTCCAGACATGTTTACCCTCAAATCAATGGGAAGAAACTGAAAAATACCTAATTTTTAAAAATTTGGGTCCTACTCAAATATTACGCTCCTTTGAAGAAATGAAAAATTAAAGAAGAAATTCAAATTTTTTTAAAAATCATAAATGTATTGAAAGCATCAAAATCTATAAAAAATTCTTTAAGTTTCAGTGCACCTCAATGAGGTGGAAATCTTTTCTTGTTTGTTTAAATAACTGTAGTTTGTCACTTTATAGACACAGTTACAGACACAGGTGTAAATTACTATGTAATTTACAATACAGAAGGGTTTTTTTTTAATTCAACCTAATTACTTTTATGTGAATTTAAAGTATATGCATATAAAACAATGATACCTATTTAGGAAGGGCAGATAAACAAAAAGGAACTCATTAAACATGTTAGAATGGATATCTAAAATGGAAAGAAAAATGGGAGTAGAATCTAGGGATAGAAGACGAAGAAAATGATTTTGAAGAAAATTTCCATTATTAAGCTACCTTGAGTAAATTAAAGTATTTTTGAGTACCACCCTGAAGCTTTTAGAGCATAAGTACATGTTGTCTAAAATGGTTTTCTAGTGATCTTAAAGTGATACCACCTCTAAAATCAGCAGGCCAAAAAAAAAAAAAAAAAGCAGAGGAAGATTAACATGCTGGGATAATAAGTAAGCTCCCTTATTTTTGTCCAATTAGAGATATAAGACAGTTCTGATATATATATATATACATATATATATATATATATATATAACATTCTGTATCTATATTTTTTCCTCCAAGACAAATAAGTTATGTTCACTTTCTACCTGAAAACAACTCTCCACGTAGAGTTTACCAACTGCCAGAGACTATGGGTCCTACTGGGCCAATTAGTTAAAAAACAGAATTACTGTATAATAAAGAAATCCCACTTATAAGTATATATCCAAAAGAATTGAAATTGAATCTCAAAGAGATATACGTACTCCTGCTTATTGTAGCTACTATGTAACAGCCAACATATGGAAACAACACTAATATCTATCTACAAATGAATGGATAAAGAAAATGAGGTTTTATGGAACACTATTCAGCCTTAGAAAAAGAAAATCTTGTCATGTGCATCAATCTGGGGGACGGATGAACTTGGAGGACATTATGCTAAGTGAAATAAGCCAGTCACAAAAGAAGAAATGCTGCATGATTCCACTTACTTAAAAATCAAACTCATAGAACAGAAGACAAAATGGTGTACGCCTGTCACTGGAAGAGGGGAACAGACAGTGCTTATTCAATGGGTGTGGAGTAAATTTTCAGATTTGCAAGTTCTAAACTTGCAACACTGTGCCTGTAGTGAACAATATGGTACTGTGCACTTAAAATTTTGTTAACAAAGCAAATCCCATGTTAAATGTTCTTCTCACACAAACAAAATGTTTAAAAGAAATTTTAGATGAAAATTTTCATTTCTAGCTTCTCTTTGGGGGGAGAGTAGGGGCTAAAATACTGTCAGTTTGACATTCATACATGGCTACAACTGGCAGGTATTAGGGAGAAACTCCCTCCTACTTACTGGGTTCCCTTCCTGCCATTAAGAGAAGACAGCACTTAAGTTATCACAATTTCTACCTCTACTACCTTCCTAATACTGAGCTGTTCATAGTCATCATCGTGTTTCATTTGTTTTCCTAGAATCAAAAGGAATGGGTTGTATTTGTTGCCATGTCTCTGTCAAAAGTGAAAAATTTAGGGCACCTGGGTGGCTCAGTGGGTTAAAGCCTCTGCTTTCGGCTCAGGTCATGATCTCAGGGTCCTGGAATCGAGGCCTGCATCGGGCTCCCTGCTCAGCGGGGAGCCTGCTTCCCCCTCTCTCTCTCTGCCTGCCTCTCTGCCTCCTTGTGATCTCTCTCCCTCTGTGAAATAAATAAATAAAATCTTTTAAATAAAAAAAAGTGAAAAATTTAATAAACTGAAGGCCTGCATATTTCAGTATAACTGGAAAAAACAATTTTCTGTACAGAAATGAAGATTCCACCTGACCAACTCAGTCAAGTTATCAGCCTGGCCCATGGAGGTATTTGAGTTTGGGATCCTCACTCTATGTAATTGAGGTAAAGCAGATAACTAAAGTAACTAACTAAAAGAATGAAGACTTTCTATTTTTCATGATAAAATAGAGGGTTGAGGACTATTTCTCAAATGTTTCTAAACTATATTACCAGTTTTCTTTAGTTTTTGTTTTTGTTGTTTTTAGCTGGCTGAATTATTCACCTAAGCATAAGCTTGGGAAAGAAATAGTAGCAGCTCTTATAGGCTACAATTCTACACCACAAATCTTAATGGTTTATCTCAGGGGAGCAAAATAGTATATAGATCAGAGGATTTTGAACTTTAGTATACATCAAAATCACCTGGAAGACTTATTAAACACAAATTTTGGGGCCTTATCCCCATAGTTTCTGATTTAGTCAATCTGGGATGAGGCTTGAGAATTTTTATTTCTTATAGGTTCCTAGGTGATGCTATTAGTCCATGATTCATATATTGAGAACCATTGAAAACCACAATGCAATTATGAAGTAGTATATTAAAATTTTTTAAATCAAAGATTATTAATAAAATTTCTGTCATAGTAAATAGAACCTCAAATAACATTTCTACATGAAAGTTAATAATAATAACAATGGTAATAATAATAGCTTAGACCTATGCATTAGCACTTCCTAAAAGATAAAATCTCTAAAGTCTCCTTTTCGTATTTGATTGTATAAGGAGCCTCCAGTAAGCATACAAAATGGGATTTCATAGCAAATATCAGTTTTGGTGTAAGTTTAGGAAAGATATGGAGGAAAATACTAATATCTCTAATACTAATACCCTGCAAAAAGGAAGGGTATCTAGCTCAGGATTTTATGGGTGATTTACTGATTTTTTTATAAGATTTTTTTTTAATTTATTTATTTGTGAGAGAGATGGTGAGAGCACAACCTGGCAGAGTGGCAGGCAGAGGCAGAGAGAGAAGCAGGCTCCCCGCTGAGCAAGGAGCCCAATGAGGGACTCAATCTCAGGACCCTGGGATCATGGCCTGAGCCGAAGGCAGCTGCTTAACGGACCAAGCCACCCAGGCGTCCCCGATTTATTGATTTTTAAAAAAGGTCTATACCAGGGATTGTGAAAATCTTAAAAGGGATTAATTTCTGAAAAAGATTGCAAAAGTAAGTTGTTTCAATGAAAATAAATCTTTAAAAAAAATTTTACATACATATTCTTTAACTAATATCCATTACTATTCATCTTCAGAATTAAATATTTCATTCAAGTCTATGTACTAATATTTTGTGTCTTCAGTAAATTATTTTTTCTCTGATGGGAATTTTTTTTGTTTTTATTTTAATTTACTTTATTTATTTTTTTACATTAATCCCAGTACAGTTAATGTACAATGTTACATTAGTTTCAGGTGTACAACCTAGTGATTCAACAATTTTATACATTATTCAGGGCCCATCACAATAAGTGTATCCTTAATTCCCTTCATCTATTTCACCCATCCCCTACCCACCTTCCTTCTGGTAACCATCTGTTTGTTCTCTATAGTTAATAGTCTGTTTTTTGGTTTTTCTCTTTTTTCTTTGTTAATTTGTTTTGTTTCTTAAATCCCATGTATGAGTGAAATCATATGTTATTCGTCTTTGACTGACTTATTTCATTTAGTGTAACACTCTCTAGATCCATCTATGTTGTTGCAAATGGCAAGATTTCATTCTTTTTTTACGGCTGAGTAACATTCCATACCACGTCTTCTTTATCCGTTCATCTACCAGTGACATTTGGGTTGCTTCCACATTTTGACTAATGTAAATAATGCTGCAATAGACACAGAAATGCATATGTCTTTTCAAATTAGTGTTTTCATATTCTTTGGAGAAATATCAGCAGTGAAATTATTGGATCATATGGTAGTTCTATTTTTAATTTTTTGAGGAACCTCCAGGCTATCTTCCACAGTGGCTACACCAGTCTGCATTCTCACCAACAGTGCATGAGGTTTCCTTCTCCACATCCTCCCCAACACTTGTTGTATCTTGTGTTTTTGATTTTAACAATTCTGACAGGTGTGAGGTGATGTTTTATTGTGGCTTGGTTTGTACTTCCGTAATGATTAGTGATGTTGAGCCTCTTTTCATGTGTCTGTTGGCCAGCTGTATGTCTTCTTTGAAAAATTGTTCATGTCTTCTGCCCATTTTTTTTTAAAGATTTTATTTATTTATTTGACAGAAAGAGAGAGAGAGCACAAGCAGGCCAAGTGGCAGGCAGAGAGAGAAGCAGGCTCCCTGCAGAGCATGGGAAGCCTGATAGGGACTCAATCCCAGGACTCCAGGTTCACGACCTGAACCAAAGGCAGTGACTTAACCAACTGAGCCATCCAGGTGCCCCTTCTGCCCATTTTTTAGTGTATTGTTTGTTTTAGGGTGTTGAATAGTATAACTGCTTTATATGTTTTGGATACTGACCCTTTGTTGGATATGTCATTTGCAAATATCCTTTCCCATTCATAGGTTGTCTTTTAGTTTCATTATTTGTTTCCTTTGCATGCAGAAACTTTTTATTTTGATGTGGTCCCAATAGTTTATTTTTGCTTCTGTTTCCCTTGCATGAGGAGATATACCAGTAAATTATTTTTTTGAAGGATTAATAAATTTTAAACATATTTTAAAATATTCCTATATATTGTCTATAAGCTGGACTTATGCCTCCTATTGGGTAAAAAAATATTTCAAATTGTTAATAATGAATGAAAATCTAAGCTTACTTCTATAATAAAGGTTTATATTAAGGATGTTATTAATATTTATCTATTCAAACATCCCTTACATATTTTTTTAAATCATAGCTATCAATATTTTTAAACAATGAAAAAAACTGCCTCTATTAGAATGTTTCATTGAAATACCTAATTTTTTAATGTTTTAATGGCTTAATGGACTCTATTATTATTACCCACATATACATTCTTATTAGTCATTCACATATGAAAAGAAACAAAGACCACTCAAATGAGAACAGAGGCTATTCAGAGCTTGCAGTAACAAAGAAGTCAGTCATCGTCAGTTGTATTTAACAAAGACTCAAAGAGAGGGGAATAAGAACAGTTTATACTGAAAAAACAGAAGGCTTTGGGTATACTCAGATTGGAAGTTGCTGGCTTGGAGAAGCTGGAGGTAGGCTAACTAAAAGCCAAGCATCTTATGTGAGTGGTTTGGGAAACATATTTGGCTTTCTCTAGCTGATCCTCAGTTGGAAGCAAGGGCAAAATATAGGGAAGTTAAAATTACTGACCAAGTCCTGACCACTCTAGATGACTCTGCTACAGAAGTTGTGGTTTGGCTTCGCAGTTCAGTTGGTGCAGAGTTTGTGGTTAGTTCTGATGTCACATACATTCTGGCCATTGTCTATTTGTATATTCAATAACTCATCCTTATAGTATTCAAACAACAGAATTCAATATCCTCATGTAAACCTGCCATTAGTAATAGATGAGCTCCTTAGCATGAACTCAAAGCAAATAACATTATTTCTGTTGATAGTCCATAATATAAATTCTGATTAAATAAATAAGGTAGATATTCAAATAATCCAGCATAATACAATCTCTGTTGCACACAAACACTGATCTGAATAAAAAATAGTTATTCACTCAATGAACATTCACTGAACACTGTAATGTTTGGTTGTCAAATCCCAAGGTAAAGCACTTCTCTTAATACTTTTTTCACCTTCTTATACTAACAGATATCTAGTTTTCTTCTGGGGTCCCCTGAAAGTCTCTCAATTGGTCATTGTGTCAACTACCATATCCTAGACCTGGAAGTGGGGTAACCTGATGGCCTTGCCTCACATTGCTGCTTTCAAATACCTATTCCTTTCTTCTCTGTAATGAAACCCCCCAGCGTTTAGCATCAGAGGGCACCATATCCTTCCCCAACCTGTTGCTGCCATCTACAGACTGATACCATTTCTTCAAGACTTTAGTGCCTTGCTCAAACACTCCCATGCATCTTCTCTTCCTATCATTTTCATTTATGATTTCAAAAGTCAAAGAAACAATGCAACCAAAACCTTAATCTTCTCACTTCGAATGACTCCAATGTACAGTTAAAGTTACAAATCAGTGGTTCTCCAACAGCACCAGCACTTGAGAACCTTTTTAAATTTTAGTGTTCTAAAAACCCAAACCCAAAGCCCAAACCAATTAATGGCATCATGACATGGACTTGGGCCAGGCAACAGTGTTTTTTATTATAAAGAGATAAAGGAAGGAATGCAAGAAATAATACATAAATGAATGGACAAATAAATAAACACACAAATAAATTTCCTGAGTGATTCTAATAGTAAGTTAAAGTTGAAAAATAAGCTATATTCTAGACTTCCATTAACAAAACTCCCCCTCTCTAAAGTCTTTTTGTTTTCTAACTTCCCCTTTGAAATCTCATTTCTCTCAAATAGCCTGACACCACCAATTCCTCATCACCATAGACTTCTGATCCATTGACCATTCTCCATGATATTTTCAGGTCCCTCCCTAACCATTTTTGATCCCAAAGCCACCATTTGAATTTCTCCCTTATAAAAATGCTCAAGTAACCTGTTCCATTCTTTCCATTCTGTTCGCTCATGCAATAATGAATTGTTCTCTCTCCACTTGTTTTAACCATCCCTTCCCGCTCACTCTAGAATATTATTCCTGCCATTGTCTCGTCTATCTCATTCATCACAAATGTCTCTTTCACTATATCATTTCCATTATCAAGCAAAAATTTTATGATAATTCTGTATTTAACAATAATCTCTCAATTTTACATCCTCTCCAGTTAGCACCCTGTTTATCTGCTCCTTTCTATGGCATAACACTTTCTCCATTTTTTTGTCTTTCCATCCTCTTTCCAACCTACTCTAATCATCAAATCCATTCCTGTCAAGGTCAGTGATGACTTTGACCTGAAGAAATAAATTGGCCAACTTTTAATTCTTATAGTATTCTACCTATTAATTAGCATTTGATATAGATGATCCCTCCCTTCTTCTAGAAATTATGTCATTTGATTTATGATACCATGTTCTTTTTTTTTCTCCTACCTCACTCCTACTTCCTACTTCAGTTTCTTTGCTGAATCTCTAAATGATAGAGTCATAGTGTCTACACATGGATATCTTCTTTTACCTATCCACACTCTATCTCTACATGAACTTAGTCTGTCTCACTGTTTATATGCATTCTTTATACTGATAACTCACAATTTAATTTCTTCAGCCTTGGCTTTCTTCTGAACTTAAAACTCATATCAATCTGTGTCCTTAATTTATCCTTTTGGATCCACAAGAAAAGCCTCAAATTTAACATGTCTAAAACCAAACCCTTTGATGTTTCTCCCCTACTCTCCCCTCACTATACCTTATCTCAGCATATCTTCCAGTTCTCAGCATAAAAATCTGGTATTCATTTCTTATCTCCTTCTTTCTCTTATACCCCATTCCTTTGTATAAGCAAATCTTGCTGTTACTTTCTTCAGAATATATCCCAATCCTGACCACTCTTACAGATTTCACTACTCCAGTCCATGGCACCATCACCTCTCACCTGGGCCACCACATTGGCCTCCCAGCTAGGCCCTATTCTCCTCCTCCATCCCTAGTGTCATTCTGCCCTCCACATGTTACCCAGAGTGATTTGTGTACAACATGTGTCAAATCAACCATTACTCTCTTCAGAATGATCATCCTAGAAAGAAGTAAAAACCTCTCTCTACAAACACAATTTAAAAGGTTTAGTGAGTCCCCAAATATCTCCTCTCCTAGGATTTTCTCTTTTTTTTAAGATTTTATTTATTTATTTGACAGAGAGAGAGAGCACAAGTAAGCAGAGCGGCAGGCAGAGGGAGAGAGAGAGAAGCTCTCCGCGGAGCAGGGAGCCCAATTTGGGGCTTGATCCCAGGACCCTGATCATGACCTGAGCCAAAGGCAGTCGCTTAACCAACTGAGCCACCCAGGCGCCCCTCCTATGATTTTCTTTTGCAATCTCTTTACTCCAGGCTGAATGAACATTTTTCTTGTATTTGTACCTGCCAAAACCAATACAACTTCAGGGATGTTACAAATGCTATTCTGCCCGTAAGGCCCTTCTGCCAGATGTCTCAATGACCCGCTCCCTCATTTAATCCATACCTCTGTCGCATTATCATCTCCTCACAGAAACTTTATCTCACCACCATATCTAAAAAAGCGATTTCCATCACTCTATCCTCTTCCTAAGTTTTACTTTATTATTTTTTGCTTATCATTTTATCTACTCATTGGTGTGTATTATTCATCTTCCCTCATGAACATATAGAGTTTAAAGAGCAAGGGCTTTCTCTATTTTTTCCATCGCAGTATTTTATGTTCTAAGCCATTCTTGCCACATAGTAGATAATCAAATATACTCAAATGAATGAGTGAGCATTTACTTCTGGTCCTGCCCTCATATGGCTTACAATGTAACTAAAACAGAAAACAAATAACCAAAACAAAAGCCAGAGAGTTACAGATGACAGTAAACATCTATGAAGGAAATACATAGAATGATGTTTACTATAGTGATTATGTGAGAATCTTAGGAGGGGTCAGGGAAAACATTTCTGAGCAGGTGACATTTAACTTGATGCCTATAGGCTAAGCAAAAGTGGTCCTTTGAAAAAGCAAGAGGCAAAACACACCAGTAGAGAAAACTGCAAATACTAAGGTCCTATATTAAAAGAAAGAGCCAAATGCTATGTAACTGATAGAAGGAAATAATATCAAAGAGGGGCTCCCTGAATGAATGCACAAGTAAATCAATGAATCTAACAGCAAGGAAAGGGATGTTTCTTAATAACAATTATACAATGACCTTGGTGTATGTAAGACACAATTTTCTGATGACTCCCAGCATTACCAATACTGAAGAAAGTAACTGCCTAAATATAACCCTGACCTATGCCCCAACAATAGCTGCTTTGCCTGAATCACATGAGCTTAGCTTTCTCACACTCATTCTAACCAGCACCTCACATGTCGCTCTTCCAGAATACAAAATGCACAGCCTGATGAGCCTATCCTGACATCTGTTTAAACAACATGAAAAGATTAAAAAAAAAAAAAAAGATTACATCTGCAGCAGAGACAGTAAAATAAATTCTAGTTCTGGTTTTGACAACAGCTTACAAGGTAACCTTATATTTGTGGCTTCATCTCAGATTTTTTTTTTTTTACCTGCAAAATAATGAGGTTTGACTGGATCATTTGTTGTCAAATTGTGTGCAGTAGAAATAAAACAGGGGTCCCCTTAGGGAAGGGCTAACCAGAGCAAGGAGACCTCTGGATATTAAGCTCTATTGTGACCAGTGAAGCACTGAGTTTTAGGAAATACTGGGGTTCCATGTAAGATTACACTTTAAAATGGTTGTTTCTGTATAGATTGACAGATTTGTGATAGAGGAAATACAGTTTAAATTTTTAATGATAAAATCTAAGTGCCATAAACATGTTCACTATAAAATTACTTCAAGTTTTCCCTATATTTGAACATTTTCTTAATGTCCCAAAATGGATACCACTATAAAAAATACAGTCATAGAATATTTTGGACTAATTAATCAATGCTTTACTAGCTCTTATATCCTATGAATCAACAGAGTTATAATCTAGCCTTTGCATTTAAGAGACAGTTTTTAAAATAATGCTAATATTTTATTGCTAAGAAATTATTGAATCTGTACCATCTTCTAGAAGATTGGATGCAGCTTTGGGGTGGAAGTGCCCTTTTTTTCAGTCTAGGTACTAGAACAGAGACAAACTCATCAAACACTCATAAATGTGCATGTGCGTGTGATTTTTAATGAAAGAATGAACAGAGGACATAATAGCTTAGTAGCCATTTTTCTAAATAATTTTATTTATTTTACTAAGTGACTAGGCCCTAAAAACTGGTTTGCATCTGAGTTTACAATGAAGATTTTGCACAGATGCAATGTTCCTTCCTTTCTCTTCTTCTGTACATGTTAGAAAATAATACAAGGCAAAAAGAATTTTGCAACTGAGTTCAGTAAAGTACTTACCAAAAAAGCCTCTATGGGCTTTTTAAGCCTCATCTCCACAAGATACAAAAGATACAAGACACAAAAATTGCCATCCTTTTGTCCGAAATATTTTACAATGATTAGCAAATCCCTCTTTCCACCGGGCCCAGAGAATGGGGACAGACTCTTTCTTTCTTTTCTCAAAATACTATAGGATTCCATTCAGTCTCACAAAGTCAATCCTTGGAGGACTGGTGATAAAATTAAGGTTGTCTAGTTTTGTACCTTAAGTGCAAACATTGATTTCCCTGTGTCCACTTGGCACAGAGATTGGGATATTAATTCCTTCATGGGTTTCTCTTAAGCACACTTCACAGAAGCCATTTACTGCACTGACTATCAAAACAGAAAAAGCAATAAATGAAAAACTGAATGTTCTAATATTCACAGTGGAAAAAACAAATAATAAAATATACAAAAGATTTTTTGTCCCTGGCTCACAGGTTGTGACACCAAGCACTCAGATATTTCAATTAATGTTAACTGAGCTTCATAACCATGACAGCAGGAGGTTATGAGCAGTTTCATTTCTGATCTGCTAACACATTAGAGAGTAAAGCACTTCTCCCCAAATGTCTTTCTTTAAGTGAGTAAACATGCAGAGAATTTTTCTTGTGATCAAATGGAATTTTTCTCCCATACTTTAATGAATTTTAAATGGTCTGTGTTCATTTTACTTGTTAATTACAGTCATGTGCACACGGAAGCTGATGAAAATCTAATTCACTCCTATTAGAGATGAGTAGTGTATTTCCAAATGTCTTCACTAAGGAGAAAAAGAGCCCACCGACAGAGCAAATAAAACCATTTCAAACAGCCAGCTGGCGAGGGTTATGCCCTGAATCACTATGGGTAAGAAATCATTACCTAGTGTCTTTCGATAATAAAGAATGACTAACTGAATGCTTGTTTTGCACCAGAAACTACAATAAGTATTTCAACTGCTTAATCTCATATAATCGTGACAACCTTTTGAAGGAGATCATCTGATGCTAATTTCAAAAATAAGGAAACTGAGGATTGATGAGGTAAATTGTTCAAGGTCACATAGCTGGTAATGATGGAGCTGTGACTCAACCCAGTTCTGTTTGATTCTAAGGCCCAAATACTGAAACCCTGCATGTAGCCGCCAATTCACCTAGTCCTCACCGTCACCCAGCACCCTAACTCAACTGCAGGAAACTAATTTTCACTCAGAATTCTTTTGTTTGCATGCCAGTTCTAGTCTGTGAATATAGAATATCAAGGTGTCAACTCTTGTAGACATGTCCTTTCTGAATTCTCTTCTCAGCATGGTGAAAGTGAAAATTAAAATTAAAAAAAAAAAGTCAAATAAAAGCTTCCAGAACTTTACAGAGTATATATTTTGTCAAGGAATGTATATCTTCTGAATATGAAGTATAAAAACATGTAATGACCAGCAGAAATAGAAGGTTGTATATTAAATAAATTTCACTTTACATTTTTATTTTTGTTTGCCAGTAAAAGTAAGGACATGATGCTAATTAACCAGTTGGCTAGTATTTACTATTTATATACAAACCTTATAGGAGGACTGAGCTTTGGAAAATCCAGTATTATTAATTAACAAATATTTGATATGTCAACATATCAAATATAAATAACTGATTAATATCCTGTAATTATTATCAACTTACATCTTTCAAGGAGGTATATCTTATAAAATGACTTTTTTTCTCTCTTTGCACTATAAAGAACACATCACTTTACTTAAACTTGAAGTAGTAACGTCATTGTTTGAGTCTGCACCGTATTTGTTTTTCCCTTCTGCTAAATAGTACCTTGATTTTCTTCTGGTGTGAAACCACACCTCATGCGTAGACAATATGATTAAAGGGCTCTGAGACTAGCCCAGGAATTGAGAGGCCAGCATAAGGCCATATCATGATTCAGATATGACCAAATGACCTCATGCAAGCCAATAGATTCAAACCCAGGACATTGTTGTTGCTGTTGTTGAATTGGAAAAGAAAGTTTCTTTCATTGAGTGCCACTAGCCTGCCTAGAAGTAAGCCCAGATCCCCTGGTAGTCCTTCTCCGACCTTAGAAGACTTGCCAGAAAACTTGCCAGAGACTGAAGTCAAATTCTAGGAAAGCAGACCCAAAAAAGGGAAAAGAAAAAAATCCTGAAGACATTTTTGAACACCTGGATCCAGCTGTGCCAGAAGGTGAGAACTTTCCAGGCAGATTTTTGTTTCCTGAGCCTATAAATTCCTTATTTTGTGCAATCTGTATGAGCTGCATTTTTAGTGTTTATACCTGAGAGTTCTACTAATACATTTTAACCTAAAGGAGAGAAATATTCATGGAGGTGTGACACACATGCAAAATTGAGAGGATTGCTTATGTCTGATTAAAAATAGCCTTTATAGGGGCAGCTGGGCGGCTCAGTAGGTTAAGTGTTTGCCTTCAGCTCAGGTCATGATCCCAGGGTCCTGGGATGGAGTCCCACATTGGAGCCTCATTGGAAAGCCTTCTGTTCCCTCTGCCTGCTCTACCTGCTGCTTCTCCTGCTTGTGCTCTCTCTCTCTCTCTCTCTCTCTCTCTCTGACAAATAAATAAATAAATAAAATGTTTTTAAAAATAGCCTTTATATAACATTTCTTTCTGTGTTTGAAGGCAATTAGGGAAATAAATACTGGAAGTTGTATAAAATAGATTTCTAGGCATAACCTTCAAATCACTACATAAAACCAATATAATAGCTAATCATATCCACTTATTCTGTAGGTAACTCCATAAATTCTATTTTTAATTGTGAAATTATAGCATTGTGAAATTATAGCATTATTGATTGAACAGACAGAATTCCCTTACAAAGCAAGGTGATAATTGTCTAACAAAAGACATTGCAGAAAGGTGGAGTTGTTTAAGAGTCAGTAAACCTGTTTTTTTTGTTTTGGTTTTTTTTTTTGGCTAGACAAAAAAAGTTTATTTTTTATTTTTTTTACCATAGTCATTTTATTTATTTATTAAGAGTCAGTAAACCTGGTTCTAAGTCACTATTACTTTTTCCTCTCTGGCTGTCAATGATCTCACCTAAAAAATGGGGATAATACTCTCTTGTGCTAGTCAGCTTTATTGATAATATAAAAGAGTATTTATGTGTAACCAACTGGAAGACATGACAAATATAAACAGCAAAGCTATATTCTTTGGATTAATCATTAAAATCTATTTCAGAACGGCATGGAGACAGCATATCATAAACATGTATAAGTTTTTACCCTCCTAACAGGTACATTTTTTAATATCAAAAAATGGGTATTATTTGTGTTTCTCATGCCTTCTGAATTTAACCATCCACTTGAGACATCAGAAAAGAGAAAGAATTCAGTACATCTACTTTCTGTGTGTTGGGAACCATGCAATCTCTGAACCTCCAGAGGCACTGCATCCCAGATTCCAACCCAAAAATTGATTATTGATGTTTTCCAAATGGTTCCCACCATATTCTTATAGGTTTCTATGGTTGTCCTCTAGTAAATGATATAGGCCTTTCACTCTCTCCTCTGCCAGATGTGGCTGCCATCTGCTGTCCCAAGGACACTCTCACTCCTCCACATGCACTTTAGCAGCATTCAAACTGATAATACCCTCTACCCTCAAATTATCTCTTATTCTTTGGCTACAGTCTGGGGAACCAAAGTTCAAATGTGACCCCCACTGATCATCACAGACTGCTTGTCTGAGACTTTTAGATGAAGATACCAAGAAGGATTCTTGAATTTACTGCCAAACTCAAATCATTGTCCTTCTCACACTTCCTACTGGGCAGCTGACTGCATAAGGTGCCATGCTCACCAACTGGCATTAATTAGCAAATGTAATAAAAAATGATCATAATTAATTACACAATTATGAACATTCCAAGTTTAATTCCACCAAAATTACTTCATGAACTATGTTGTGAATGATGCCTGGTTAAAGGAAAAGAGATATGAATAACTTTAAACACATTCTTAGTCATATACCAATAATCCATGCCACCAACGTATATAGATATAGATACATAGAATTGATCATGTACAGGATTACTGATACAACATTAACATCCCTACTTTTTTCAATCATTTCCAAAGATCGTTTGAACTTTAGGTTGACTGGCATTCAGTATTGCTTCATGACCTCTTTTTGTTTTTAACTGATTTATAGTTGACATACAATGTTGCATTAGTTTCCAGCGTACGGCATAGTGATTCAACAATTCTATTCAGTATGCTATACTCACCACAAGTGTAGTGACATCTGTCACCATACAATGCTATTACATTGACTAAATTCACTATGCTCCATGACTTCTTAAATGCAGTCATGTCCTATAATCAAGTTCTTCCAGGTAAGCTAAAAATAAGCTCTCTTCCTACAAAAGATCCCTTCCTTCCTCCTTCCTTCCTGCCTCCTTATTTCTCTTCCTTTTTTTCTTCCCTCTTTCCTTCCTCTATTTTTTCTTCCTCAATTTTTAGTGAGATCTTTCTATGTTTCAGATACTGTGCTAGCATGAAGAGAATATGGTACTTAATAAGACAGAAGCTCTCTTTCCTTCAAGGAAATTAAAATACAACAGAAGATAGTAAACTGGAATAATGGATAGATTGAGGAATGAACAGATAGTTGGATATGAAAATACAATTTTCATTTTGTAGATGTCTAAGTGTTAAATAAATATAGATGTTAAATCTACAACTCCTTCAATTCTGTGTTTGAAAATTTTCACAATAAAATTTTGGAAAAAATTCAATAGAAGATAAATAGAAATAAAATAAAATAAACAAGTCTATAAAGTAGAATAGTTGTTATGATGAGAGATGTACAAAATATTATGCAAGTTAATCTTATTTTAGGAGTAAAGGAAGGAGTCTTAGATTTCCAGATAAAGATTATAATGATAATTAAAATGTTTACTCTAATATCCATCGTGTAAAAGCCATGTGGATGTGGAGATGAACTTAATCCCCCATTTCTGGATTCTATTGGTTCAACTAACCTAGGCCTAAACCAGTCCACATGTGACAATTTCCTGTAATTGGGATAGGGCAAGAAATATGCATGTGACTCAGCTGGAGCCAAAGCAGCAAGAATAGGTGCTTCCTGGGGATATGGAGAATTTCTTTTCTTACTCTTTTGAAAAAAACTACCAACTGATATGAGGATTTTGAGAAACAAGACAGAGGATCATAGGGGAAGGGAGGGAAAAATGAAACAAGATGAAATCAGAGAGGGAGACAAACCATAAGATACTCTTAATCTCAGGGAAACAAACTGAGGGTTGCTGGAGGGGAGGAAGGTGGGAAGGATAGGGTGGCTGGGTGATGGACATTGGGGAGGGTATGTGCTATGGTGAGTGCTGTGAATTGTTTAAGACTGATGAATCACAGACCTGTACCCCTGAAACAAATAATACATTATATGCTAATTTAAAAAAAGCTATCAGACAGAAACCATTCTGTCTCTCCTTGGGGATAATGTGATGTGTTTTGTTTGACAGCTAGGACTGCTATATTCATTCTTCTATCATGACAGAAACAGCCTTAAGATGTGGCTGACAACTCAACCTTGATGACATCCCAGAGTCTATGATACAAACCAACTCGAAGGACACATTTACTTCTAGATTTTGAAATTGTGGGAGACAATAAAGTCCTTCTAATTTTTAAATTATTTTAAGTGTGTTTTCAATTATTGCAACACAAAATCCAAGTTTGTTCAGAGGACAATTTTTGTGGTTCATTTGTTTGTTTTATCTCTAATATATATTGTTCTTAGTTTGTCAGTTTCAATTGACTAGCTTTTTCAATGCTTCAGAGCCCATGACATGCAACCTCTGCTGGTGGGTCAAAAGACAACATAAATGAAAATACAATGTTGTGCCCAAGTCCTACCTCTAGACAGAAGAGTACATGGAAATGAAGCTGGTATATCTTGGCCCTCCCTCCCTAGCTCCAAACTGTCTACTGGTACTCTAATGTAAACATTTCCAAACATTTCAAAATTTTCAATTTGCTCTTAAATGGACAATAAACTTTTAACATGTTATACTCATTGTCTCAGAAGTCTACACCTTCTTATCACAGGTAATATTTCTTTTTTCCAAATGTCTATTTGGAAACAGCTCAGCGCATCTGTTAGTATTTAGCTGCTGTATTTAAACCAAACTTTCTCAAATGTTTGTAATCATAGGAGGATAAACAAAAACAAATGCTGGCATTGTTTAAAAAATTAATTCAGTGTTTGAGAAAGTAGGGATTTCTTTCTATATACTGAGTATATGTTACTGGCTTACTTTTATACTTATGCCCATATATTTATTGAGAGAAAAATTCTAAAAAAAATAATACTGACCATATTCTGGGGCTTATGGATCAGTGCAGCATATTTCACCTACTATACCAGTCAGTAGAAATTCTAAACAGTACTCAACTTTTATTGGTCCTCCTTGCAGATATAAAAACAAGAATCTTTTGACCTGTAAGTAACTGTAGATATTACTCTACAAGGAGAGGCATATTGAGAATGAAAGCCATGTAAATGCAGAATGGATGATACAAAGGAAGATCAAATGTGTCTCCAGGAGCCTTCAAATTTCTTTTCACAGTCCTCTCCTTCTCTCCAAATTTTGTTTCTCACCTTCTGGACCCTACACCCAAGACTTTGTGCAAGAAGATCAGTTTTTTACTCCATATCCCAGTCTTTTCTTACATACTTGTATTAGTCTTCTATTGGTACCCAAACAAATTACCATATGTTTGGTGGCTTCAAACAACACAGATTTATTATACCACAGCTATGTAATTCAGAAATCTGGGCATTCCCAGTATCAGCTGGGTTTCTGCTCCAAGTTTCACCAGGCCAAATCAAAGTGTGAGCCAGACTGCATTATTTTTTGGACACTGGGGAAAAATCTGCTTCTAAGCTTATTCAGGTAGTTGGCCAAATTTATTTCCTTGTGCTTATAGAACCGAGGTCCCCATTTCCTCAGTGGTGTTGGCTAGGAGTCTTTCTCAACTTCTCACTGAGGTCCACATTTCTTCACTTGTAACTCTTTCTATCTTCTAAGCCAACAACACATTTAGTCTTAATGCTTTGAGCCTGTCTAACCTACCCCAAAACTTCATTTCTCATCTGCCTTCCTCTTCTGTTTTTAAGGACTTGTATAATTACATGGGCCAGATAATGTTTGTATCACATGGGCAAAACAGTAATGTCCTTATGTTAAAGTCAGTGGGTTAGCAGCCAAATTTCTTCAGCAAAGTATCTAGATTAGTACTTTTTAACAGCTTTATTGGCGTGCAATTCACATACAAAAACTACACATGTTAAATGTATACGATTTGGATATATGAATACACTCATGATACCATCACCACAATTAAGGTAATAAACATATATCACCTCCAAAAGTTTTCTTGTGTCACCCTGTGTTTACTGTTGTTTAGTGTTTTGTTTTGCATTTGTTGTGGTAAGAATGCTTAATATGAGATCTCTCTTAACAAATATTTTAAGTACACAATACCATATTGTTAACTATAGGCACTATGTTGTATAGCAGATCTCTAGAATTTATTAATCTTGGATAAAGAAACTTTATAACCATTAAGCAACAACCCCCACATTCCCACCCCTTTCCCCACCAGCCCCTGGCAACCACCATTCCATTATCCCACCATTCTGTTTCTTGGAGTTTGATTATTTTAGATTCCTTGTATAAGTGGAACGAATCATGCAGTATTGGTCCCTCCATGACTGGCTTACTTCACTTAACATAATGTCTTCCAGGTTCATCCATGTTGTTGCAAAGGCAGGATTTACTTCTTTTTCAAAGCTAAATCATATCCCAACATATGTGCATATCACATTTTCTTTCTCCATTTGTCCATCTGTGGATATTTGGGTTGTTTCTATATCTTAGCTATTGTGAATAATGCTGCAATGAACATGGAGGTTCTGATATCTCTTTAACAACCTGATTTCAGTTCTTTTGGATATATACCCAGAAGTTGGATTGCTGGGTTATACGGTAATTCTAGGAATCCCCATATTGTTTTCTGTAGTGGCTATAACCTTTAACATTCCCACCAAAAATGTACAAGTGTTCCAATTTCTCCATATTTTCTCCAACATTTATTGCCTTTTGTATTTCTTATAATGATCATCCTAAGGTGATAACTCATGGTTTTGATTTGCATTTCCCTGGTGATTACTAATGTTGAGCACATTTTCATATACCTAGTAGTTATTTATATGTCTTCTTTGAAGAAATGTCTAATCAGGACTTTTGCCCATTTCTATTTGGGCTGGTTGTTTTTTTTTTTTCCTCCC
>LNAC01000074.1:2963947-3142235 GCA_002007465.1 Ailurus styani
TCTCCTCCCCTCCCCTCCCCTCCCTTCCTCTCTCCTCTCCTTTCCTTTCCTTTTCTTACTGAGTTGTAGGAGCTACTTAAACACCTTGGAGAGTAACCCTTCCTTTTTTATTGGATAAATGCTCTGCAAGTTTTTTCTTGCATTCTACAGGTTGCCTTTTCACTCAGTTGATTGTTTACTTTTCTGCGAGCAGCTTTTTAGATTGGTATAATCCCACTTATCTATTTTTGCTTTTGTTCCTGTTTTTTCTCATATCCAAGAAATCATTGCCAAGACTAATGTTAACATGCTTTCCCCCATCTTTTTTTCTAGATTTACAGTTTTTGATCTTATGAGTAAATCTTTAACATTTTAAGTTGATTTTTGTGTGTGGTGTAACATAGAGATCCAGTTTCATTCTTTTGTTTAAAGACCAGAACCATTTGTTGAAAAGACTGTTTTTTCTGATTATGTATTCACAGCACCTTTGTCAAAGATCACCTGCATATTTAGGTTTATTTCTGAGCAATCTACTGTGTTCCACTGGTTTATGTGTCTGTCTTATGCCATACTATTTTGATTACTGTAGCTTTGTAACATATTTTGAAAGTAGGTGGTATGATGCCTCCAGCTGTGATCTTTTTCTTAAGATCACTTTGACTTCTTTGGATCTTTTGTAGTTCCACATGAATTTTATAATTTTTTTGAAAAAATTCCATTGTGAGGGAGTGTCTGGTTGGTTAAGCAATGTACTCTTGATTTTGGCTCAGGTCACGATCTCAGGTTCGTGAGATCAAGCCCTGTGTTAGGCTCCATCCTGTCTGTGCAAGGAACCTGCTTAAAATTCTCTCTTTCCCTCTTCCTCTGCCCCTACACGCTACCTTGTGCACACACTTATTCTCAAAAAAAAAAAAAATCCATTGGGATTTTATGAGGATAGCACTGATTCTGTAGATCACTTTAGGTAATATGGACATTTTTTTCAAGTTTTTACTTAAGTTCCAGTTAGTTAACACACAGTATAATATTAGTTTCAGGTGTAGAATTTAGTAATTCATCACTCACATACAAAACCCAGTACTCATCACAACAAGTGCTTTGCTTGATAATCATCACCTATTTAAACCATCCCACCACCTGCTTACCTTCACTCCAGTAACCTTCAGTTTGTTCTCTACAGTTAAGATTCTGTTTCCTGGTTTGCCTCTTTTTTTCCCTCCAATGTGTTCATTTGTTATGTTTCTTAAATTCCACATATGAGTGAAATTATATGGTATTTGTCTTTCTCTGACTGACTTATTTCACATAAATAGTCTCTAGCTCCATCCATGGTATTGCAAATGGAAGGATTTGCATATATATACCACTTCTTTATCCATTCATCAGTCAGTGGGCATTTGGGATCTTTTCATAATTTGGCTTTCATAGATAATGCTGCTATAATATAACACAAGGGTGCATGTATACCTTTGAATCAGTATTTTTGTATCCTTTGGGTAAATACCTAGTAGCGCAATTGCTGGATTGTAGGGCAGTTCAATTTTTAACTTTTTGAGGAATCCCCATACTGATTTCCAGAGTGGCTGCAACAGTTTGCATTCCCACCAACAGTACAAGGAGGTTCCCCTTTCTCTGCATCCTCACCAACATCTGTTGTTTGCTTTGTTGTTAATTTTAGCTATTCTGACAGTTGTGAGGTGATATCTCACTGTAGTTTTGATTTGTATTTCCCTGATGATTAGTGATGTTGAGCATCTTTTTATGTGTTTATTGGTCATCTGCATGTCTTCTTCAGAAAAATATTCATGACGTCTGCTAATTTTTTTAACTGGATTATTTGTTTTTTAGGTGTTACATTTTATAAGTTCTTTATATATTTTGGATGCTAACCCTTTATCAGATATGTCATTTGGAAATATCTTCTCCCATTCTGTAGGCTGCCTTTTAGTTTTGTTGATTGTGTCCTTCACTGTGCAGAAGATTTTATTTTGATGAAGTCTCAATAGTTTATTTTTGCTTTTGTTTCCCTTGTCTCAGGAGACGTAGCTAATGAGAAGCTGCTACAGCCAATGTCAAAGAAGTTACTGGCTGTGTCCTCCTCCAGGATTTTGATGGTTTCCTGTCTCAGTTTAGGTCTTTCATCCATTTTGAACTTATTTTTCTGTGTGATGTAAGAAAGTAGTCCACTTTTATATTCTTTTGCATGTTCCTGTCCAGTTTTCATAATACCATTTGTTAAAGAGATTTTTCCCATTAGATATTCTTTCCTGCTTTGTTGAACATTAGCTGGCCATACGGTTGTGGGTCCATTTCTGGGTTTTCTATTCTGTACCAGTGATCTACGTGTCTATTTTTGTGCCAGTACCATACTACATTGATCACTTCGGCTTTGTGTATAACTTAAAGCCTGGAATTGTGATGCCTTCAGCTTTGCTCTTCCTTTTCAAGATTGCCTTGGCTATTCAGGGTCTTTTGTGGTTCATATAAATTTTAGGATCGTTTGTTCTAGCTCTGTGAAAAATACTGGTGGTATTTTGATAGGAACTGCATTAAATGTGTAGATTGCTTGGGGTAGTATAGACATTTTGGCAATATTTTTTCTTTTGATCTGTGAGGACAGAATGGTTTTCCATTTATTTGTGTCATCTTCAATTATTTTTTAAGATTTTATTTATTTATTTCACAGAGGGAGAGAGATCACAAGGAGGCAGAGAGGCAGGCAGAGAGAGGACAAGAGGACTCTGCTGAGCAGAGAGCCCAATGCGGGCCTCGATCCCAGGACCCTGAGATCATGACCTGAGCCGAAAGCAGAGGCTTTAACCCACTGAGCCACCCAGGCGCCCTCATCTTCAATTTCTTTCATCAGTGTTTTATAGTTTTCAGAACATAGATCTTTTACCTGTTTGGTTAGGTTTATTCCTAAGTATGGTTCTTGGTGAAATTGTAAATGGAATTGATCTCTTGATTTATCTTCCTGCTGCTTCATTATTGGTATATAGAAATGTAGCAGATTCCTGTACACTGATTTTGTATCCTGCTATTTGACTGAATTTATGAATCAGTTCCAGCAATTTTTTGGTGGAATCTTTCAGATTTCTTATGTAGAGTATCACATCATCTATGAATACTGAAAGTTTTACTTCTTCTTTCCTGAATTGGATTCCTTTTATTTCTTTTTTTGTCTGATTGCTGAGGGAAGAACTTCCAGTATTATGTTAAATAAGAGTGGCGAGAGTAAACATCCCTGTCATGTTTCTGACGTTAAAGGAAAATCTTTCCACTTTTTTTCCCCATTGAGGGTGTTGTTAGCTATGGGTTTTTTGTACATGGCCTTTATGATGTTGAGGTATGTTCCCTCTATCCCTACTTTGTTGAAGGTTTTTATCATGAATGGATGTTGTTGTCAACTGCTTTCTCTGCATCTATTAAGTGGATCATATGCTTCTTGTCCTTTCCTTTATTAATGTGGTATATCACATTGATTTGTGAATATTGAACCATTCATGCAACCCAGGAATAAATCTCACTTGATGTGGTGAATGATTCTTTTAATGTACTGTTGGATTTGATTTCACAGTGTTGTGGTGAGAATTTCTGCATCCATGTTCATCAGGGATATTGGCCTGTAGTTCTCTTTTTTAGTGGAATCTTTGGTGTTGGAATCAGGTAACAATGCTGGCTTCATTAATAGAATGAGTTTGGAAGTTTTCCTTCCATTCCTACTTTTTGGAATAGTTTGAGAAAAATAGGTATTAACTCTTCTTTAAGTGTTTGGTATATCCCCTTGGAAGCCATCTGGCCCTGGGCTTTTGTTTATTGGAAAATTTTTGATTACTGATTCAATTTCATTGCTGTTTATAGATCTGTTCAAATTTTCTATTTCTTCCTGCTTCAGTTTTGATAGTTTATGTGTTTCTAGAAATTTATCAATTTCCAGGTTATCCATTTCCATTATCCAGATTGCCCAATTTGTTGGCATATAATTTTTCATAATATTGTCTTATAATTGTTTGTATTTCTGTGGTGTTGGTTGTGATTTCTCCTGTCTCATTAGTGATTTTATTTATTTGGGTCCTTTCTCTTTTCTTTGTGATAAGTCTGGCTAGGGGGTTGTCAATTTTATTAATTTTTTCAAGGAATCAGCTGCTGGTTTCATTGATCTGTCCTACTGTGGTTTTGTTTGTTTCTATATCACTTATTTCTGTGCTAATCTGTATTATTTTACTTCTTCTGCTGGCTTTAGGCTTCATTTGTTTTTCTTTTTCTAGCTCCTTTAGGAGTTCGGGTTGTGTACTTGAGATTTTTCTTGCTTTCTGAGGCAGGCGTGTACTGCCGTATACTTCCGTCTTATTACCCCTTTTACTGAATCCCAAAGGTTTCACACCATTGTGTTTTCATTTTCATTTGTTTTCATGTGTTTTTTTTAATTTCTTCTTTAATTTCCTGGTTGGCCAATTCATTCCTTAGTAGGATATCCTTTAGCCACCTTGTATTTGTGGTGTTTACTATATTTTTTTGCAGTTGACTTCAAGTTTCATAGCCTTGCAGTCAGAAAATATGCATGATATTGTCTCAATATTTTTGTATTTGTTGAGGCCTGATTTGCAACATAGTATGTGATCTATTTTGGAGAATGTCCCAAATGCACTTAAAAAGTGTATGTATTCTGCTGCATTCGGATGAAATGTTCTGGATATATCTGAATATATCTGAAATATAACAATTCAAAGCCATTGTTTCCCTGTTGATTTTCTGCTTAGATGATCTGTCCACTGATATAAGTGGGGTGTTAAAGTGCCTTACTATTATTAGATTATTATGAATGGGTTCCTCCTTGTTTGTTACTAATTGTTTTATGTTTTGGGGTGCTCCACAGTTGGGGGCATAAATATTTACAATTGTTAGATCTTCTTGTTTGATAGACCCCTTTATTATGATGTGGTACCCTTCTTCATCTCTTATTACAGTCTTTGGCTTAAAATCTGGTTAAAATTTATGAAATGAGTATTGCTACTCAGGCTTTCTTTTGATATCCATTTGCATGGTAAATATTTCTGCATCTCTTCACTTTCAATCTGCACATGTCATTAGGTCTAAAGTGAGTCTCTTGTAGGCAGCATATAGATTGGTCTTGTTTCTTTGTCCATTCTGACACCCTATGTCTTTTGATTGAAGCATGAGTGCATTTACATTCAGAGTAATTATTGATAGATATGAATTTAGTGCCATCTTATTACTTGTTTTGTCATTGTTACTGGAGATGTTCTCTATTCCTTTCTAGTCTTTGTTTCTTTTGGTCTTTTCCACTCAAAGAGTCCATTTTACTATTTCTTACAGGGCTGGTTTAGTGGTCACAAATTCCTTTAGTTTTTGTCCAGGAAACTCTTTATCCCTCCTTCTATTCTGAATGATAGTCTTTCTGGATAAACTATTCTTGGCTGCATATTTTTCCCATTCAGCACACCGAATGTATCATGCCACGCTGCTCTGGCCTGCTACATTTCTGTGGTACATTTCTGTGGAGAGATCTCTTGCTAACTGTATTTGTCTTCCCTTGTATATTAGGAACTTCTTTTTTCTTCTTTTAGGATATTTTCTTTATGTCTAGATTTTTCAAATTTCACTACAGTATGTCTTATTGTTGGCCTACCTTTGTTGATTTTAAAGGAGTTTTCTGTGCCTTCTGGACTTGGATGTCTATTTTCTTCCTTTTTATCCTATTTTATCTCCTATATCATTTATTTGTTCCTCTGCTTCTTTCATCCTTGTGGCCATTACATCCAGTTAGTTTTGAGTCTCAGTTACTGCATTTTTCATTTTGGACTGATTACTTTTTAGCTCTTTTATCTCTGTGGTAAGGGACTCCCTGGCATCTTCTATGCTTTTCTCAAGCCCAACTAGTATCCTCATGATAGTTTCTTTAAATTTTCCATCAGACATATTACTTATTTGTTTTGACTAGATCCCCAGCTGTGACCTTTTCTTGTTTCTTCTTTTGGGATGAATTCTTCCATCTTGCATTTTGTCTAGGTCTCTGTCTTCTTCTCTGTGTTATAAAAGCCTATTGCATTTCCTGCTCTGAGAGTAATGGCTTCATGAAAAAGAGGTCACATACTGTTTAGGGTCTGGCACTTCAGGCAGTGTCTCTGATGTGTGCTGCTTATACTCTCCTACTGTGTTTTGGCTACCCTATCCCTCAGGTGTGTCTGCAGAGGTTTTTCTTGCATGCAATGGGCAGCGTTTAGATCTTGGCTAGAGTATGGTGAGTTTTAACTAGCTGTGCTCTGGTCTGCTTGTTAAATGAGACCTGATACTATTTCCACTAGAACTGAAGCCTTGAAGAACTCTATGGTCAGTAGATGTGGAGTGTGTAGAGGTTTTAGCTGGGCTTCTGGGGAAGAAGCCTGTTTCACTGGTCCTGAGGCACAGTTGCCTGAGAAAAGCAGTACCAGCAAAGCACAGGGCAATGGAACTTGGTATGAGCTCGTTAGGCAGCCAGTTTTGGTGCTATACTGTTTACTTAAGTTGGTTTATACTGAGGGGCAGGGGAGGAAAATGGCACTAGCCAGCTCCTTTGTCTCCACATAAGGGACTCAGTGCTTGCTGCATTCAAGGAAACATTCTCAGAAGAGGGAATAATTTCCTCTCATGAGTTCCAGGTGTTTTTCAGATTATTGTTTTCATGTTGTGTCTGCATTGCTTGCCTGCCTGGAGTGGCAAAGTGCCCTCCAAGCTCTATCCCAGCCAAACCTGCTGACTTTTGAAACTCCAGGGGCTCCTGGGTGGCTCCGTGGGTTAAGCCTCTGCCTTCGGCTCAGGACGTGATCTCAGGTTCCTGAGATCGAGCCCCGCATGGGGCTCTCTCCTCAGTGGAGAGCCTGCTTCCCCCTCTCTCTCTGCCTGCCTCTCTGCCTACCCGTGATCACTCTCTCTGCCAAATAAATAAATAAAATCTTTAAAAAAAAACTCCAAACTCTAGGGATCTGGTGTGGTGGGGACCTGTGCTGGTCTTCTGGAGGAGGATCTCGCCACACTGGGAATGATGACGTTTTCACTGAAAAGGACAGTTGTGTTGGAGTTCAGGGGCATAAGATATGAAGCAAAGTAGGCTAAATAGCCAGTGTCCAATTTAGCCACCCTCAGCAGATGTCTCTAAGCCTATCCTACAGGGCAGGGAGGAGAAATGTGTTCCACCAGCTCTCTTATGTCCTGAGAGGTGGCCGCAAATGTCACCTCTCACAGACGTACCCCAAGAAGAGTAAACAGTCTCTCTCCATGCACCTTAGGTGATCCTCGGATCACACAGTTTGCCCTGGGGTTGCCTGTGTGCCTTCTCTTCAGGAATAGGGCAGCACCCTCAGGGCTGTATCCCAGCCAGGCTCACAAAAATCAGCCTTTGTCATTGTCCCAGCCAATGGCTTTGGGGAAGTGTTCTCCTAGTGTGTGTCCCTGTGTGTTCCAGTCTCATCTTTCTCTGCAACCAAGCCTCCCTCCCCTCTGTAGCATCCGTAATCCATTTCTCCCCCAAACCATGCTCTGCACCTTCTACATTCCTCACTGTGGCCTCTTCTCTCCCTCTAGTTTCATCAGTCCTCAGGTCAAGTTCTTGGTTATTCAGAGTGATTCAATAGTTATCTAGCAAGCATAGGGCCTCCTACCATCTTAGCACTCCCATTGGTAATATGAACATTTTTAACAATATTATGTCCTCCAATCCATGAATATGGGATATCTTTCCATTTACTTGTGTCTTATTTAATTTCTTTCATTAATGTTTTATAGTTTTCAGTATGTACAAGCCTTTTACTTCCTTGATTAAGCTTACACCTAGGTATATTTTTTCTTTTAGATACCATTATAAATAAGATTGCTTTCTTCACTTCCTTTTTTGATAGTTTCTTGGTAATATATAGAATCACAAATGATTTTGTATGTTATGTTTATGTTATGCATATTGATTTTGCATTCTGTAACTTTATTAAATGTATTTATTAGTTCTAAGCTTTTTGAGTCGATACTTAGGGTTTTCTATATATAAAATCAACCATCTACAGAGATAATTTTATTTCTTCCTTTCTGATTTGAGAGTCTATTTTTTTACTTTCTTGCCTAATTATTCTGGATAGGACCTCCAGTATTATGTTGGATAGAAGTGGCAAGAATTGACATCCTTGCCTTGTTCCTTATCTTAGAAGGAGAACTTTCAGTTTTTCACTGGTGACTGTAACACTAGCTATAGGCTTGTCATAATTTGTCTTTATTTTATTAAAGTGCATTTTTTCTATACCTAGAAAAGTAACAAAAAGAGCAATAAAAGGAAGAGTTGGTTTTTAAATGATAAGCAAAATCGAAATGTTTCAATAGACTAAAAAATAAAAAAGAGAAATGCAAATAAAATTAGAAATGGAAAAGGAAACATTACAACTGATGCCACAGTAATGCAAATGATCACAAAAAACTAACTGGAAAATTATACATCAGTGTATTATATAACTTGGAAGAAATGGATAATTCCTGGAAATATACAATGTACCAATACTGAATCATGAAGAAATAGAAAATCTAAACAGACCAATGACAGGAAAGAAACTGAATGAATATAAAGACTTCCTAACAAAGAAATTTAACCCAGGACTAGATGGCTTCACTGATGAATTCTGCAAAATATTTAAAGAAGAATTAATGACAATCCTTCTCAAACTCTTCCAAAAAATTAAAGAAGACAGAACATTTCCAAACTAATTTTACAAGGCCGGCATTACCCTGAAACTAAAGC
This sequence comes from Ailurus styani, assembly GCA_002007465.1. NCBI lineage: Eukaryota > Metazoa > Chordata > Mammalia > Carnivora > Ailuridae > Ailurus > Ailurus styani. The sequence continues at coordinate 2,972,703 of LNAC01000074.1, forward strand.
CAAGGATACTACAAGAAAAGGAAAGTATAGGCCAATACCTCTAATGAACATAAATGTAAAATCCACAACAAAATACTAGCAAAATATGAAAGGATCATACACCATGATAAAGTGAGGCGATACTTAGGGTTTTCTGTATATAAAATCCAAGGATCCAAGGGTGGCTCAAAATACACAAATCAATAACTACGATACACCACAAAATGTATTTAACAAAATTCATCATTTTCTCATGATAAAAATGCTCACAGCTTAGGTTAATATTTGATTGTAAAATCAGGAGATATTAATCTGGAGAATGAGCAATCTATAGACTTTTCACCACCACATTCCTCCATTCTCCAAAATGTAACTTTCCTACATTCTGTTCTGCCACCTAGGGGAAAGAACTTAAATTTTACTTAAGATTAATGCTGATACAAGCTTAATAGGAACCTCCTTCCAAATGTGGGTTTAATTTATACCTCTCAGATACTTTGGTCATGGGAAAGTCTTGATGTTCTTTTGAAGCATGTTTTCAAATATTATATCCTTGGTTACAGTCTACTTTGTGTCCTCCTCTGAATTCCCTACAGGTGATAAGTACCCCATTCCAGTTTTTACAACACTGAACTTCTTTCCCATGTTTGGGGTGCTCCTCACTTTGTGAATATCTCCCACCATAAAAGCTAGAAAACGCTGGATACCCACTTCTATAGGTGTCGATGTTATAGCATACACATATGACCTAGATTCAGCCAGTTAAGTGCATCAGAGCTAGTGACTAGAGCAGCAAAAGTGGTGAGGATCTCTCTCTTTGTAACAATGGTAACGGTTTCTGAAAATAATAAATCCCAGGAAAATTGCCAATCCTATTAACAACCTAACTCTATGATTTAGTTTTAGATGTGGTTTCTACCTGTAGAGCTTTGAGTCTTGTCTTCCAGCTCCCCAATAATTCTATAAATTCCCAGTATCCTTTTAATAAAATCTATTTCTGTTTTCTCAGCCAAAGTCTGCTTTGGTTGTTCTCAACCAAGAACAATGAGTTATACAAACAACATCAAATGTTCTCAGGAAGACTTTGAAAGAGTTAATGGCACTTCACAGGGAATCTGATTTACCACAGTCCATGTCTCGGGTTCTGAAAGAGTGGAATACAGCTTTGCCCCTCATATATTTCTGCTACTCATCCAGGGACTTTAATTTGAAAGAATTTAGCTATGCATTTGGAAATTGCCAATTTAATTCCTACTTTGTTTTTGTTTTGATATCAAGTCATTTTTTTTCTATTTTCATGACTAAGTGTTCAATGAATTATAAGCGAACAAAAATTGTCAATTTTGATATATTTGCATAAGAAATGAGTGTAATGATATTATATTACATTCCAGTAAAATAAATTCATAGTCACAGTCATTCAGATGAAAATCATACATATTTTTTCATTTAATGAAATTTTGAGTTTTTCATTTAGAAGATTAAAATTAAATGCTGTATGTTCTTAGGCAAGCCTTGAAAGTAGTTTCAAACAAGAGCACAGAAACAACAATAAAAGGCTAAAGTTTACACATAATACTTAGTTTAAATCATTCATTTGGCTGCACCATGTTTTTTTTATTCTTCAATTTCTCACTCTTTTTTTCTTTTGCTGCAGATCACATGGAACTAAAGAGAGCCCAAATATCTAACTGTGGCCACTTATCCAAAACTTTGAATGATGGGTAAAATTAGAGGCAGACATCTCTTATAAATGAATGCCAATAGAAATTGAATGAAAAAGAGAAAAACATAAAAGTCACACACCAGTAATTATTGCTCATTGATATCACTTCCATTTTATTTTAGACATTGGCTAGAATAGAAAATGGTTAAGTTGTCCAGAATACATCTTTGTATTCTCTATCCTGCTTTACAACAATGCTTAGTTCTGAATCTGGATGGTGGATCTAACTGGCATGATTCTCCTGTCTTATACCTGGTTTATTATTAAATACAGTTTTAAAAGTTAAATTAATATTAACAAATTCTTTAAAGCAAGTCACCTTTGTAGATTATGATTCCTCCCCAGGCTTTTTAAATGAAGTTTTACCAGAAACATTATTTATTTTGTGTCAACTTAAAATTCATAGAAAACAGAACAGAACTCATTCTGTATCTGTAACTAGCTATAACAAACATTTATTAGCAAGTCATTCCAGATGACTGTTTTGCTAAATTAGATTCATTTAGAGTTACCAATCTTGAGTGCAATCAATCAATAAATAGTTTCGAGCACTAACTATACTGTATACATTTTCAGGATGTGCGTGCTTGTGTGTGAGAGAATGTGTGTGTTTGTGTGTGTATGAGTGTGTTCTCATGCCCCATGTGCAATGTCCTTTCTCCTTGAAGGGAATTCTCCACTGCAAATATAATCAGTGGGATACTTTACATCCTTTCTCTCTATAGGAGGCTGGACAGAGGAAGGTTATAAAATCTTTAATCATTCTGCCCACTTGGCTGGGAGCCATATGCAAGTAATGAACCAATCACAATCTCCAAATCTACCTTTGATTTTGAGGTAGAGTAAGAGCACCTGCCTCCTTCAATATATTATATGTTTCCTTTCTTTCTACCCCTCCTGCCCACTTGCACACCTTACAAGTTTGATTCTCCAGCCTTTACGTTACACTTTGAATTCTAAAAAGATTTTTATTCAATTTATCTTTTTCTAAGTATGTCTAGAGATGGTTTCAGTTGCTTGCAATAAAGAAACTAAAAACCCAAGCACCCTGACTGATAAACTATTAGGTTTAAGGGATAGTACTGACTACTTATAATGGTGCAGATATTCAGGAAAAGTAATTGTATGTGTAGGTGAGGGGCATGGAATAGAATGTTGATGCTAGGTTTACAAACACTGATTGTCTAAAACACCACACTCTTTCTTTTTTTTTAATAGCATTAAAATGACTCTATGAAAATATCTCAGTATTTTCTTTTCCAAGTAAGCACATCCAATTTTTTAAAGTAAAAAAATGCCAGGTTTGAACCTTTAATTTAGCAAACATGTACCTTTTAAAAAAGAGAAAAATGAAAAACTAAACAAAAATTTATAAAATCAACTTTGACTGCCATCACCATTACTACAAAATTTTAGAAAACTGATTATGTTTGCATCTCCAGCCTTCTACAGTTGAGCTTATGTACTTTCACTGTTTAAATTTTACTTGTCATAAGTGAGAAGCTAAGTAAGTGAAAGAAGCTTTAAAAAGATTTGCACCCAGCATCACTGCATCAGAGTTGCAGACATCCAACTCAGACTCATGAGCTTGCCTTCAGATTTAATTCTAGATGTCCTTTCTCTCCTGCACATGTGAATAAATAGGAAAATGATTTCCGTTAGCTAGATCTCTGGTTTAAGCAGAAATGCAATCATCATAGTTCCTAAGTGTTGTGTGTACACTCTCTAACTCAATTTTCTCAGCATTATTTAGACACGCTCACTGCTTAAACCTGATAGGAAGCCTTCCCGCCCATACCAATTAACCTAACCCTGCAATTTAGTTTTACCCACTCGTCCTTGAATCCTCCCTTGTTCTCCTCTGTACCGCTTATTTGAATTGGTTTGAATCCTTTCCCAGAAAGTGTTTGTAATCTAAAATTGTCTTAATCTCCTTGGTCCAATTTTTCCTGCTCTTTAATTTCCCATGGGACCCAAGTGGATAACCAAACTTTTCCTCACATCACATGGAACACTATTTTTTTAAATACAATTTTCTTTTTGTGTTTTTCCCAGGGGAACTGGCTTTCTAAAAACAGCAGTCATCAGCCAAACCACAATAAAGAGCTTCTCTTGCTCCTGTTCTCATGGGGTTTCTAGATGATTCTCTCGGCAGATCCAGAAAGGAAAGAAGGGACAAAAATATGTCTTAACTGCCAACCTAAGGCTACTCTCTACAGGTTAAGCATTGAAAAATATAAATTAGTTCAGAGGTAGAAAGTCAACCATGCCCTTGGAATGACAAATTCTATGGGTACTTGGGACCAGACTTAAATAAAGAAATGAAGTTTAGAGAGATCTTCAATTTGGTTCAAATAAAAAATTATTAACCTTGCATCACTTGTCATTATAAACACAAAATACCATCACTGGAGGGGATGAGAATATTCTCTGAAGATTTCATTTAGTACTTTGTACTCTTAGGTCATCATTTTTTTTTTCACATTTTACAAAAGCCTTTAAGGAAAAATACTCATGGAAAGTTTAAAGTACATCCTGCTTCATAGTGGATTTCAAAGAATTACAGAAACCTATCCATGTTGTGCCATCCAACATTCATTTGCCAATATTTATTAAATGTCTCGCATCAATCAGATCTGTGCCACTTGTTACGAATAAAAACAAAACAACTAGTAAGACACAGCCTGGGGCCTTGGGGACTTCACAGTCTAGTATATTGATTAAAATAAAGCCTCTATTATTTTATTTTTTTAACTCAATTAACATATAATGCATCATTAGTTTCAGAGATAGATGTCAGTGATTCATCAGTCTTATATAATATTAGGTCATCATCTTTAGAGCTTCTATGATTAACCTTGAAGTGACAATATGTGTTCATAGGTTTAATTGGCTTATTTGGATACATAAATTCATGATTTTCTGTAAAAACACTGACAGATATTCATGTCACTCTACATGCATTCACATTTTTCTCATATATCTCTAGGTAGGAATTTTTTTAAGATTTTATTTATTTATTTGACAGAGAGAGAGATCACAAGTAGGCAGAGAACCAGGCAGAGGGAGGGGGGGGAGAGGGAAGCAGCCTCCCTGCTGAGCAGGGAGCCCGATGCAGGGCTCCATCCCAGGGCCCTGAGATCATGACCTGAGCCAAAGGCAGAAGCTTAACCCACTGAGCTACCCAGATGCCTCTCTAGGTAGGAATTTTTATGTTGATATTCTCTGTCCTATAAATAAATTGAGCCTTGTAATAAGATGTTGTAACAAACTGGTTAACTTGGGATTTAAGATGTATACAAAATAGATTTCCTATAAAACTAATAAAGCAACACAAAATATCTTGACATAACCAATTTCTCTTCAGCATCATAATGATTTTAAGTGGTTTCTCTATAGCATTATACATGTTAAGGGAAAATAGAGTTTAGGTAACAAAAATTCCCAGAATTCTTTATTTCTATTTCTTCAAATAAGCTTCTTTCTGTTTTTCATAGTAGATTATGGAACAAAGACTCTAACAATAATAACATACTAGACCCTGTATTTGCATAATTTTAGTTTGTCCCCAAAATAACCTTATGAGTTAGGTATCCACATTACTTCAGTTTTATAAAGGTATTAAGGGTGGCTTAGAAAGAACTGTTATTTGCCCAGAGTTACAGAGCTAGCAGAGCCAGTACTTGAACCTAGGTCTTTATGGTTACAGAGTTCAAGTACTCAAACACATCTCATCTCCATGGAGAGCCACAGATATTTATAACTTAAATGTAAACCATACAAACTACAGTCTCAAGATTAAATCTATGTCTAGTAGGAACCTCTCTACTATGCTGTTAATCTTCAGCAATGGAGAAGCCATTCTCAGGTAAGACAGAATTTTTCCATCTGTGAAGTAATGATTTGCATCTCTCTCTTAAAAAGTAGAGAGAGATTGAAAGTTCCCCAACAGACATGACACGAATACCAATCTACACAGAGCTTTTTGCTTAACTTGCAATTATAATAATCTTTATGTCCAAAAGCCCCAGCTGCAAGACCAAACACACTTGTAAACAGAGACCTGGTAATTCGGTCTTTTTGTAGAGTTATATAATAGACCAGAATATTTTAGATACTTTAGGTATTTAGATACTGTATATTTTAGATATACAGGAGAGCAGGTGGTTTGCAAGGCTTAATTTTAGCATGCATGTGAGTATGTGCAGGTGTTTGCAACTGGGGGACATAGAGTAAAAGAAGAGTGTTAAAAACCATCTAGTCTCACAGAATTATTTTGTGAGTTACCAAATGATACATATCTTTAAAGCATAGAATATTTGTAATCTCCTATTCAAAGAATCCCATGTATCCTATAATTCATGCATTAGTTTGATATTTTAAATATTTTTCTGCTTCATAAGTATGCAACCAAAATTACATACTCTGAAATTACCTTTCTTGAGATTGATTTACTGCTCCAATGCTTGCTAACTGGAAATATATCTGAAATGTTGAGATAAAGAGCTAAATATATTACAGAATATAGTGCTAAGCTATGATAAACCTAGAACTGTATATATTATATTATCATATGTTAGCAGTTGTCAGATTAAAGACAATTTATAAAATAATTTTTTCTCAAAACAGATATTTCATCAATAAATATTATCTTTTCTTTGTTAATGTCCTAATATATTTGAAAGGAACTTTTTAATACCTGATGTGTGTGTGTGTTTTATAAATCAGAGACTACAAAATAACAGTCCACAGACCTTTGCTAGTCTACAGAAAGTCTTACTTGAATACAAATTTGAGCCCTATGAAAACATAGCTGATCCTTAAACAACACAGGTTTGAACTGCTCGGGTCCCTTATTTTTTTACTTTTCTTTAAGAGTATTTTCTCTTCCTTATGATTTTCTTAATGACATTTTCCTTTTTCTAACTTCCTTTATTGTAAGAATACAGTTTATAATTGTATTTATAAATTTAATTTATACTGTTTATTTTATTGGTAAGGCTTCCAGTCAACAGTATGCCATCAGTAGTTAAGTTTGTGAGCAAAGTTATATGTGCTTTTTCACTGCATCAGCGGCCAGAACCCCTAACCCCTACATGGTTCAAGGGTCAACTGTGCATTCTCTGAATGTTAGCACTCTCCTGTGTAAAATGCAATTTTTGGACAAAGTAATCTCTAAGTTCTGATTTGAAACAGTATGAGATGCTGAATGCCGAAAATTGCTATCTGTCATTTTAAAATAAAAGGAGGGCTACCAATTTCTATTAAAGTGATACCTTCCTTTGGTAGGGCTGGAGTCAGTTAGTAAAAGTACATAGCAATGTTGTTTACAACTCTCTAAGGCAGTACTTTTCAAACTTCAGAGTGTTTAAGAATCACCTGTGTACCCAAAAATGAAAATTCTTGGGCTATACCCTCAGAGACTCAGACTAAACAGGTCTGGAATATAAACCTAAGTACTATATTTGCATTTCCAACAAGCTTCCACATCACGTTGATGTTATTGGGTCATAGACACATTTTGAAGAGCACTCATTGACCTGAAGAAGAATCTCTATCATTCAAAAGGCATTCAACTCATACCACATGCAAAAATTAGCACAAAATGTAATAAAATGCCTACACATGAGAGCTATAAAAAAGCTATACAATCTTAGAAGCTATGGAAAAAATATAAAACCTTAGAAGAAAACATAATAAATCTTCATGACCCCAAATTATGTACCAGCAACAGATAAATAGACATCATCAAAGTTAAAAGTTTTGATTCAAAGAACACCAATAAGCAGGTGAGAAGAGAGTTCATGGAACAGGAGAACATTTTTACAAATCATATATATATGTTAAAGAACTTTCACCTAGAATATATAAAGAACTCTTACTATTCAACAGCACACAAAAATTTGCCCATGAATGTTTGTAGCAGTGTTATTCATAATAGCCCAAAAGTGGAAGCAACCCAATATCCATCAAATGATGAATGGATAAATAAAATGTGTATACCCATACAACGTAACACTCTGAAAAGAAAAAGAAAAGGAAGCACTGATATATGTTATAAGAACTTTGAAAACATTATTTGAATTTAAAAACATTAGAGAATTTGGGTATAAAGGCACACATATTATATAATTTCATTTATATAAAAATGTCCCAAATCAAAAAAGCTACAGAGACAAAAGTAGACTAGTATTTGCTTAGGGCTGGGGGAGGGGGAATAGGAAGATTCTGGGGATGTCTGGTAAGGAGTACGGACGGCTTTTTTTTTGTAACAATGAAAATGTTCTATAACTGCGGTGATGGATGTACAACGCTGAGAATATACTAAAAATATTGAATTCCGTATGTTAAATGGGTAAATTATATGTAAGGCAAATTATACCTGAATAAAGCTGTTTTTAAAAGGCATCAAATGTTTATTGAGCAGGTACTACATTTTGAGCACTGTCTTCTCCCTCTTTTTAACTTTGAAAGTATCAGATTAAATAGTAATTCCTCTGGAACATTTTTCTAACCTTTCCTGTTCTCAATGACTTGATTTGATGCTTTAGGTAAATGCTTTCAACACACCTCTACTTCCCTTTCAGAGCCTGTATGACACTTTCATGTGATAGATTATTTAATATTCTGTCATCTCTTTTAGATTCTAAATTCCAGTGACCATGAATATCGTGTCTGCTATGTTATCCCCATAACTTAACACAGTGTTTGGTAGAGTTGGTGCTTAATAAATTATTCTCAAATTAATGAACAAAAGGCTCATGGACTTATGGGACTATAAATTTCCTTGTTTATGGTCTCGTAATACTTTGGCAGCATAAGGTGAAGAGAATGTCAAGCACTTCCTCTGCTATTCACAGGCATATAGTAGTGGTTACTGGGGAGCCAAAGCAATTTTGTTACAGTTGATGAGGGCACCAATGGAATAGCTTAAAAAGGAGCATCAGATTGCAGAAAATTTGAACTAAAATCCTTACCTTTCTGTTGTTGTCCTTTAAGCTGTGCAGCTCTTGGCAGGTTGCCTCACCCAGGTAAGCTTCAGTTTCCTCATCAGTAGGGCACTAATAATGATATTCACTTCTATTTTCCCGACTGGGTGGTTATGAAGAACAAAGAAGAGAACCCAGGCGTTAACTTATTGCAGAAACGCAAAACTATATAAATATAATTGGCTAAGGGTATGGCATATTCATAAAGAATTGAAAACATGACAGCTAAAGAAAGACATTTGTTTAGATTAGAACCAAACAGCAGACATTCTTGTTTGCCTACACAATGGCCATTTCTCCTTTCTTCCTTGCTAACAGAATTCCAATTTTGCTTGAGCAGCCATGTTCCTCTCCCAGGAAATGAATTACTATTGATCTAAGCAAATCATTAAAATTATATTTCCCTTACCTACAATTGGTTCAGGGATAGACATTAATTCAGTTCTGGCCAATGAAAAATTGAATTTAATATGTGCTTCAGGGAAAGATTTTCCTTCCTGAAAAGAGGCACACAAGAAGAAAATCCTTTATATCCACCCATCTCCCTTCCTTTGTGAGATTCTGTTCTATAAGGACCTCAGGCAGAGTGTTGCTGCTGCCAACTTCTAATTATGAAGGAAGGACCAAGGGAATCACAGAGATGCTACACCAACAACTGCCACTGATCCACAGGCCTTGGAACCACTGACCACCAGAGTTTTTGCCATGTGAAGTGAATCACTGCCTTCACTAGAGAAGCTGCAGGGCGCCGGAGTGGCTCAGTTGATTAAGCCTCTGTCTTTGGCTCAGGTCATGATCCTGGGATCTTGGGATCAAGCTCTGCTTTAGGCTCCCTACTCTGCAGGGAGTCTGTTTCTCTCTCTACCTTTGTCCCTCCCCCTGCTTCTATGCCCTCTCTCTGCTCTCTCATGCTCGCTCTCTCTCAAATAAGTACAATCTTTAAAAAATATGGAAGCCATTACTAGTGGGGCTTTCAAATAATTGTTTTTGAAAGTGCTCTAAGGGATACTGAGCTCTTTGGGGAAGTGCAGTGGCAGAGTTACACAGGGAAGGCTAGCGTCTATCATAAGGCCTTCCTCTGCTATGTGGAGTGGTGGCTGTCCAATGTCTCCTTGCATTTTGCCACATTAGAGCTGTAACAATAGGCAATTAAATCTTTTAAAATTGGAAAACTTGCTCTTGAAATTAATCAGATTAATTGAAATGATAAAAGGTATTTTTAAACGTTCGCATCTAAGTACTTGTCACACTAATATGATAAAAGAAGAGAAGACAAAGCACAGGAAAAAAGAGGATGAGTTTTTCAAGCCTGAAGAATTTGCTGATTTCTAATGTAGATTCCTATAGGTTCTTGACAGTTTTAAACAAGGTACAATGTATAGTTGAAAACTAATTACGCAATTTTCTGTGTGGCTTTTGTAGCCTTGCTGTCCCAACCAACACCTGTCTCTGTTATTAGAGTAACCACATTAAAGCAGCTATCAGACCCAGGAATGCATAAAGAGGCACAGGAACACACATTTACACACAAACACATACATACACACACATTTACTTGTGACAACTCTTCCTTTATCTCACTGATGAAAGTTAGAGTGATTTCTACCCAATTGGATTTCTTTGGGGGAAAAGGAGTACTTTTACTGAAAATACATGGGGCATCTAGGTGGCTGAGTGGGTTAAGTATCTGCCTTCAGCTCAGGCCATGATCCCCGGTTCCTGGGATCAAGCCCCACGTTGGGCTCTCTGCTAGATGGGCAGCCTACATCTCCCTCTACTACTTGCTCCCTCTCACATGAGGGTTCTCTCTCTCAAATGCACAAGTGCTATTAGTTAAATAAACCCACCCAGTGGAAACTCAGACAATAGATCTTAATGTTTTTTAACATTGTGTCTGGAAAGAATGAGTATTGACACAGATTTTTCAATGAATTTATTTCTCTTCCCTTCAGAGATAAAGCCAAGGCAGTCTCAGCCTTAGTAAGCATAGGTAAAACTAAATTATTTTAAGATACAGTAATGAGTCATTTGTCTAAAAATGTTGACTCTAATTTCACCGATAGCAAAGCTCTTTGCCTTATTCATATTTGAGTTCTCAATGCTAGGCAACTTCCTGGCACAGGATAGTGTGGCTCAATAAATTTTTGTGGAGTAAATGCTTGAATGAATGAAGTCAAGCTAATTCCACAAATTTTACCACTTCATTTCTTTCTAGATTAGGAACATTGCATTTTTGTAAAGAATATTTCAAACTATATATATTATGAATATTTTGAACCATGAGGGCAGATTAACTCTACATAATTTAGATCATCATAAACTAGAGTTTAAATAAAAAGAGGAACTTTTTATTTGAGATGTATAAACGTTACACATTTATAAACCTAAAGTAGGTAATGTGTGATCTCCCGTAGAATCCAGGAAATTGAAAATAACTCACAAACCCTGTAATACCTGAGCAGTCCACTGCATGTGCAAAGAATCCTAGGCTGAGGGTCATTGGTGCGGTAATGGCCTGTCCTGGAGATTACACTTTGACCAATAAAATGGTTCTCTTGCATTTGGTAAGGCCATCCTCTTTATCCAAGCCCACAGCTTCAGGTAAGACTCCTGGGAAATAATAAAAGAGTAGCTCATCCATCTAGACACCAGTATGGCTTATGCAGTCCTGAAATAGAAGATACCGTAGCCAAATTACCACCAATCCCATGTCATTTCAGCATATATAGCCTGTCCTATACCATTTCATCATTATCACATTATTTTAACAATAGATACCCTTTATTTTTTACATAGTATGTACTAGGTCCTGTGTTAGGTGCTTCATAAATGTGTGTCAAGGTCATATCGTACATATATCCCAAGGACAGTGTTCACTTTCCTTTAACCTATTCCCAAATAGAAAAAAGAACTCAAAGAAAGCACTAGCCTAATGATACATCCTTGACTAAAAAGTGACTGTGTCTCTCCTTAAATACAAGACAAATCATTCATCCCACTGTTTCCCTATTATTTCCTTTCTAGATCATGGACTCTGTGCTTTTCTAAAAGGAGGGTTTATGGAAGAGCCAGGAAAAGACAGAGGGGAGAAAAAGTGAAGGACTCTGAATGGTCAAAGACAAAATGAGTTTCCATTCTGTAAGATGTGGGCGTAGAGTGGAAAGGACAACTCTCCCAATTTCCTAGAGAATGGAAGACCAATTTTCTACGGGCATTCCACTATCCCACTAGTCCCAGTTACTTTCGAGTCCCTGAAATAAGGGTGTCCAAACTGGTGAAATGCTACATAATTCTCCCCACTTTCTCTGAATTGAGAGATCTTTGTCCATACGATATTTAGAAGTGTTTCATTAAAAATTATTACCATATCTATATATCCCATGAGTTTACCTTGATTACACACTTCTATAGGACTAGAATGGTATTCAAGGTAACAGTAATTATCCTATTAATCAACATATTTAATAAACTAGGATGTCCTATTCATCAAAAACATACTTAATAAATGCAAGTTCATTTAGGTAAGAAAAAGTACAGGCATCTGAAACTCCAGTAAACTTCAGATGGCAGTAAGATTGACAAATTTTTACAATCCATTTTTGTCCTCTGCCATCAAAGCAAACATCAAACTCAAGCTGTCATCATTTTGTTCCTAAATCATATAAAACGTTAACAAGTTAACAACTTTAAAAACTAAACAAAGCACAGAGCGTCTCTTATTAAGGATGGTCCCAGACACTTAAGCCTTTCTTACTAGTTAACCGAAGGAATTGAAACCTGACTTTTATCATTTTTACCCCTCCCTCTAAGACATAAAGTATTATTTAAAAAATTTTTTAGGTTTGTCTACTGCATAATTTGTGACATCATTAATCATGAAGGAATTGATTATTTTTGCCACCTAATTAGTGAAACAAACTTCCACTTAGCACCTTGTGCTGAAAACGTGTCAGCACTTCATTACACAGATATTGGAAACTGCAGTCTGGTTGCTATAGTGACAAGATCCCATGGGGATTTCTGTGTTTAGCTGACACCTCTAGATCAGACAGAATATGATTAAAAGGAAAGAATCTAACTTAAAGCACTTTTGTGCTGAAAACACCACAAAATTATATTTCTTAAACTGTCCATTTCAAATAAAATGGTTGCATAAGTCTCCATAGAAATAAACTTCTTTTGTATTTCATTATCTTTGGACTTTCAGTTTTTTTTACTTTGAAGATAAAAATCATTATTGTAGAAACACTCAGACTATAGCCCCAATTGTTTCAATATTTTATTGGTTATAGTAATGCATAAATCATTAGAAATTTGTGTGTTAGAAGTCACAAAGTTAAGCCAAAGCAAAAAGACAAAAGATGTTTGGCCTTAAAACAATAAATAAATCAGAAACATAGATTGCTTTATGTTAATATGATTCTGTGACAGTAATTGGCAGGGAAGCTTGTTAAAAAGGCAATTCATTAAAAGTTATAGCTGTTTGGTTAGAAGCCAGATTTTCTCCTGTTCATCCTTCATGCTATCCCTCTGCATTTATTCACAACACTTTATTTTTACAATTTGATATATATATAATGGAGCTCTGGGGTCAGTATTAAAATATAGAAAATATTCCAGTCAACAAATGATTATGGAGCCCTCATCTATTCCAAAATAAATGTAACCTTTTATTATTTTGATACTCTAATCCTCCTTTCAAAAATTTCATTGATCTCAAAATACACAATGACTTAGCATAACCCAATTCAGCACCTAAAGAAGATATAATCCTGGAGCACCTGGGTGGCTCAGGTGGTTGGGTGTCCAACTCGATTTCAGCTGGGGTCATGATCTTGGGGTTGTGGGATCAGGCCCCCAGATAGGCTCCTTGCTCAGCATGGAGTCCTCTTGATATTCTCTGTTTCTCCCTTTGCCCTTCCCCATTTTTGTTCTCTCTCTCTTTCTCTCAATAAACTCTTGAAGAAGAAGAAGGAGGAGGAGTAGAGGAGGAGGAGAAAGGGGAGGAGAAGGAGAAAAACAAGAAGAACAAGAACAAGAAGAAAAAAGAAGACATAACTCTGCATAGCCTTAGGAAGTGAGAGTCTGGCTTTTGTCAAGACAAGGGTGCCATTACTGAGAGAGCAGTCAAGACCCAAGAGACTAAGAGAATCCCAGGATGCATACAGCATGTGCATCACAAGTACACTTCAGAGCACATAATGCCAGCAAAGTGTGGCAAAAAGAGAAATCACTTGGCAGTTGGAGCCCCAAATACTCAGTGTCCAGGATGGCTCTTAGTAGCACAAATGATCAGAGATTCAATTGCAGCAAAGATCTCAACCTTGGAAAAAGTAAGATACTGGGCAGGAAACCAAGACATTGGCATAGCTACAATCTAGTTTGGGAAGCTGTTTTAGAAAGTAGCTAATTTCCATTGATGCAGAATCAACAGGAACCAACAAGTCATTATTGATGTCCCAGGTGACACAGAATAGTTAGCTCTGACACTGGACATGCAGATTTAAAAATAGAAGTGATAACTCTTCAGAGAATCTGACCATAAAATATAGTAGATTGTACTTGTGAATATTGACTCAAGAGTTCCTTTTAAAAGAACTATAAAAGTGTGTTCATAAAAAATCATTATACAGAAGTCATTTAGCCAGTCCAAATAATGATTTAGCAGAATTGTAAAGACAGGGAGACTCTTTCCATATGACTTTAAGAGTAAAGAGCAAAGCTGTTATCATAAATTATCTTGCTGGCCTCACTTCTCTGGAAGCACAAAAGGTAAATAATCTTCTACAATAAAAAGATAAAAGCAACCTTTGTTAATCCAGATCCCATTTACTCAAGGCAAAATAACATGTATTATATTTTTTACATTTCTCTAGAATTCTTAATTAAGTCAGTAGTAGCCTCATATATTTGGTATAATATGTCTGAGGGTTACTTTGAGCGTCAGCGGCTTTACTTTTAGCTTTATTTATGCTAGGTAGAATCTCTTCTAAGTACTATCTGAATCTCTGAACTTCACAACTGGAGCAGTGGCACAAGGGCTTACAGCTGAAGAGTAGATTTAAGTTTTTTTGCATGAATTATGAATTAGTATCTGAGCTTTAAACTCTATGGTTAGATATGTATTAAATCAATTCTTTTTTTTTTAATATTTTATTTATTTATTTCACAGAGGGAGAGAGATCACAAGGAGGCAGAGAGACAGGCAGAGAGAGAGAGGGGGAAGCAGGCTCCCCACTGAGCAGGGAGCCCGATGCGGGCCTCGATCCCAGGACCCTGAGATCATGACCTGAGCCGAAAGCAGAGGCTTTAACCCACTGAGCCACCCAGGCGCCCATATTAAATCAATTCTTATCACTAAGGAAGGTAGATGACTATGTTAAGACTTACGGAAGTATATATTAAACATCAGGCTACAGACAAATATGAAGGTGTAAGCTGGTTTGATGTTTCATTAAATCTTTTATGTTGAGGTAATTTTAGAATCGCATACAGTTTTAAGAATTAATATAAGAAGACCCTGTATACCCTTAACCAGTTTCACCCAATGGTAACATCTTTATTAAACTATAGTACACTATCCCAGCTAGGGTATTGACACTGATTCCATTAAGTTACAGAACATTCCCATCACAAGGATCCCTCACGTTGCCTTTTTATAAAGATATTTCATTCACAACTCTACTCCCTCGTTAGTTTCTGACAGACACTAATGTGTTCTGTGTCCATAACTTTTCAAAAATGGTATATAAAAAGAATCATGCAGCATGTAATATTTTGGAATTGACTTATTTTATTCAATATAATTCTCTGGAGGGTCATCCAGTTTTTTGCATGCATCCTAGTTTTTTCCTTGTTCCATGGTAAAAATGTACCATAGTCTAACCATTTATTCATTGAAGACATCTGGATTATTTACAGTTTTTAGCTACTCTGAATAAAGCTGCTACCAATATTCATATACAGGTTTTTGTGTGAACGTATTTTCATTTTTCTGTGATAAATTCCCAGAAATGCACTGCTAAGTCATATGATAGTTACATGTTTAGTTATTCAAGAACCCCCCAAATTGTTTTCCAGAATGGCTGTACCACATAACATTTCCAAAACTGATGTATGAGTCATCCATTACGTGGCATTCTTGTCAGCATTTGGTGTCATTACTGTATATTATTTTAGCCATACTGGTAAGTTAAGAGTGAGAGCTCATTGTGGTTTTAATTTTCCTAAAAACACATGATACTGATTATCTTTTCATTATCTTATTTCCATCTTCATATATCCTTCATGTCTTCTTCCCATTTTGTAATTGGACAAAATTGGTTTGTTTTGCTTTTATCATAAAGCTTTGAGTGAACTTTATATACTCCAGATTCTAGTCCTCTGCCATATATACAGTTTGCAAATATTTCCTCCAAAATTGTTGATAGTCTTTTCATCCTCTTAGCAGTCTTTCACAGCAAATTTTTTAATTTTAATAAAGTTCAATATAACTGTTTTTTACCTTATGTTTCATACTTTCAATGTCAATTCTAAGAACTCTGCCTAGCTCTAGATCCTAAAAATTTTCTATGTTTTGCTTCTAAAAGTTTTATATTTTTATATTTTACATTTAAATCCATGATTAATGTCAACTGAAAGTTTGTATAATGTGTGAGACAAGTCAAGGCTCATTCTTTATCTATGCTATTCATTCACTCCAGCACCATTTGCTCAAAAGTGATCTATTCTCCCTTGAATTAACTATTACACTGTCAATAATTAGTAAGGCATATTTGTGTGGGTCTATGTCTGTCTCTATTCTCTTCCATTGGTCTCTGTGCTTACCTCTGCCAATACCAAATAATTTGGATTACTGTAGATATATAAAAAGTCTTGAAATCAAGTGGACCGATTCCTCCCTTTTATTCTTTTTCAAATTGTTTTAGCTATTCTACCTCCTTTGCATTTCTACTAAATCTTAGAATAAGTTTGCCTATATAAGAAATCTGGCTGTGATTTTGATAGAAATTGTGTTAAATCTGTATATCCATTTAGGAAGAATTAAAAGAAAATGTTATTCAGCAAATAAAATCAAATTCAATCATCATCTCAAGAACACAGAGGTGGCTTCTACTCCAATGGGGCACAATTTAATATGCTGTAAGTCATTATGTCCATGCTGAGATGCTTCATAGAACTCAGTTAGGCATGAGGGAGAAACCTAGGAAATCTAGTTTCTCCTGGTTCCTGCCTAACAATCTTCATAAGGAGCAGTCCCATATAAAACTATTTTATACAGTGGTATGTGTATTAATCATTGCTGTGTATGAAATTATCCCTAAACTTAATTCCTTAAAAAATAAATATTTATTTCCTCCCAAATTTTTAAGAGTCAGTAATGTGGGACACACAT
This sequence comes from Ailurus styani, assembly GCA_002007465.1. Classification (NCBI taxonomy): domain Eukaryota; kingdom Metazoa; phylum Chordata; class Mammalia; order Carnivora; family Ailuridae; genus Ailurus; species Ailurus styani. The sequence goes on from LNAC01000074.1 coordinate 2,989,792, forward strand.
AGCTGTGTGTCTATGGTTCAGGGTCATTCATGAGATGGCAATTAAGTTGTGAGCCAATGCTGCAGTCATCTGCTTCCATGATGACTCATTCACATGGTCGTTAGCTGGAAGCCTCAGTTCCTCACCATGTGGGACTCTCCATAATGCTATTTGAGGATCTTCATGACATGGCAGTCAGCTTCTCCCAGAGCAAGTTATTCAAGGGAGAGAGAAAAGAGGAAGCCCCAAAGCCATTTTTGACCTTGTCACTCACTATCACTGTTGCCATATTGTACTTTCTAGAAGAGAGTCAGTAAGTCTAGCCTACCATCAGAGCAAGACTTAGACTCTACCTTTTGGAGGAACAAACCCACCAGAGAATTACACATAAAATGCCATTTTTTAAAAGAAGTGTTTTGCTAGTTAAGAAAAGTTAGAAAATATTTTTCTAAGTTAACTTCATGAATGTATGTGACAATTCAATATACCACCATTTAGGCATCATAAAGCTCCTTCTTGATAATCTTTAAACGGGAGAACAAAGGAAATTATAAAAAGTTATCAACAGAATAGTAGTCTAATATTTGACTATAAATTACAGAAATGTTAGATGACATCTAAATGCTATAAGAATTTCTTTATCTCCTGTCAATATCTCATTAGTGTTTTATATGTTTCAATTGAAATATACAGGAGGCTCTAAAGAAGTATGAACTATGAATGAAATGTAACCTGGGCTTTAGAAAATCATACTGGGCAGACAAGAGCTAATTGTTAATGCTAACATCTTTCATCCGATCAATGATACATACTAGATCCCAGTTGCTTTTTTTTCTTACAAGAGGTACTAAGTTTAGATATATACTCTATGGTTGATTTGAGCATTAACAGAATTATAAATTGACATCAGAGTGAACACAACTATAAAGATCAAATGGAAAGCTAGTTTACCAACTCCAATAAGAAGAAGCTTCTAGATTTCTTCCACCATAATTTTCATCATAGTTAACTACTAAGGAAAAAAAGAAAGAAAAAGTGTTTGTGGCAAGCTTTGCAAGACAGTTTTACATACAACCCCACGCACATGTACTTACACACACATGCATCTCTACACTCCATGTCTACATGCAGGTACAGAGCTATATATGCACACTCAGTTGTCTAATCTTCATTTTTCTCATGTGTATAATAGCAATAAGATAGTACATGATACATAAGACTGAAGATAAAATGAAATGATACTCGTAAAGCACTTAGCACAATGCTTGGCAGATGGTTAGTGTTCAATATGTGTTAGCTATTTTTGTTACTAAAATGGAATTATCACATATACGGCTTTCCTGTGATTGCAAATAGGAAGAGAGAGGTTAAATGGGATTGTTTCATTTTAGTATATATCATATTAATAAATTTCTCAAATAGAACTATTCTATTTCTGCCCTGTTATATTACTGTTTTTAAGACTCAAAGTTACCCAGCTAGTAGGTAAGCAAATTGGGATTTAAACCCAAAGTTTCCTGATCTTTCCACTACACTACATGGATTGAATAGATGGTCTTCTGGTACATATTTTTAAGTGCATCTTTTTGTAACCATCTAATGATGTACAGGTTTTTCATATAACCCTCATTATGTAAACATTATGTATTCTGATTAGATGTGTGAAGTCCTCAAGGATAGGGTCCAAACTCTTATTGCTTTCACTACCCCTTCCACAATTCTTCCCCAACATAATCTCCTAGGACTATGCAATTCTATGTACAGGTAGTCAATAAATTCATGCTTGATAAGACAAGAAATTCCTTCCAGCTCCTACTTATTTGTAATAGCTGGTTTTGAGTACAAATATTTATCTTTGACAGGAAATTGATCCAGATATTCAGAAGCCACATAGAGTTTATGAATGTGATAGTTAAGTGAACTTAATGACCTATAGGTGCCTGAGTATTCTGAAGTTAGTTTTCTCTTCAGTGAGTGCAGGCTCTGCTACAAAAATTTATTCATGTTGGTATTTCAAATAAATGAGAAGAAGAAAACCTTTTTCTTAGACTTAAACTCTACTCAAAAACAGCAAACTGACTACAAAAGAAAGATATCTAATGAAAAGTATAGCTCACTGGTTCTCAGAAACAAAGAGTTAAGTATATAAATGGAAAACACATTTCAGTTCCTATATGGATAATAACTTCTGAGGAATTGAAGGATAGGAGATTCTTATGAAACAACAAATGTCCCTGATGTCCTTGATCATAAAGTGTAATTCAACAGATCATTTCCCAAACTAAGCTGGTACTTCAAAGACAGAGTCAAGTTCTCCATCTTTACTGACTTCTCAAGAAGAGGCTGAGTAGAAATAAGAGCTGGATAATGGTCTGGAGAGACTTCTGGAGTGGGGATCCTATTAAATATGGTGAATTTTAAAGAAGTCGTGATGCTCTGTCCCACCCAAGTAATATGCTTTAGAGGTTTGGTTGGACTCTTTCGGCCAGAGGACCTGAAAAGGAACTAAAGAATGTAATGGAAATCTCTTTCATTCCAGAAGATGAGAAACACCAGCCTTAGAAATAATGAAATTGGTAAGCAGAAAAACCTCTCAGGGATCTAGACTCCAGAAAGAGTCTTACGAGTTGCTGTCTTGTTCACTACTCAACCAAGACTCTCCAGATAGAGAAAGCTTATGTACTTAATGTACTTAATGGACTCCAGAAGCTCAACCTAAGTACCAGGGAGCAAACAAAGGGAAAAAAGCAAGCCAGCAGAAAGAGGGGAAAAACAAACAGAAAGCATAGAATGAGGGACTCTTAGTGAAATAGAACTACTAGGGAAAAAAGACAGTGACTTGAACAACAAAGAAAAAAATAATGGGGGTGCCTGGGTGGCTCAGTCATTAAGTGTCTGCCTTTGGCTCGGGTCATGATCCCAGGGTCCTGGGATCAAGCCCCACATCGGGCTCTCTGCTCAGCAGGAAGCCTGCTTCTCCCTCTCCCACTTCCCCTGCTTGTGTTCCCTCTCTCGCTAACTCTCTGTCAAATAAATAAACAAAGTCTAAAAATAAATAAATAAATAAATAAATAAATAAATAAAATGAAAGCAATTAATGACATTCAAAATCAGCACACAAAAAAGTTTGTGTGGAATAAAAAGTGATATACAACTATAAAATTCCAAAATGAATTGAAAACAAATTGAAGAGACCTTGTTGCAATCCAAATTAGTGACCTGAAAGATTAAGAGGAGATATGATACAGAAATAATAAGGAGATGGGAAATATTAAGAAAACATTACACACTTGGAAGATGGTTTTAGAGTGCTAACTAAAAATAATAGGTGGTCCAGGAGGGAAAAAAAACCAAAAAAACCAAAGAAGAATATACCATAGAAGAAAGATCATAAGTAAATTGATAGAAATTTTCCTGAGGAAAATTTTCAAAAAAAGAACTGTAACCGAAAATACAAATGTTAGGACGGAGGTCTCAATATTAAAGGAAGAACTGAGAGTAGGGTGATTAACTTTGCATTATATATAGTTTACTTTAAATGGATAACGATATAGTGGCTCAGGGTTGATAGTATGTAATTTAGGATTAGCACAGAGAAAGATTCTTAGCATAGAAAAGACATACTGCTGGGGAAAACATAATAATGATCTAGAACTAAAAATGCTAAGATATATCTGAAAAAAAGTAAAGCATTAAAATAAGGTAGGATGCAGAGGTAAACTATTTTCAATATCTCTTCTGGGAAAATGGGGACACAATAGAAAAAAAGTTTATTATGAGGAGGAACTATTTACAAATTACGTTCATGTAATAGTTAAGGGTATTCTACTATTAGTAAAGTTCAGTAGACAACAGAGCAATGAAATGAACAATAAAAAACTCCAAAATAGCAAGAAAGGGAGAGGTAAATAGAATTTATCTAAATAACAACAATAAAAAAGAAATAATTACCAACTTGCTCCAACCAGCAAAAAATGAAATGGAAAGTATAAACAATAATATAAAATAGACATTAGATACACACGAACCAGAAGAAATAGAATCTGTTATGCCCATTGTTATGCTAAATCTAGATATTTAAAAGTATTTAAAACTTTAAATGGAAAGATATTATAAAAGGAGAAATAGAAAATGATTAATCCTTCCTGTACTCTGGTAAAGGGTCATCATCAGTTCCCAAGGGAAGAAGAATCAGAAATAAATAAAGCCTACTTTTCATCCTTTATATTTAGAAGACCTCAGGAATTCTTTTATGAAAGACATTGGATAGGAAGGAGGAAGAGAGGGAATAAGAAAGGAAGAAAGAAAAAGTCCTATCTCTCTGTTGCAGCCCACTATTTAATGCTCAAATGCTAAACATAGAAGAGTTGCCATTTGTCATTTTGAATGGCTGCCATGCTCTTTGATTTAGAGCATGTCCTTTGTAACTAGGAAAATGGTCCTGTCTCTTAGTAGAAAGAGATACTGAGGAAGTGCTTAAAGATAGAGGATAAGAGTACCTTTTCTTTAGATCCTGCTGTTCCCTGGTAGATTATCTCAACTGCCCCATCACTCTGATGCTCCTAACACAGAGCCTACAGTGCTCTTATGGCAATAGTCAATCCCAGATTTTCCTTTCTACCTCTTCAGTTGGTTCAGCATCAGCCTTCAGCTCAGGTCCTGACCCTAGATTCCTGAGATCAAGCCCTGCCTTAGGCTCTCTGAACCAAGATACCCCATTTCCTGAAATAGCCCTGGATTTACAGAGGTAAAATGAGTGTGGGGAACCAACTATGTGATTAAAGGGTTGGAACTTTCAGCCCCATCCCCTGACCTTTGCAGAGGGGAGAGGAGCTGGAGGCTGTTAATTACCAAGGGCTCATGATTTAGTCAATCATGCCTACCTAGTGAAACTCCATAAAAACCCTGGCCAAAGGGCTTGGAGAGTTTCCAGGTTAGTGAACAAGAACACATGCATGTGGCAGGAGGATGGCACCTTCCAAACTCCATGAGGAAAGAAGCTCCTGTGCCTATGACCCTTCTGGATTTCACCCTATGTATCTCTTCACCTGACTACATTTGTATCCTCTAATATACCCTTTGTCATAAATCAGTAATAATACGTAAACTGTTATCTTGGTTCTGTGAGCCATTCTATTAAATTACCAAACCCAAGAAGGGGGTCATAGGAACTCCCAATTTATAGCTGGTCAGTCAGGAGTATAGGTGGTAACCTGGCACCAGGATTGGCATCTGAAGTTATGGAGAGTTTTGTGGGACTGAGCCTGAAGTTCCTAAAGGTAACATACATCTTGATTTGTTTACTGAAATTTACCATGGGCTTTGCATTCTATTATCCTTTCCCAGGACCATGAAATCAGCATTAAGAAAAGCAAGGCATTTTACTGACACCCACAAGTTACTTCTCTGAAAAAGAGCCAGTATGCTGGTTGGAGTCATGGACTGCTGTCTGGGTGAACAAACTTGTCTCAGTGATTTTCTACAGTCAAGCAACCCCAAGCAACCCCAAATAACCTTCAAAACACAACTAAATCTTTTTAGCTTAAAGTAATATTTTAAAAAAAAACAACATATTATAGAATTTGGCAATTTGTTTCCCTTAATTTAATTTTCACATGCCAAAGGTACAGACTAAAGAGGTGCTAAAATGCAAGGAACAACATTATAGCATTATCCTTGCTCCCTGTAAGAGGTTATGAAGATGACATTGGTGAGCATTCCCTGAACCACTAAATTGTAATGCATGGTTGATTTCAGCATTTGTAGATGAAGTATGTAAAAGACTGATTTCCTTGAGATTTCACTGTGTACATAGATCATAAATGCACATCCTTGGTGTTTCCCAAAGGTCCTTATGTTATCTATTTAAAAGGCAGTACATTATACACGTGAAATGGTGAAATCATGTCCACTCTATGCAAACAGTGAATAATTTTTTTCTATAAACATTAATTCTTCTTCAAAAGTTTCAGTGAATTAAGGATTAAATACATTTTAATTAATAGATTGGAATAAAATAAAATGTATAAGAAATGGTTTGAAGAGATCATAAAGAAATCTAAGTCTTTCCCCAACAATAGTTATAGATAAAATGATAAATATTACTTTTATCTTTCATTAGAAAAGTAATGCTTATTCCTTAAAGAACAGGTTGAACACAGAGCACATTTTTTAATACCCCAAGAACCACCATCATAAAACAATCATGTTAAGGGCGCCTGGGTGGCTCAGTGGGTTAAAGCCGCTGCCTTCGGCTCGGGTCATGATCCCAGGGTCCTGGGATCGAGGCCCACATCGGGCTCTCAGCTCAGCAGGGAGCCTGCTTCCTCTTCTCTCCTCTCTCTCTGCCTGCCTCTCTGCTTACTTGTAATCTCTCTCTCTGTGTCAAATGAATAAATAAAATTAAAAAAAAAAACACAACAATCATGTTAACATTTTGGTGCATTTCCTCTTACTTTTTTCATATATAATTTGTTTTGTTTAGCAAAACATCTATTATACATTGTCACAATACTGTTATCTTTACAGTTTGAGTCCAAAGCATAATATTTAATCCTGAATCATGCCATATTATTCACACATACATGCACATGCACACACACACGCACACACCCCACACACACACCACCCAGAATTTCATCCAAAGGACAAGTCCTGTTTGCTCTCATTTCCTTACTTTAGCCAGAATACATATGTCTTTCCCTGAAGCTGAAAGAATCCAGAAGAGCTATAAGAGTTCATTAGTCTGATCTAAAGAGTTCCCAAGACAGATTGCTTAGGGTTGAGTAGAAACTCAGAGCAGGACAGTTGCCACTGTGAATGTTGGAATTCATCATCATCTTGTACAGTTTCAATGCTAGTATTTGGGCCTGGTTCCTTTTTTTTTTTTTTTTTTTTGGAGGTGTGATTACCCTCCAGGCAGACCACTGGGTTTGTTCAAGGTGGAAGAGAGGACAACCTTTCCATCAGTGTTGTGAAAGCTAAGGATGTTTCACACCAACATTAGCCTTGGATCCCAAGATGATAGCTATTTGGATTCAGTCATAAGAGCAGCTTTTGCTAGGACAGAAGCCTGGCTAGCATATTTATTAGTGTAACCATAAAACCATTTTCCTTTTGTCTTATAGTTTTAGAGCCAGGGAGAGCCAACTCGTTCATCTGGTGCCTTTCTGCTTTTATGGAAAATTTATCTCTGGAATTATGTTGTCCTCACCTTATCCCAGGGCCTCACTTGGCCACCTCAGTCCAACTGGCTTAGAAGAAAGGGGTTGGATCTTGATCTTTTCTCTCCCAAAGCCTCCTGGGCCCTTATATAAATAAGCCCACCAATTTCAAGACAAACGTCAATGATTTCCCTAAGCAATAAAACAAAATTTTACCTTATCACACAAATCACTGTCTTCCACATATAAGGTCACATCACATGGCAGTGAAGAGTATGGGTTCTGAAGCTTTAAGGCTTGGGTTCAACCCTCATATTTGCCATTTACTTTATAACCTTGGTCAGATACCATAAATCTTCTGTCCCTAGACTTCCTCATCTGTGTAATAAGGCCAATATCAATGTCTTTTTCACAAGGGTGTTATGAGAATTCAGGGTTAACTTACATGATGCATTCAGAAAAGCACCTGGCATATAGTAAACACTAAATACATGCTACCTATGAGTACCCTAATTTTTTTCACCTGAGATTATGAATATTTGCCATGTTATTTTTGATGGCTGCCTATTTTCTATCAAACGAATATGTTTATTCAACAATTCTCTTATAATCAGACATTTAGCTTTTTTTCACTTTTAAGTATTACTACTCTATGGACATAAACATCTTTGTACACAAGGTTTCTTATGTTTAGTGTTACATCTTTGAGTGGAAGTTTCCCAAATGGAAACAACTACATTAAGGAATAAACAGTTAACAGTGCCTGATAAATTTTGCCAAAATATCTTACAGAAACAGTCTATTTGTTTTCAGCAATTTTGATACCAATTTAGTCCCAGACCTCAAAAGGTAGAATTTGAGGAAGAAAATAGATTCTTCCCCAATTTTTTAAACAAAATTTTCAAACCTAACCTTCGGACTTTATTATGGGTCTTATCTGTCCTCATCTTTTACTTTGAGAGCAATAATACCATGCCAAACCAATACATGGATCTTGCAAGTCTCCAACTATTCTAGGACTTGAATTTAAACTTGATAAAATACAAAATGGTAGTTCGCCTGCAATACCAATACTCAGTCTATACACCTCTCAGTAAATATTGCTGAAGCATTCATTGTATCAAAAGCCCTACAGTGGAATCAGGGGAAATAAAGGAATGACACAGAGACAAAGAGCTAAGATAAATCTGAAATGCAAAAATTCAGGATAGCAGATGAAGAAAGCTTAGAAAAACAAACCCATTCCCTGTCTTAAGAATGTTACTATAAAACAGCAGTATAGTAAAATGGGTACTGAAAGCTCTGAGTTAGACTGTTTAATGTATATATGAGGTCTATCACAAAGAATGTTTATTTTGAGCTAGTCTTAATATTAGATAAATTCTCATGGAAGACTGAATCTAAGTCTTCATTCGTGGTGCAGGGATGGCTTAATTAAATTGTCCCCTAACACTTCTCATAAAGTTTTGCATGGGCATATGATCACCCAGCTAAACTACATTTCCTGGCAACTCTGGCATCTGAGTTTGGCTATGTGATAGAGTTCTGGTCATGGGACTGTGAGAAAAAATTGAGTGTGAGATGCCCACATATTGCTTTTAAAAGGAGTAGGTGTGTACTCTCTAGACTTTGCTTCTTCTCATAGGTTGATATATGGTGAGATGTGGGGAATATGCCTTGGTTACACATGTAAAATGCAAATATTGTGGATAACTGAGCTGAACTGTTAAATGAGAATGGGATAAAGTTCAAAGCACTGTAAGAGTAGGGTTTCTTTGTTATAGCAACTTAAGCTGCACCCTTTCTAAGGTAATACAATTCCAGCAAAAGTCAAGTTTGTTTTTATTTGAATTTTTAAAAAGAATGAACATGAACTATCTAAAAAAAAACATATTCACTAATGACTTCTGCATTGTTTAATGATCTTACCCTAGCTGCTTGGAGTATTGTCAGCCCCCCACCTTCATAGTTTGCCTTAATTGTATAAAGCCACCTTACCCATGTTCACAGCCTTAAAAAAAAAGCCTGCACATTAGAACTGTCTCATGTCTACTTCCCAAAGAGTTCAACCTGCAGTGGTGTGTACCAGGAGTGGTCCCAAAATGTAGGCAATAGAATGGATTCTGCAGCTGGATTAGTCACCCTCTGGCTGGCAGTTAAGGTCCCATCATTGGTGGTAGATGGAGAACAGATGGACCCTGGAACAACTAGATGGCCCAATTGTTAAAACTCACTGGTACTGAATTGTGATGGTGTACCAGAGCAAGAGAAAGCCTGAGCTAACACAATGTATCAAACATTTGAAAAACCGGGGTAAATAGTAACCATAATGACAATGGAATTAAGTGGCTATTACTAAACTCCACTGATGCTCTAGAAAAAGACAATGAAAGGCTGAGAGTAATTAACAGGCAGTTGAAAACCAAGCATGAGAGCCAGAGAGCCTCTTTGGTCGTAATAAGCTCTCACTTCCTGCAGCATGAGGTCAAAGTTAAGGACTAGACTCGGGATTTAATTGTCATTTGAGGAATTTGTACTTTATCTTCCAAAAACTCTAGGTTCTTCTGAGTTAGAGGTCTTGGTAATTCATAAGGCACAATTCCACCAGAGAACTAAACAAGAGACCCTTTGAATTATAAGCTAAAGCCGTTCCCTGAACACTTTGCATGCCTCATGTCAAGAGACCAGCTGTCAAAAAAGAGTTGCCACCTTGGCAGTGTTCCTATTATTCAGTGGGGGCCAGGAGGAATATTTTTGGCACTCCAGTGTTCCACTTGGGTGCTGTCTGATACTCCTTGCCAAGTTTTGATGCTGCATCAACAAGTGAAGCAACAGTGGCCTGAGAGGGGCATAGTGGCCAGAAATGAGGTTCTGGGGCATGCCACCAGATATAAGCCAGTGAAATCATCAGAGACACTAACTATCATTTAGGAAAATTGGGAATGTACAGTTGAGGAGAGCATCAGTTATAAACACAATGAGCATCAGTTATAAACCCAAAATCAGCTATAACAAGCAGGGGCTCTGGTTTATCCCAATTATACTTCCTTTTCTAAGTTTAGCTCAGAAAGGGGAATCAATTGGAATATTGGAGCATATGCTCTCAGAAAAAAAAAATTTTATATATATACAATTGTGGGTATATATATAGTGTGTGTATATATATACACAATTATATATTTACATACACATACATAAAAAATCTAATCTGTGTATAATTATATATAATTTATATACATTTTTAATAATAGACATATAAAATTTTATATATACAAATCTGAGTTCAAATAGTGGATTATGGTGGGCACAGTGATGCACCATTTGTCTCAGCCACTGGAAGATATATCAGCCAACAGTCCTTGGCTATCAGCCCCTTACGAAACTGCCTCAGCTGCACAGTCACCTGGCTCAAGTTTACACCCTTTCCAGGGAAACACACATTCGGTGACTAACTGTGGTAGGGCATTAAAAATCTAGCCATTTGGGCCCAACAAGGGGTAACTCTGGATGGACCATTTTAACTCGAGTTAGCAGAGCCTACTATCATCAGATGTACATTGCAGTTCCCTTTCTCTCTCTTTATTTTTTTTTAAGATTTTTTATTTATTTGTATGACAGAGAGAGAGAGAGAGAGAGATCACAAGTAGGCAGAGAGGCAGGGAGAGGGGAAGCAGGCTCCCTGCCGAGCAGGGAGCCCGATGCGGGACTTGATCCCAGGACCGTGAGATCATGACCTGTGCTGAAGGCAGAGGTTTAACCCACTGAGCCACCCAGGCGCCCCTCCCTTTCTCTTTTTCCCATGTGGCTTCTTTCCACTTTCTCCCACAGGTTTTGCTCACATAGGCATTCCCTGATAAACTTTGTCTATGCTACAACTGGTCTCAGCATTTGCTTGCCAGAAAATCTACCTTGTTGTGACACACACTTTAACCTTCATACTCCTTGAAACACATTATTTATTTAGATTGTAAGACACTGTAGTCTTCTGTTTTTTCATCTACTGCATCACTGCTATTTCTTCCTCTTTTTTGTCATTTCTCTAACTCATTATGCCCCAGGACTCCCTTTTCAGTCCTTTCCCCTCTTTTATCTCTCCACTTCTCTTGCTGGTATTAGCTAGTCTTGCTGCTTTAAATGTCATGCAATTGATTTTTAATAGTAATAATGAAATATTAAAGCATCCCAAGCAGGTATGTTAAAACACCGAATCATGTCACTCCTCTCAAAGCCATCCCATAACTTCTCATCTTAATCAGAGAAGAACCCAGTTTTGTTGTTGTCATTGTTGTTTGTTTTTTGCTACAATGATCTGCAAGTGTTGGCACCAGGGGCTTACCCTGGATATACATTAGATTCACCTGAGGGGCTGAAGATCCTGTTTAGAAAAAATTAGTATTATACTTCAATTTTAATAAAAGAAATTTTTATAAAACAGGTATATTATTGTGTCACCAAGTCAAGTATAGGTAATATTACCAAGCAATAACAGCCACAGATACCGATACAAATAAAGCACACTTTTAAATACAATTAAAGTCAGGTTTGTACTGATGTCAATAACCACTCCCAATCACTACCATTAGCCATTAATTACATAGGTCAAACCTTAGGAATCATCTTTGGTTTTCCACCATTTGTCACATCCTTATACCATCCATCACCGAAGCCTGTGGCTCTATTTTCAAAATGTATCCATTATAGAAGTAATCATTAATGTTCAACAAATATCCCCAATCTTCTTCATATTTCCTCGTCCCTGTGCATGTTAGGTTGAAACCATGGAATTAATACAAGCCACGTAAGTTTGAATGGCAATAATGAGTACCATCTCCAGTCTAAAGAATCCAGGAGATGGTTTGCCTTCTTTATTTCTCTCTTCCTCTGCTGTAGTGACCTTGAAGCCTGCATGCCCCAGATGGTGTAGTTAAAAGATGGAAGAAACTCTGATTCTCCAGTCACCATTTGGAGGAAAGCTGCTTTGGACAGCTGCCCAAATTGCATCAGACTGTGAGATGAGAATACACTTTTATTGGGTTAAGCCATAGAGATTTGGGGATTTATGTCTTGTAACAACTAACATTAATTACTCTAAAAAATTAACATTGGTACCAGCCTGGGCAGGGGTTTTTCTAAAGAAAACAAAAGTAAAAATATAAGGCATATGTTCAGGGGCCAAGTGTCAGGTATAGTAACTACAATCATATCATCACTGAGCTAGCAACTCTAGGAGAGGAAATGGGAAAATAGAAAATAAGTAGTGTTAATTGCTTAGTACAGGCTCTAAAACTGTCCCCTCTTCACAGATTTTCCTCTCCCACTTCCCACAATTTAACCCTTCGTTCTGCTGTGTATCACTTCTTATTACTCACCATTATCCTAAATTGTACTATGTTATTGTATACTCATGGAAGATGTCTCACTAGAATAAAATATCCATGAAGAAATGGCTTAGAGTCCCATGTTTACCACTTCATCGTCAGAATCTTTAGTGTTGCCTCCCACACAGTGACAAAGAATAAATGTTGGACAAATGAAGAAAAATGAATGAATGTACTCTTCGTTTGAGATGAAGACTAATTAATATGCTACAGGAAATGTCCTTATTCCTCCTCCTCCTCTCTCTCTCTCATTCTATTTCACACTCTTGTTCTCTCTACACAGTCTCTTTTCTTTTTCCTTTGTACATCTACTTATTCTTTTCTCCCCACAGTCTGGTTTGTCTGCTTCCAAGTTGACACAACAGCCCCACATTTGACACATTTAATGTGTTTTCTTGCTATACCATAATTCCAAGTTTAATCCTTTGAACTGGGATCCAAGTTTCAATCCTTTGATCATCTTAAGAAATGATCTGATTTAGCTAGCTTGGGTCATTTATGACCATTTACCATTATTTGAGGGGAGGAGGTATATACACAATTGTCAATGTCCTAAGCAGAAATATCAAAAGATGTCTACTATGTTATTGACAACAGAATAATGAAGAGGAAACTAATTAATGAATTTTCAAATAACCGTCCTCTATTTGCAACATAAATCCTTTATCAGGTGGTTCCGCAGGATACCAACCAACCATTAGAAAAAGTAATGAAGAAAAGTCCTAAAAATTGCATTCGAAAAAGGAAATAGATAGCTGAGTAATATTATTGGCCATTTTGAAGAGCAAGGAAATAATACATATTTTATTTTGTTTTATTTAAGATTTTATTTATTTATTTGACACAGAGAGAGAGAGAGATCACAAGTAGGCAGAGAGGCAGGCAGAGAGAGAGGAGGAAGCAGGCTTCCTGCTCAGCAGGGAGCCCGATATGGGGCTTGATCCCAGGACCCTGAGATCATGACCTGAGCCAAAGGCAGAGGCTTTAACCCACTGAGCCACCCAGGTGCCCAAATAATAAATATTTTAATCAAATTATATATTAAGCAATACCCTCAAATCTTTGTAGTTACTTGTTCACAATTACATGTTTAAAGCAAAACTCTCTTTATTGGAAACATATTCAATTACAATATTGCACAAAGATTATGAGGGTTAAAAATGGAATCACAGGGGTGCCTGGGTGGCTCAGTGGGTTAAACCTCTGCCTTCGGCTCAGGTCATGATTTCAGGGTCCTGGGGTCAAGCCCTGCATCGGGCTCTCTGCTCAGAAGGGAGCCTGCTTCCCCCTCTCTCTCTGCCTGCCTATCTGCCTACTTGTGATCTCTCTCTGTTAAATAAATAAATAAAAATCTTTTAAAAAAATGGAATCACATATGCTTTTTTCTATATGCAATTATTTTATTCTGTCATTCATTTGGGAAAAGGGAAAACAAACAGCTCTAGCAACAAATTTATAAGCAGATGAAAAAGAAAGTCAGCTATAGTTTACTCTGGCACTTGGAAAAGACATAGATCAAATTAAAGATTCCAACTGTAAATACTACCTTTTTGAAAGTGATTTGTCCGTGAATAGAGCTACGGATTTAAAGTAAACTCACAGCTTATACTTCAAAAATTATGCTTTAAATGTTACTCCAGTTATGTTTTGTAGTATAATCAGACCTATTGGTACTCTCATTTTAGGAAAATAATCTTAATATATTTTATTATTATTTGATAATTATTTAATGTATATATGGTATACATAGTTTTGTGATGTATACATACATGTATACATATATAATACATGTACACACACATAAATACATTGGTTTTGGTTGGAAAATATTAAATTTAAATAAATTTTGAAACTATATCATGAATGTTATCCTACCTCTTGAGTTCTTCACTCAAATTCTTCAAATATCCAATATCCTCTGCTGCCCAGAAACTGTCAAATTTTACTAGCATACTAAGGTTTTGTTATTTTATTCCATAAAATGTCTCTACTGTTTCTCTCTCCAAACCAATCAGAGGATACATTCCAGAATGTCAGATAGATGATTATGCTATTATTTTACACAGTAAAAAAATTTTAACACTCCCCGTGTTCACACACACTCACACACACACACGCACACACACACAATTGATAGTATGCTAAGGGTTAAAGAAACTATAGTGAACAAGCCAATTTCCTACACTTTTATTGTTTATAATCTAATAAATAAAAATTTTTAACCCCTTACTATCTATATGCCAACATATGATGTACAAAGTATGGTAGCTCACTTTGATCTTTCAACCCTTTGACCTAGGGTTAATACCATTTTAAAGATATCATAATTGTTTAACAAGCCAAAACTCAAATGGAGTTTTTTTTTTAAGTCTCCGGCTATCTAATCCTCAAATGCAAATATTAGGCATTAAGATAGTGTTTGAAACACTATTAGATAGAATAAGAAATGAAGAACCCACAATCCCACTTCATCAAAAACTTCCTCCTTCTAGATAATTGCTGAGAACACTAAATACATATATCACTAATAAATGGGAATCCAAACCTTCACTTTAGTTTCAGGTAGGCAGACAGTGATACCCAAACAAGACTTTCTTGCAACCTAGATCAAACACACAGTGCTGACTCAAGCACTAAGTGAACTTCTGTAGTCAAAGAATGGAATCAAGTCAGGATGATTCCCTAGGTTTGATGAATGCTCTGAGAGGAACACAGAGATGCCAGGGGGGGCAACTAGCCCTCCCATGCAGGAGTGGACCTTGGTCTCCTTACAGTTACTGGAGAGAAAGATAGGTAGAAGCGCTGCACAGTGACCCTGATTACGAGTAACAATGGTCCAACCATTGATCCAGAGTCAGAAGAATTAGACTAGATTTCTCTCTCTAAGGAAAAAGGAAAAAAAATTTTGGAAAGTATGGTGCTTCCTCTCCCATGAAATTAGTAAATGTTAAAGCCAGAATATGATCCAGTTATTTTTCATTCCAAGAATTATTATTTTAACCAATCTATTTTTTAAAGAACGTTTCATCATTGTATTTTTAAGAGTTTTATTTACATAAAATGAACTTCTAACCAATAGAATACTTATAGGATCCATTTTTAAGCATACATGATTTTTCTGCTTCTCTTTCCAGCAAACTACTTCTTCCTACTACCCAATTCATTCCACTCATTACTCACGTGTGTATTCTTGCCAACGTGGTTTTTCCCAGATTTTATTAGTCCTTATTAACCCCTCCCCGCAATGTGAAGAATAATCTAAAACTTTCCATTAGTGATATTTGATTGAAACAGAGAGATCAAAATAATTATCATGATTAAATATAATCAAAGCAATGATAATCTTAGAAGAAAACTTATTTAACCTTACAAGAAATATATTTTCTCTTCAGTTGTTTTTTTTATTTTAAACCTGAAACATTAATGAAAGCAAAAAGTCTTCTACTTCACAAGATATCCTCATTCTGGATAATATGGAACAAACAGCCCACGAAAGCCCAAAATTTCTGTTAAGTAAGTTGTACTTTATTTATTTATATTTTTAATGCTCATTCCTTTCCCCCACCACCAGATTTTGGGGTAGCTTTGCTTTCCAATTCTCTGTGCCTTTCAAGTTTTTTTCCCCCATTTCTGGAATTTTTTCCCTCTCTTTATACTTAGTGAACTATGTATTGATAATACTCCGATCATAATGGGTGCATTGGCACTTCATCTCACAAATATGCATGCCTACAAAACTGTATGCTTCCTAATTTTGGAATTTGCTACAATGTTTTCTGTGCTGTAACACTATGACATCCTTGAAAAATGAGAATGTGTCCCATTCGATTCTGAAATTTTCCTTCCCCAAAACCCACCACTGTACCTGTCTATGAAATGAACAAATGATGTTTGGAAGTGAGCAAGTACAGAGATCTACAACTCTAAACTCCCACAGAATTATTCCTCTACCCTCATCCCCAGATCTATTAATACCTATATGAATATAACAAGCAAGCTCTGACTTAATGTTTTAACTTCTACTTAGTTCTGGGAAATCCATGGTTTGTGAGGAAGTTACAGGATGAAAAGATTGATTTGGGGGTGACTCATTTTTATCCATGTTAAGCAGGACAACAAAATGTATAAACTCTTCAAATTTTCGGTCTAGATCCTATGCAATATATTAGAACACAGATATGGTATCTTACAAGAAAATTCAAGTTGTCTGTTCAGCTCTTTTACTATTTGATAACTCCATTCACATAGGGAAATATGTTTATTCAGCCATTCAACTCTATAGATGCCAACAAAAGTCTATGTGTGAAAATGAAATAAATTACTGGCAAAGAAAAATAAACTTGAAAACTTAGGAATATCAAAGAATAACTCTTGTTAGTTACTGAGATTGACTTCTTGGAAAATAGTTGGACGTATAAAGGTATTTGAATGCTTTGCTGATGTAGAGCATCTAAATAATTTTTAGATGATTCTTAAAAGGTCTATGTTTCATTCCACAAAGATATTTGAACGTTTACTAAGTGCCAGTTACCATAGCTTTAGATAATGAAGAAAAACCACCAGAGCATCATATGCATGAGCTTTTATTAGAAAATGCCTGGCAGAAGGCTTCCAAGAAGTATTTAATCTAGGAAAGGCTTCAAAAGAGTATCTAACTTGTGTTATAGGGATTTAACAGGAGGGATTTAATTGGCCAAAATTTAGTTATTTTCGGGTATAATTGATGAAAGATGTTTCTTATAAATTACCATTCATTGAGTGATTTGGATTTTATCAAGAGGGATGCAGAGGAAGAATAAGGAGATAAAGTTTTGTGTAAGACAGAGTACAGAAGACAGCTGCAGGAAACAAGGACATGCATTTTAAAATGCACAGTAATAAGAGGACAAGGTACCATTGAAGAATTTGTCACCAACAGTACGAACACAGCCTGTTCATCTAAACAAAATATACAAATGCCCACCTCAGATCCTGACAAATAAACAATAAAATTATAATGCATATTTAAAAGTTGTGTTTGAGAAAAAAAGTAAAAAAAAAAAGTTGTGTTTGTCATATGGAAGTTACCTTTATCTTTCTTAGAGCTTACAATTTCCAGAGGAAAATATTTACTCTATTCTCATATCTAGAAAAATGTTGTGTTTCTTCTAATAAACTATTTTGTTTTTATTATATGAAAAGAAATTTATCATATGAAAATGGAAGATGCAATTGATCAGCATTCCCTTCCTTGGGCTGATCATTAGAAAACTCAGGAACAAGCTTATAATCCTCCTAAGGAAAATGGCCAGAATTTATAGAGCATAACTTTGTTATAAATGCCATCCTTGGATTTTTTTTTAAAGATTTTTATTCACTTGAGAGAGAGAATACAAGCAGGGGGAGAGACAGGGAGAAAGGGAGAAGCAGACTCCTTGCTGAGCAGGGACCGCCCTCTTCCACCTGATGCAGGACTCGATCCCAGGACCTTGGCATCATGACCTGAGCTGAAGGCAGACGCTTAACTATCTGAGCCACCCAGGCACCCCACCATCCTTGGATTTATCATATTTTGCTTGCTTTGCCAGGGTGTCCTTAATATAATTAAAAATAAATGTATTTTTGTAAATGGACTTTAGGTCATTCTTAGGAAATTTGAAGAGTGGATGAATAAAAAGATGAATGAATGAATGATAAATAAATCAAATCTATACCTCCCCAATTTTTTTTACAACTGACATATGCAAGTTCTATAATTCTATAACACTACATTAAGTTGAGCACTAAAAACAAAATTGGTTATTATTTAAAATTTGATTATTGGGCATTCTCCCAACACACATTTTCCACACCAGAAAGTTAGTTTTACTGGCCTTAATTCCAATCTTTAAACTCATTTCATATCCAAACAAATTGTTTTATTCAATAAATATTTATAAAGCTCCTTCCTGACATGCATTCAAAGTTGTTCTGTCAAAGAGAAAAGGTTAACAAAGCTCAACTAGACCAAATGGAATGCTTGAGAGAACAGGACTGTCTTTGGCATTTTTTGAACGTCAATACTGTTGCTGGATTCTGTGTCCTTGGACAAGGAATTTTGTAGCTCTGGGCTGGAATTGACAAATTTGTCAGT
Organism: Ailurus styani; assembly: GCA_002007465.1. Classification (NCBI taxonomy): domain Eukaryota; kingdom Metazoa; phylum Chordata; class Mammalia; order Carnivora; family Ailuridae; genus Ailurus; species Ailurus styani. The sequence continues at coordinate 3,008,424 of LNAC01000074.1, forward strand.
AGCACCTGCCCACACCAATCTCTGTATGGGGATGAGTAATAAGCCATCACATCAGGGTTAAACATGATAATATAGAAAAAATTTATTTTCAGGTGAGCATTTCCCAGCTATTTCATCTCCTTAAAAGAAAGCTTGCAGTGTTGCTTTGAGTCTGATAGATGCTCTATTCCACCTCAGAGGAAGGAACCATTTAATACTGAAATATCTGCAGAAGAGACAATATTAAGCAAAATATTTAGAGAATCTGGGGGAAAGAAAGGATGCTACTCTCAAGTCACTGAAACTCTTATTTTCTCATCTTTTAATTGTGCCTCCTAAGTAAAAACTAAAATGTGCAGTAATTCTCAGCTTGATCACCAGAGAATTCTCATTTAAACACTGGATATAAACAGTTGAAATTGAGATTCAAACTGAGCAAATGTTCAGTTTAGTAAGACAAGTGCATGTTAAAGCTGTAGATTTGGGAAAAACCATGTGGATCTGAAATTTAATGCCTATACCTCTATGGGACAAAACAAGAGTAAATGCAGATCTTTTTTGTTATATGACTGATTTGTGTAATGGGATAGAGAAGAATATGACAGATAATTAAGGAGATACATAGAAACATGAAGGAATCTGATAGAAATGAAATAAAAAGAGGGGAATGGATTAAATACCAGAGTTTTATTTATTTTCTCAACTATGTGTTAGCAACAGAGTTTACCATATAAATTAATTAATAAATTAATCATTAGTCAGTGTTAGACATTTTCTAACCAAATTAAAAATGCTAAGTTCTGGTATTAAACTTTACCACTAGCTTGTTATTTGAGTTTAGGCAAGTTTCTTTGTAAGACACTATTTTTATTAAAAAAAATGGTACTAATAATATCTTTTCTTCCTTTATCCCAAGACCATTATAAAGATAAAATGAGGTAATAGGTAAATGTAAAGTTCTGCATTTAAGTTCAAAAGATAACTGCTCAAAATAAGTCAACTGTTCCCAATATAGGGTAGCAGAAACTATGCTTAAAATTATAAGCATCTCCAATGGAAAAATCACTGAGTAATATGCTAATATGGCATCACTCTGAAAATGGTGGTTTTGAATGGTAAAGGGAGAGAAAAAGAACAATTAGATCTCTTTCACCATTTTCACAATGAATGGTTTGATTTTCATATGGTTTTCAATGTGAAAATGAAATTTGTCTATCATTTCTATTAATGAGAGTAGGAATTGCTTCTGTTTTGAAAATAAACTAGAAAAATTTTGTCTCAGAAATGACTTAAAAGGAGTAAATTGTTTTTATTTGGAGTTAATATGAAGAAAACAATGTTGAGCTATATTATAAAACTAATAAATTTTCATAAAATAAGTTATGGCCCAATAGAAAGTGACTTGAGTTTTTGTTTTCAACTTTCTTTTTTGTTTGATTGGAGGTTTTATGGGGTTTGGGGGGTTTTGTTAGTATTTATTTAACTTCAAGTTAGTTAACATATAGTGTACTATTGGTTCCAGGAGTAGAACTTAGTGATTCATCACTTACATATAAAATCCAGTGCTCACCCCAAGTGCCCTCCTTAATGCCCATCACCCATTTATCTCATTCTCCTACCCACCTTCCCTCCAGTAACCCTCAGTTTGTTCTCTTACATATAGAACCCAAAAGACTACATGATGTTATGGTTTGCCTCCCTCTCTGTTTTTATCTTATTTTCCTTCCCTTCCCCTATGTTCATCTGTTTTGTTTCTTAAATTCCATGTATGAATGAAATCATATGGTATTTGTCTTTCTCTGACGGACTTATTTTGCTTAGCATAATACTCTCTAGCTTCATCCACATTGTTGCAAATTGCAAGATTTCATTCATTTTGATCACTGAGTAATATTCCAGTGTGTGTGTATATACATACTACATATACCACATCTTCTTTACTTCTTTATCCATTCATAACTTGATGGACATTTAGGCTCTTTCTGTAATTTAGTTATTATTGATAGTGCTACTATCAATATTATGGTGCATGTGCCCCATGAATCAGAATTTTAATATCCTTTGGATAAATACCTAGTAGTGCAATTGCTGGGTTGGATCATAGGGTATTTCTATTTTTAACTTTTTGAGGAACCTCCATACTGTTTTCTAGAGTGAGTGCACCAGACTGCATTCCAACCAACAGTGCAAAATGGGTCCCCTTTTTCAGCATCCTCACCAACATCTGTTGTTTCCTGACTTGTTAATTTTAGTCATTCTGACAGATGTGTGAGGTGGTATCTCATTGTGGTTTTGATTTGTATTTGTCTGATGATGAATGATGTTGAGCATCTTTTCATGTGACTGTTAGTGATCTGGATGTCTTCTTTGGAAAAGTGTCTATTCATGTCTCCTGTCCACTTCTTAACTGGATTATTTGTTTTTTGCGTGTTGAGCTTCATAAGTTCCTTATAGATTTTGGATACTGATCCTTTATCTGATACATCATTTGCAAATATCTTCTCCAATTTTGTAGGTTGCCTTTAAGTTTTGTTGATTGTTTCCTTTGCTATGCAAAAGATTTTTATCTTGATCAAGTCCCAATAGTTTTTTTGCTTCTGTTTCCCTTGCCTCCAGAGATGTGTCTAGTAAGAAGTTGCTGGGCCCAAGGTCAAAGAGGTTGCTGCTTGTGTTCTCCTCTAAGATTCTGATGGATTCCTGTTTCACATTTAGGTCTTTCCTCCATTTTGAATTTATTTTTATGGATGATGTAAGAAAGTGGTCCAATAGCTTCTTCTGCATGTCACTGTCCAGTTTTCTCAACACCATTTGTTAAAGAGACTGTCTTTTTTCCATCAGATATTCTTTCCTGTTTTGTGGAACAAACATTTGTCAAATACAGAGTTGTGGATCCCTTTTTGGTTTTCTATTCTGTTCCATTGATCTATGTGTCTAAACATTTTTGTGACAGTACCATACTGTCTTGATGATTAGAGCTTTGTAATACAGCTTAAAGTCTAAAATTATGATGCCTCCTGCTTTGCTTTTCTTTTTCAACATTACTTTGGCTAGTTGGGGTCTTTTCTGGTTCCATGCAAATTTTAGAATTGTTTGTTGTAGATCTGTGAAAACTGGTGCTGGTGTTTTGATAGAGATTTTATTAAACGTATAGATTGCTTAAGTATTCTATAATTTTCTGAGTACAAATCTTTCACCTCTTTAGTTAAGTTTATTCCTCGGTATCTTATGGTTCTTGGTATAATTATAAATGGGATCAATTCCTTGATTTCTCTTTCTGCTGCTTTATCATTGGAGTATAGAAATGCCACATATTTCTGTATGTTGATTTTATAACCTTAATTTAGCTGAATTCCTGTATCAACTCTAACAAGATTTTGGTGGACTCCTTCAGGTTTTCTACGTCTGCAGAGTGAAAGTTTGACTTCTTCCTTGTCCATTTGGATGCCTCTTATTGGTTTCTGTTGCCTGATTGCTGAAGCTGAGACTTCCAGTACTATGTTGAAGAACAGAGGTGACAGTGGACATCCATGTCTTGTTCCTGAACTTAGGGGAAAAGCTCTCAGCTTTTTTCCATTGAGTATGATATTAGCTGTGGATTTTTTGTATATGGCCTTTATGGTGTTGAGGTATGTTCCTTCTATCCCCTACTTTCTTGAGGGTTTTGTTTATCAAGAAAGGATGCTGTAGGGCGCCTGGGTGGCTCAGTGGGTTAAAGCCGCTGCCTTCGGCTCAGGTCATGATCTCAGGGTCCTGGGATCGAGGCCCACATTGGGCTCTCTGCTCAGCAGGGAGCCTGCTTCCTCCTCTCTCCTCTCTCTCTGCCTGCCTCTCTGCCTGCTTGTAATCTCTCTCTGTGTGTCAAATGAATAAATAAAATCTTTAAAAAAAAAAAAAAAGAAAGAAAGGATGCTGTATTCTGTCAAATGCTTTTTCTGCATCTATTGAGAGGATCATATGGTTCTTACCCTTTCTTTTGTTAGTGAGGTGCATCACATTGTTTGATTTGCAGATATTGAACCACCTCTGCAGCCCAGGAATAAATCCCACTTTATTGTGGTGAGTAATCCTTTTAATGCACTATTGGATTTGATTAGCTAGTATCTTGTTGAGAATTTCTGCATCCATATTCACCAGGGTTATTGGTCTGTAATTCTCTTTTTCAGTGGGGTCTTTGATTTTGGAATCAAGGTAATGCTGGCCTCATAGAATGAGTTTGGAAGTTCTTCCATTTCTATTTTGTGAAACAGCTTCAGATCTGTTCAAATTTTCTATTTCTTCCTGCTTTGGTTTTTGTAGTTTATATGTTTGTAGGAATTTATCCATTTCTTCCAAATTACCCAATTTGTTGGCATATAATTGCCCATAATAATCTCTTAAAATTATTTATACTTCTGTGGTGCTGGTTGTGATCTCTCTTCTTTCATTCATGATTTTATTTACTTGGGTCCTTTCTCTTTTCTTTTTGATAAGTCTGGTAGGGGTTTATCAATCTTATTAATTCTTTCAAAGAACCATCTCCTAGTTTCGTTGATCTGTTCTACCATTTTTTAGAAATTTTTGTGTCACTTATTTCTGCTCCAGTTTTTATTATTTTCCTTTTTCTGCTAGCTTTAGGCTTTATTTGCTATTCTTATTCCATCTTTCTTTCAGTATAAGGTTAGATTGTATACTTGAGGTTTTTCTTACTTCTTGAGGAAGGCCTGTATTGCTATATACTTCCCTCTTAAGACTGCTTTTGCTGCATCCCAAAGGTTTTGGACTATCATGTTTTTATTTTCATTTGCTTCTGTATATTTTTAAATTTCTTCTTTAATTTCCTGGTGGACCCATTCATTCTTTAATAGGATATTATTTACTCTTCGTGTATATGTGGTCTTTCCAAATTTCTTCTTGTGAGTGACTTCAAGTTTCATAGCATTATGGTCTGAAAATATGCATGGTATGATCTCAATCTTTTTGTGTTGGTTGAGACCTGATTGGTGATCCAGTATGTGATCTGGAGAATGTTCTATGTGCACTCAAAAAGAATGTGTATTTTGCTCCTTTAGGATGAAATGCTCTGAAAATATGTTAAGTCCATCTGGTCCAGTATGTCTGGTCCAATGGCTTTGGCCATTATTTCCTTGTTGATTTTCTACTTAGATGATCTGTCCAATTCTGTGAGTGGGAAGTTAAAACCCTCTACTATTATTGTATTATTATCAGTGAGTTTCTTTAAGTTTGTTATTAATTGATTTCTATATTTGACTGCTCCCAAGTTGGGGGCATTGAATATTTACAATTCTTAGCTCTTCTTGTTCAACAGACCCCTTTATTATGATATAGTATCCTTCTTCATCTATTATTATAGTCCTTAGTTTAAAATCTAGTTTGTCTGATATAAGGATGGTTACTCCAGCTTTCTTTTGGTGTCCATTAGCATGATAGATGGTTCTCCTCCACCCCTCATTTTCAATCTGGAGGTGTCTCTGGATCTAAAATGAGTCTCTTGGGCGCCTGGGTGGCTCAGTGGGTTAAAGCCTCTGCTTTCAGCTCAGGTCATGATCTCAGGGTCCTGGGATCGAGGCCCGCATCGGGCTCTCTGCTCAGCAGGGAGCCTGCTTCCCCTTCTCTCTCTGCCTGCCTCTCTGCCTCCTTGTGATCTCTCTCCCTCTGTGAAATAAATAAATAAAATCTTTAAAAAAAAAAAAATGAGTCTCTTGTAAACAACATATTGAGGGATCTTTGTTTTTTGTTTGTTTTTTTTTTTTAAATCCATTCTGATGCCCTATGTCTTTGAACTGGAGCACTGAGTCCATTTACATTCAGAGTAATTATTGATAAATATTAATTTAGTGCCATTGTATCACCTGTAAAGTTTCTGTTCCTGTAGGCTGCCTCTGTTCCTTTATAGCCTTTGCTGCTTTTGGTTTCTCTTTTCTGCTCAGAGTCCCCTTTAGTATTTCCTGCAGAACTGGATTAGAGCTCATAAACTCCTTTAGTTTTTGCTTGTTTTGGAAAATCTGTCTTTCCTCCTATTCTGAATGACAGCCTTGATGGATGAAGTATTCTTGGCTGCATATTTTTCCCATTTAGCACATTGAATATATCAGGCCACTTTTTTCTGGCCTGTCAAGTTTCTGTGGACAGGTCTGCTGCCATCCTTATGTATCTACTACCCTTGTAGATTAAGGAGCTTTTCTCCCAAGTTCCTTTCAGAATTCTCTCTTTATCTCTACATTTTGCAAGTTTCACTATGTGTCTTAGTATTAACCTGTTTTTGGTGATTTTGAGGGGAGTTCTCTGTGCCTCTTGGGCTTGAATGCCTGTTTCCTTGCTTGGATTAGGGAAGTTCTCAACTATAATTTGTTCAAATAAACCTTCTCCCCTTGTATCCCACTCTTCTTTTTTTTTTTTTAAGATTTTATTTATTTATTTGACAGAGAGAGAGATCACAAGTAGTCAGAGGCAGGCAGAGAGAGAGAGAGAGGAAGAAGCAGGCTCCTCACTGAGCAGGGAGCCCGATGTGGGCCTCGATCCCAGGACCCTGGGATCATGACCTGAGCCGAAGGTAGAGGCTTTAACCCTCTGAGCCACCCAGGCGCCCTCCCACTCTTCTTCTGAGGGTCCTATGAGATGGATATTATTACACTTTGTGGGATCACTGAGTTTCCTAAGTCTATATTCATGGCCTAATAGTTTTCTTTCCCTCTTCAGCTTTTTTATTTTTAATAATTTTATCTTGTATATCATGTATTCATTCCTCTGCTTCTTCCATCCACATTGAGTGAGTTTTGCATCTCAGTTAGAGCATTTTTTTTATTTTGTTTGACTAGTTTTTAAGTCTTTTATCTCACCATCTTTTTTTTTTTAAGATTTTATTTATTTATTTATTTCACAGCGGGAGAGAGATCACGAGGAGGCAGAGAGGCAGGCAGAGAGAGAGGGGGAAGCAGGCTCCCTGCTGAGCAGAGAGCCCGATGCAGGCCTCGATCCCAGGACCCTGAGATCATGACCTGAGCCGAAAGCAGAGGCTTTAACCCACTGAGCCACCCAGGCGCCCTTATCTCACCATCTTAACTTCATTTTAACTTTCTATCTCATTTCAGGTTGAAATTGTTGGCACAGAGCTAGGTAAGTTTTCAGAATGCACGATTTTCCATGAGCTAAGTAATTTGAAAACCTCTTCATTTTAGTATATAAACAAACTTTTAAACAACAGAACTCTACTAGATTTTCTGGACATGTGTGGGAGAAATTCAAAATTCCTTCTAAAATTATAAATGACTATGATAAAATTAAGCATTTAATTTGGTCCCTTATTTGTTGCCATTCAAGTACATTCAGAAAGTCCAAACAGGCTTGGTCAGACCATTCCAAAACCATATAGTCAGAATCATAAGATTTTAAGATTATAACTGTCCTCAGGAAACATCTCTTGAAGGGAATCACATTATCAGTTGTCTTCAGGGACCAGGCAGGTAATAGAAAGATAAGACTTCAGAAAGTGAGAGTTTGTGGATGATTTTAGACTATCCCCTGATAAAATATATCAGATTCAATTTACAAAAATTATATAATGATCAATAAAAATTTTTCTGTACTGGATCTGACTCAGAGCCAAGTAGGTGAAACTCTGGATCTAATGCTCAGCCTTATTTTATGGATTGAAAACAGAAGTGATTGTTGGGTTAAGTAAGTGACTTATTCAAAGTCATTATAGTAAGTCATGGCAAAGTTAGATCTAAATTCTAAGTGTTTGGGTGCCTGGGATCGAGGCCCGCATCGGGCTCTCTGCTCAGCAGGAAGCCTGCTTCCTCCTCTCTCTCTGCCTTCCTCTCTGCCTATTTGTGATCTCTCTTTGTGTGTCAAATAAATAAATAAAAATCTTAAAATAAATAAATTCTAAGTGTTCGGTTCCATGACGTTTACATTATGTAATAACTATTTCTAATATCCATAGCTTTTTGTTTTGGCCTTTAAAATATTTTCATACATATAAAATTATGTTTAATTGTATACTGATATCTTTTATAACCCTATACAGTTCTTTTTGTTTTTTCCTATTTACAAAAGGCTACCATGTGAAGTAAAATGGAATATAAAAACTTTATAAATGTATTTAGTGGATATTCCTATAAGTTATGGTGGAAGACTTATACTATTTTATAAGTTATAAAGCACCAAAGTTTTCTATTCTGAGAGGCAGATTAAATAATGAAAACTGAATCTATCATATTCTTTATTCATATCTAGTTCTGCTGTGTTCGTATAGATATTTCCTTGAAGAGAACAATAAACCATTTTATAACCCCCTGTGCAATTGGCCCGGCATGGCTCTTTATAGTCTGCTATTAATAAAAGGAACTTTGTTAGGATAAATCAAAGAATAATAAATGTTTGCTTGCTAGCAAGTCATCTGCAGATAGACCACCATCCCACTTTTTTTTTATAGCCTAAACACGTTTCATTGCATTTTGGGGTTCATTTTTGCTTAGTGGAGACATAGCAAGCAACTGGAGCCCTCAATCTGGTGATCTGGAAGAATGACATCGTACCAGAAATAATCACCATGTTTACATTGGTTATGTCCATCAGGACATTAAGCAATTGTTGCTCCTAAATAGGCCAGAGAAGAGAAACAAAAAATCTAATGAGCATCATTATTGAAGTGGCTTCAATCTCAGGGTCCAAATTACAATTATTATTTGCTCCAAGCCTTCTGATTATATAGGAATTCTTCAATAACAATTTATCTCTTCCAGAAATCTGTTCTTCATTCTTAAAATAGAAGCATAACTCTTCTGTGAACACAATGATGAAGATGAGAGCATGCAGCCTAATCCATTTGTATGAATGAGTTGGTTTGATTTCCTTTTTGGCAACTCCAAACCCAAGGCATTAGGAATAGATGTGTTCATTCAACAAAAATGTGTCTTATTTGATTGACTAATGCTCTGATCCAAGCAAAAAAATCTTAGAAAAATGTAAAAGATTTGTGAGGAAGCTAATGAGACATTCATATTATAATAGAAATAAAGCCACTCACTGGAATTTTTTTTAAAGACATACTTAATTCTCATCTGGAATGTAAGAATGGCGTACAACTCTTTCCCACTGACCCATAGTTTCCAAGCAGTTATAGTTATTCCCTGGCCCTAAGACCAACTATTTATCTAGCTTCCGGTATTAGTGGTAGTGCCTGTGTCTGTTAAGATTTTTTGGTTGGCATCAACAGAAATCAACATTGAATAACCAAAGAAGATAAAAAATTTACTAGAAGGTTTTCATGTAGCATACTGATTCAAAGATAATAGTGATGAATCAGATTCAGAGATGGACAAGAATGGGGAAAAGTAAATTCCCAAAGGCAAGTATCTGGCCTAATTTAGGACACTATGCTAAGAGAAGTCACAATGCTTTGATTAGCAATTCCAAGAAAACCACATTAGAGGAAAAGTAATTCCCTAAATGAAAAAGAGGTTGCTACTATCAAATGGGAGGCATGGGGATAAAATAAATATGCACTACTCTGTCCTTCATATTTTGGCTGTGATCAGTATAAGATTGGAAAGCCAGATGCTAATTGAGACCCAGACGGGCTTCGGCCCATTCCTCCTGATTTGCCTCTGTCTGACTCCAGTCTTGCTATCTGATTAAAGACACATTTTCTTCACTTCTGATTTGGGACCAGGCCTGCATCTGGGAACTATTGTTACTTTGTGCTTCCATATCACAAAAAGGAAATCAAGCAGACCATCAAAGACTCTTTTAACAGGAATCAGGCTGAAAATGTGTGATTTTTTTTTTAAACTTTATTGTGTAGAAAATATAACTGCCTACTACCAATAGTTTCTGAATGTCTATGAATTCATCATAACAGAGACAGTATTAAACAAGGAAAAAACATAGTTTTATATAAATCAGAAGTGAAAAACCAATTTCTGTTTTTCAGGTTTCCAAACTTTTAAGCTTCATGTGAAAATAAGTATTGGGGGAATATTTATTTATTTAACAAGAACACCTAAAACCAATTTTGCATGCATAACATGCCATGGTGAGCATTTTGACTGATGAATATCTTATGATGCTCTTAGTAGGCCTAAATGAAATTCTTATCTGCAGTAGCATCAATCGCTAGAATTTGCTATTTTTCACCTCACAATGAACACTTTGCAATTGTTTGTCCCTGTAGTTTAGAGACGCTTGTGAGAAGAATGGCCCTATTTCTATGTTATGGATAAAGACACTAAAACCTACAGTCGTTAAATAACATACCTAGAGTCCTTAGATAGCAAAAGCTTAGAAGTGGGTGCTAAAGGCTTCATGGACTTCAGTTTTTATACACTATGCCATAATCCTCCCAAAATCACCAGACAGCTTTGAATATTATTTAAGAAATATGAATCTAATTTATTCTTATCAGGTGGCTCAAATTTAATTCAGCTGACTTAGTCACAGACGGTATCTATAAAATTTAAATAAAGGGGCAGAATTCAGTGTAGAAGGGTCAAGAGTACCTATAATATTCAAATTTCACATTGTAAAAGTAAATTATAGTAACTCTCTAATGAATTGAACTGCTGCTTTTTTTAATTGCCCATCATTCAGATCTTACTAGGAAGTAACCACATTATTAGAGACATAATTTAACCATATGATATGATAAAAGTTATGGCTAATATTATTGAGTACTCACTATTTGATTAATATCAAATATAAAAATATGCCAACTTATTGCCCATCCTATTCCTCTAGTCTTTCCCTAAACTGAAATTGTTGTCTGTTCTGTACATGGTTTGTCATCATCAACACTATTGACATTTTGGGTTGAATAATTTTTTGTCTTGGGAGCTCTCCTGTGCGTTGTAGCATGTTTAGCACCATCCCTGACCTTAACCCACCAGATGCCAGGAGCACCAACTTCCCAGTGTGACAACAAAAATATATCCAGACTTCCTCAAATGTTTGGGGGACTGAAGGAAGAGAGGATAAAGTCACTCTCAGTTGAGAACCACTTCTCTAGAGTTAATCCCTTCTGTACCAACTTCTTGTATTCATCTCTGCCATGTTTGCATGGCATCTTCCCATCTCTATAATCACATTTCTTTCCAGAATCTTTAAACTCTCTCATATAAATTCCTCTCATTGGCTTTAAATACACAAATCACCTCCTTTTAAGAATACTGATTGATTAACTAATTAATTAAAAATAAACTGACTCCCTAGGCTTCTCTTTGCCCCCGTTCTATCTCTTCTTCCTTCACAGCCATTTCTTGGAAGAGCCATCTATTCATGTTGTATCATTTACTCACTTTTTTTTCCACTCCATAGCTCCACCCATAATTGGTTTCTATCAATCCTTCTCTTTCCTTGGATTCTGTCCATAACAATTTCCTGATTTTCTTTTCTTTCTGGAAATTTCTCTCTCTTTTTCTCTTTCTCTCTCTCTCTCTCTGGTTCATTCTCCTTTACTTCACCATGAGATGGTGCAGTTTCTCAAGGCTGATTCCTGATTCACTGTTTCATTTCTACTCAATATTCTGTGCTTCAGTGATCCCAGAGCCTGAACAGCTAGCTACATCTATAGTGACAGCTCACAATATTCACATGTCTCTCCTGGGAGCATATAGGACATTTCCTTTTGAAGATCCTAGAGCACCTCAAATGCCACACGTCCAAAATAAAACTATGACCATCCCATCTCTAAACCTATCTTTGTTTGTGTCTCTATATGGTAACTGGATCTTTGACATCTTGTTTTGCTGTTGAGGAACATAAATGTTATTCTTGAAACCTCCATTTTATTTACCTCCTTATCCATTTAATCACAAAATTACGTAAATTCTGCCTCTTAAATACTTTGCCTCCTTTCTGCCCATGGACGCCGCTGAGTAAGCATCGTTAAAGTCTCCTGTCCCACTGCTGTCATGTCTAAGTCAGAGTCTCCCAAAGAGCCTGAACAGCAGCGGAAGCTCTTCATTGGAGGTCTGAACTTTGAAACAACTGATGCGACTCTGAGGAGCCATTTTGAGCAATGGGGAACACTTACAGACTGTGTGGTAATGAGAGATCCAAAAAACCAAGTGCTCCAGAGGCTTTGGGTTTGTCACATATGCCACTGTGGAGGAGGTGGATCAGCCATGAACACAAGGCCACACAAGGTGGATGGAAGAGTTGTGGAACCAAAGAGGGCTGTCTCAAGAGAAGATTCTCAAAGACCTGGTGCCCACTTAATTGTGAGAAAGATTTTTGTTGGTGGCATTAAAGAAGACACTGAAGAATATCATCTAAGAGATTATTTTGAACAGTATGGAAAAATTGAAGTGATTGAGATCATGACTGACCAAGGCAGTGGCAAAAAGAGAGGTTTTGCTTTTGTAACATTTGATGACCATGACTCTGTAGACAAGACTGTCATTCAAAAATACCACACTGTGAATGGCCACAACTGTGAAGTAAGGAAAGCCCTAACTAAGCAAGAGATGGCTAGTGCTTCATCCAGCCAAAGAGGTCGAAGTGGTTCTGGAAACTTTGGTGGTGGTCATGGAGGCGGTTTTGGTGGGAATGACAACTTTGGTCATGGAGGGGAACTTCAGTGGTTGAGGTGGCTTTGGTGATAGTTGAGGTGGTGGGGGATATGGTGGCAGTGGGGATGGCTAGAACGGATTTGGTAATGATGGAAGCAACTTTGGAGGTGGCGGAAGCTATAATGATTTTGACAATTACAACAATCAATCTTCAAATTTTGGACCCATGAAGGGAGGAAATTTTGGAGGCAGAAGCTCTGGCCCCTATGGTGGTAGAGGTCAATACTTTGCCAAACCACAAAACCAAGGTGGCTATGGTGGTTCCAGCAGCAGCAATAGCTATGGCAGTGGCAGAAGGTTTTAATTACTGCCAGGAAACAAAGCTTAGCAGGAGAGAAGAGCCAGAGAAGTGACAGGGAAGCTGCAGGTTACAACAGATTTGTGAACTCAGCCAAGCACAGTGGTGGCAGGGCCTAGTTGCTACAAAGAAGACACGTTTTAGATAATACTCATGCGTATGGGCAAAAAACTCAAGGACTGTATTTGTGACTAATAGCATAACAGCTTATTTTAGTTTCTGTTCTGTGGAAAGTGTAAAGTATTCCAACAAAGTGTTTTAATGTAGATTTTTTTTTGTACCCATGCTGTTGATTGCTAAATGTAATAGTCTGATCATGATGCTGAATAAATGTGTCTTTTTTAAAAATAAATAAATAAATACTTTGCCTCTTAAATATCTCTCAATTCTATCTACCTTTCCATATTCAACAATTCTGGCCTAGTACAAACAACTTTTTTCTCACATTCAGAGTTATGATAATAGTCACTGGTTAATTCTACCAGATTCTTCTCTGTCCTGCCCCAGGTAGAGTGATGTATTTAAAACAGAAATCACTGATCTCACTATTCTCTACACCTTTAAAAACTTTAAAAGGCTCCTCAATGCCATGCAAAGCAACATTATTTAAAATTTATACTTCAAACAAATCACTGCACAAAGCACTGTAGCTAACTCCTCATCAAGCTAAATAGAAGTGAAATCTACCAAAATGACAACATCAAAACAGTAACCAAAATATAAAACCTTCATTATGAACCACATACTATTCTAAGTACTTCACATACATTGAGTAATTGCATCTTCACAACAGTCCTAAAAGGTAAATATTTTCATGTCCATTTCATAGATGAAAATAGTGAGTCACAGAGTCAGAAGCAATCTGAAAAGATCATACAACAATGAAGGGTCAGAAGCAGAATTACAAGGCAGACACTCTGGTTCCAGTTTCACAGTCTAAACAACCACACTATTCTCTATCTTAATGATAAAAGAATTTTAACCACTTCAAAAACTAATATTTTTATTTAAGTGAGATTTTCTTAGGACTTTCACAGTGATAACTAGTATAAACATTGGAAGAAAAAATGATATTCAATTTCTACCACTCAAGAAATACTTAATTTTTTTAAAGATTTTACTTATTTATTTGTCAGAGACATACAGTGAGAAAGGGTACACAAGCAGGAGGAATGGGAGAGGGAGAAGAAGGCTTCCCACTGAGCAGAGAGCCTGATGCAGGTCTTGATCCCAAGACCGCAGGATCATGATCTGAGCCAAAGGGAGATACTTAATCACTGTGCCCAATATTTAATATTTTTTAATAAAATGTGTATTACATAATGGTCCCTCTGAAGTACTTGGTCACAAGAGGAAATAGGTTCACCCAGCTAACTATGAAACAGAATGTATCTAGAAAGAATGGGAGAGCCAGGCTAAAAACAGAAAATGCTCTCAAGGTAATAACAGGATCAAATGCACTACAGCTTTGAAAGGAGAAGGTGTTCATTGCAAGAGAAAAGAAAATTCACAAAGGTATACTTTTGCTATAAACAACCAACAACAACACAAGTAGTGATGTTATTTATTGACCATTTATTATAAGAAAAAAAATTGTGTGGAGCCCTTTATGTACAGTAATTCATTTACTTCTTACAGTAACTCTATTTGCAATAAATATATTACCTGTAATTCACAGGTGAGTGAAATGAGACTCAAGGCCACAGAGCAAGAAAACCAAGCTGGAATTTGAATCCAACTTAGTTGAGCTCTAGTGACCATAAAATTAAAAAAAAAATTTTAGAAATTTTAAATCCACTACTTATAGAAATGAAATAAAATAGTAAACCATACTAATGCAAATATAGGTCAGGCCTTTCCAGGTCTTGGTCAGTGATGAGACTGCCTTGTCAAGAAACGACTAAGAAATGTATAAGAAAACCTTCAGAAGCTCAAGAAAAAGATGCTGGGTTTACGTATATAGCTGCCCTTTTTGCCTGCTCTGCTCTTTGCCTGTGCTTTGCTGTGAGAATTTGATAATTGGTTTTTAAAGCAAAAAGTTGTTCTCTAGCAAAAGGCTTTTGGTTCAGCCTTTAGGTAGATTAATTTTTTAAGCCTTCACAGCTTATTCTTCAAACACTGCTCTTTGGCACTGCCTCAGGAAGGCAATCACTGAAGGCCCTCAACAAACAGCCAGTATTGGAGAGCATAATTGGCTGAACAACAACAAAAAGGAAAAAATGGTTAAATTCAAATAAAAGCTCAATTTGAAGTTGGTCTTTGTTCTTCTTAACCTCTGGAGAACTTGCCTGAGAATAACTTATTTCAGCATGTATTCAAAATGTCTGAATCAGAGACTACCCTTCTGATGTACACAAGGTAGAAGAGACCCAATGTTGTCTGAAGAGCCCTTTAAAGTGATAGCTTCTACACAAGTCTTCTTGTGGAATTCCTCTCAGGATCTCCCTGACCATAAACTTCTCTCTCAGAGACATCTGTGGTGGCAAGATAACTTTCACACATATGAAAAATTAAATTTCCAAAACCAATAGGAATTTAGAAAGAACAAAATTATCTGGTTGTGAAGAAAAATACATTGCATAATATTAGGGGACATGTGTAAAAAGAACTCTTTTTTCCTTCAGATGAATCCTCTACAAAGCATTTCTCAGACTCACTGATTAGGCATACACCAAGACTTCAATAAACATTTATTCATTATGAAATGAAACATAATATGATAAATAAGAGCTTGACCAAAATTTCTTCTGCACTTTGTAGCTGAAAGCAATCTGACTTGAGTATGCAGGCCACAGTTCACACAATTCTAAATGCATGCCATAAAAGAAATTAAGATGGTTTCTTGGCAGCTTGCACAAACATCTAAAGTATCTGAACATGTTCTATAGAAGAAAATGAGGAATTATGTCCCACTATTACTATTACAAGATAGGACACATTTTATTGATAGTAGAAATTTTTAGTTAGGCTAAAATACTCTAAAAATACAGGCACCTGAGTGGTTCAGTTGGTTAAGCATCTAACTCTTGGTTTCAGCTCAGGTCATGATCTCAGGGTCTTGAGATCAAGCCTCATCCAGCCCTGCACTGAGCCCTGCAATGAGCTCTGTGATCAGCGTGGAGTCTGCTGAAGATATTCTTTCTCCCTCTGCCTCTCCCCCTGCTTGCGCGCTCTCTCTCTCGCTAGCTCTCTCTCATTCTCCCTCAAATAGAATAAATAAAATCTCTAAAAAATACTCTAAAAATTTGGGCACCTTGGTGGCTCAGTGGGTTAAGTATCTGCCTTCTGCTCAGATCATGATCTCAGGGTCCTGGAATTGAGCACCAAGTCGGGCTCTCTGCTCAGCAGGGAGTCTGCTTCTCCCTCTGCCTGTGGCTCTGCCTGCTTGTACTCTCTCTCACCCTCACTCTTTCTTTCTCAAATAAATAAAATCTTTTAAAAATAAAAATAAGAAATATTCTAAAAATAAATGTACAACTCTAATGTCTCAAATACCATGGTTGCTTATTTCTTTCTCAGTGGAAAGCAGGAAATGTTGGCAGATAACTCTTACCTACACAGTGAAATGGGACCCATATTTCTTCCATTCTGCCATTTCTACAACCTAGTCAGTGCCCAGACCCCACCAGATGAAGAGAATAGGGAGGACACCCACTTTTTAAAGGCCATAACCCAGAAAAATCACACAGCAATTCCATTCCCATTTCATTAATGAAAACTGGAAACATGACCCCATGGAGATGCCAAAGGGGTGAGGAACTCTGTCTGGGTAGCCACCATTCAACTCTGCTATTACTGGCACAAAAAAGGAAAAAGGGTTTTGATGGCCACTTAGTAATCTCCATCACAAATAAATAAGAGTACAAACAAGTTCAGTTTGACTGACAATAGAATTTCCAAGGCCGAAAGTTAATAATTTAGGTTCCAAGGACCTATCATTCAAAATCAATGTAAAAATATCAGAAAAACAGCAAAGACACTTTTAAAGCAGAAAGGATCAAAATGTTGGTATGGTATTATAGAGGAGAACTAAAAATTCAATCTTGGATCCACGGTCAATAGTTATGCTATGTTATGCTGTTCCATTTCACAAAGGAAACAGTATGTAACAGGAAAGTCAGATAGACCTGGTTTATTTGAAGGCTTTGTGTATAAATCTGCTGTATAAGCTTGGGAGAGTCAGTTAAGTTTTCTGATTCTCAGTTTCCTGTTCTGTAAAATGGAGTTAATACCATCTGTTTACACAACTTCCTGTAATTTATTAATACATAAAAAGAACTTAGCAGAGTTTATCGTTCAAATGAATGTTAAATAAGGCAACCATTACCATTATTATTTTTATTATGAAAGTTTAAATTTAGACGTTACCATAACATACTCAAAAACAAGTTCATTATCTTCTACTGCAACTCAGTTCAAGTCTGTTGCCTGAGAGACGCTCCTATTTTTGGAAAAACAACTGTACCTGGATTCAACCCTTTGTAGCCAGCTTTTTTCCACTTATCTCTTTATCCAAATTCCAGGTGTATAAATAGCCACCACATGTCTATCTAATCTTCCTAATTCACATTTCTATTATGTTTTTTCGGATCACCCTAAACTTTCCTGCTGTGAGCATTTTTATCCACCAGGGGCAGGTCAACTTGAAAGACAGTATGAGAAAAAGAGTTCCATTCTGTCTAGTCCACCCTTTCCCAATCAAAATTTTTAAATCATATGATTTTGCCAGATGTGTGGATTTTAAATCAAGACTTAATTCAAACTGTGGTCTCAGAATTCAACAAATCACAATAGAAGTTCCAAAACACAAGATATTAACTGGTCTTGCATTTTAAAATGATTGTCATTTAAAAGCAAGTACATAAAATCGTTCTACATCTTTGCTTGCACAGACACAGGTAAAAAGATCATTTATACTACCCAACATAAAGGCAACCTTTGCCATAGCCAAACACAATAAATCTTATTTCCAAGTAGCTATAGCATTTCTTTCATCATTGAACCATCTGATACCTTTAGCAGTTCTGACATGCACTTCTATCACCTTTTTCTGATTTTTCATCCAAACTAGACACTTCTCACATAAATTACCAACATTATCTAATTTGTTTCCATGTTTCCATATTTCCTAGGCATGTTGATTTATTTTTTTCAATTGTGCAACATTTGGATATATAAGACGGTATAGCTAGAAGAAAAAGATTATTTTCTCAAACTCCTTCCTTTTGCAGCATTTAATCTAAGCCATTTGATCTCCATTTTACCTATTAAGTGTGGAAATATTTTGATAGGTATAACAGAGAGGGAAAAAATGGGCTTTAGAATCTGATCGACCTGTCTTTTACTCTTGATCCTACAAATTATTTCCTGTGTTAACTTGGGTATGTTGCTTAACTTTGAGATTTACTTTCCNGCCATTTTACCTATTAAGTGTGGAAATATTTTGATAGGTATAACGGAGAGGGAAAAAATGGGCTTTAGAATCTGATCGACCTGTCTTTTACTCTATCCTACAAATTATTTCCTGTGTTAACTTGGGTATGTTGCTTAACTTTGAGATTTACTTTCCACATGCCCTTAAAATTCCTATGGAGTTTAGATAAGTCAGATTTTAAGTTCCTTGAAATCAGATCTAGCTTTGATCTTTTAGTCATTCACTGTTATATTCCCAGTGCCTATCACACTGCCCTATATATGATAGCCAGTCAATAAACCAATAATCAGTATTATTCCTAATAAAGTGCTAGAAAAAACCTAGAGTAATCATATATAACTCTAGATAGAAGTAAACACTAATGCACCACAAATAATCAATTTTATTAAGAAAGGTGACATAAGCAATGAATAAATAACAAATTCCTCAAGCTAAAAACCAACCCTCAGCTAGTCAGTAACCTTTAAAGAAAACAAAAACCAAAAAACCCCATAGGTGCTGAATTTAGTATTAACACATGACTAGGGAATCTATCTAGCCCTGAGATACAGAAAACTCAAAATGTTTTCTTCAGGAAAATACCTTCAGGAATAGGCAAGGAGAAAAAGTAAAATTTTATCTCTCTGCTCAAAGTCAGAAAAAAAAAAAAAGGTGACTTTCTAGTATCTCCAGTTTGCTGGTATAGAAGTTGGTAAGAGTTTGTCTCCAAATGAATAACCAAAGTATCAGATCCTCTTAACCAGGTTTCTGTTGCAAAATGAGCTTTACAGGTAGCTTCTTTTTCATTGTGTGTCCATTATACTAGAAGTAGGACAATATTAATAAAATCCTCCTTAACTACATATGCATTGAGATCATCAAAATGTGGTAAAGGCCTGGCCTCATTATCTGCTTATCTTTACGGATCCCTGAACTTACTTGTTTGATTCACATGCAGTGGTTACTTAATAAGCATCTCATTGTTCAAAACATAAATTGGTCTCTTTNGCTTATCTTTACGGATCCCTGAACTTACTTGTTTGATTCACATGCAGTGGTTACTTAATAAGCATCTCATTGTTCAAAACATAAATTGGTCTCTTTTTGTTTTAACCTCAGTTCTGTTCTTTGCAACTGCATGTTTCTGTAAAACAATGAGGTTTACCTTAATTTTTCCTGCATGATATGACACATTCAGCTCCAATGACTTGTATTGACTCACTCAAATTATAAACAGCGGTTCCAAGGCACAAATGCAAACTAGGTCTGGTCGCATTTTTGTATTTTAAAACACAGGGGGGGAATGGCAATTGGAACAACCACTGTTCAGTGTCTTGTGGAGCTTTGTTTTTAGTCAATACCACAAAGTGAGTCACATATTCAGCATGCCTCCTCTTAAACCAACTGATCAATAGCTTACCTTAAAAACACCATAGTGCTGGTAGAGTCAGTAACTTGTGTGTCATAATTTCCTATTTTTTGGTACCTCAGCGCTTTTTAGCTCTTTTTCAGAGAAGTGACTTTAATATGCATCAAAGAGGGCAACCCTGCAGTTCTGTTCCCTCTTGAGTCTGTGCTCCTCAGAATATCAAACTGAACAACAGAAACCAGAACTGAAAAAAAAGTAGAAGAAACATGTCTGAGAAAAAGCAAAAGACAGACTTGTTTGGGTTAATTTTCCTGCCTCCAGCTGTGATCCTTTGTAACACTGGAAAAAGGGACAAGTATCATCGAAGCATGTTTATATGGTGTAGGACTTTGGAATAGACATATTCTGCCAGACAAGCCTGGTAAGGCAAAACCCTGTGGTGCCAAGTCACAAAGCTCAAATCCACAGAAGCAGCCCAGGTTCTAGGAAATTGTGGCAATGGTCCCACACTCTTTAGTGACACAAAGAACAGTTGCTTGGAAATTATTAAGAGAGGCATCAAAAGTGAGTAGAAATTGAATTTCATTTATATACTATATATTATTATATTTTTATATTATATTTATATATTATATACTATATATTATTATATTATATTTATATACACATCAGTCATTAAGAAAAAAATCTTGCTAGTGTAACCCAGATATCTCAAAACCTCTGGTCTTGGGGGGTCCCATTTGCAATATCCAGGTAATGGATATTGCATATATCCATCCATTCCATGTATAGTGAGGAAACATCCAATATTTTCATGATCTCTCAAGGGGCTTATATTCATCTTGATTCATTTATAAGATAGTTTAATTTGTAACTACTACTTTCATCTTTTCTTACCGTTTCTCTTTTATGACTTATTTCTGTATTCAAGGATAAAGTAGGCAGTGTAGGTCATGGAAAAAGAAAGTTGGGAAAAGATTAAGGTTCTGCTCTGCTCTGTGACATATTAACATACTCATATGATTAAAAGTGAATTAAAATTGATAAGAGTTTTAATGTTCCAATAGGAAATTGCTCATAGTTGGCAATTATTAGCTGTGTTTTAGGATTTCTAAATTATAGATTTATTAGCAATTGCATTTGATCAAACAAATGCAACATTATTGCAATTTTTTAACTTGTTTAATGAAATTACTTGAGAGGTTGTGTACACTGTTTTCCAAGGGCATCAAAAGAAATATCAAAGTACATATTTAAGAACTTTCTCAATTTTTTTAACTTTAGCAATTAGCTTGTCCCATTTTAGAAATGTAGAGACTAACGACCAGACATGTTAAATATCTAACTCAAAATCCCAGATGGAAGTGAGAGCCAGTTTTTAAAACATGCTCTCCCAATTGGCAGATTGTTTCTTTGCTGGGCAGATGTCCTTAGCTTTCTGAACCAAGTTCCTTGATCTTTATCTTCCTTCCAGAATTTGCATTTCACTGAGCTCAGCAAGTATTTCAGATTCTTCTTTAACGCACTGATTCTCAATCAGATTAAAACCAGCAATGGGACAATAAAGTAACTTCAGAGGAGTATCTTCTCATAATGCTTGGGCACAGCTGAGTGACATCTTGACTCTAAGCCATATGACCTTTCTATAGAGCCTTAGAAAACGAAATTCATATGAGGATAATACATGGAGAGGTTGCTACAAAGATGATAGAGTTTCATAATAAGGATCATTTTTACATCAAAATACTCAGAGTCTTCATTCTTCTACTTCTCAAGGAGTAAAAAATGCCTGGAAGTTTTTAAGTGGAAAGAGAAGACAGGCTTTGAATTTTTTTGTTATTATTATTATTTTTGTTATTGTTGTTTTAATACTTTCAGTGCAATAAAGCTGACTGATGTTTTCAAAGAAGTTAATCTGAATGGCAAAAGGTATTTAAAAATAATTATAATACCTATATATGTCTCCAATTTAGAAGTCATCTTCTGATCAATCATCCCTTCAGAAACTTTTCAGTGTAAATGAACAGCAAGTATGAGTTTACTAGGTACGTATTGTATTATATTTGGTTCAATTAATTAATGTTACTATTGGTTATCTTTTTTTTTCTTTTTTGCACATTTGCTGTATGCTCAATTGTAGGCTAAGCACTTTAAAGCAATTATCTTTAATTCCTACAGCAATTGTTTGAGGGATGAGCTTAATAAATATTTGTTAGATCAAATAAATGTAGTGGTCTCTGAGAGATAAAGTTTTGCCTGCCTAGAATGCCTCCTCCTTTCTTGTAGTTCTTTTGTAGTATACTTTCAATATCCTGTGAGGTCCTCTGGGTGTTTTCAGTTACCTTACTGTACCCTTCTCCAACCAAAGGTAGGAAGCACAAAACCTAGGCTGGTCATTGAGAATACTATCATTTGCCTGACCATAGTAGTAACCCAAGCAGAATCAATCAGTTAATTGCCTAGACCTTTGAGAGCAACAAGTCCTCTGAGCTTTCTATTATGGAGATACAAATCTGGAAATGACAGAGACCTTCTTGCCTTAGCAGGGACAGTATGAAAATGTAGCTGAGCAGAGAACAGCAAAGTCAAGAGGTAAAAAGAAAAACACTGTTCCAGCAACATCTGTTGAACCTTTGTACTGAACTCTTCCTAAAGCCAAACTATCCTTGGATTTCAGTTACATGGCCAATCAATCCCCCTGTCTGCTCACTGTAGTTAGATTTGGACTTCTTTCACTTGTAGCCAAAAAGAAGTCAGACCAAACTTCATGAATGAATCCCATTTTGCAGATGTTAAAACTGAGGCTCAGAGATGCCAAATAAATTTCTCAAGGATACCAAATAATTGGTGAAGCTGAGGTTATAAAACTAGGGTCTCTAGATTGATAGAGTCATGTGCTGAAAGTCGGCATGAGAGCTTGTTTGCTGTACTTCAATACATCATATTCTTATAGGTTTTGTTCCTCTTGTTGGCCATAATATGTCAGCCGTGTGCTAAATCTCAGTCCTCCTTACTACTCATGCAGTAGAGTTCTGAGACCGTGGCTGAGAGCAGCAAACTGAAACTACTGGTATTTCCACTATCCAATCTTGAGCACTGCATTAAACAATGAGTGGAAGAGAGAAATGAGATGATGAAGAAAAAAGAAAAACCCTGCCCGCAAGGAGCAGTGAATTAAAGATAATGTAGAGAGACACATGAATGAACAATTACAATATAATGTGATAAGTATTGTATTGGAGTTATTTATGCACAGTGAGCTATAAAAGCAAGAGAAAAGTGTGAAAATCTATCAAGGGAATGTGAGCAAACTTCCCAGAGAGATAAGACATAAACAGAATTAAAAGAAGAATAGAAACTTGCTCTTTATAGAAAGTAGAAAGAATATTCTTGACCAGGATCATATTTTCAAAGACAGAGTCAGAGTTAGATACAGTCAGAAAATGGATTTTGATAAGCATCAAATCCATGAATCTAACTTCATTAGTCCTTTAGTACCATCACTTTGGTTATTCTTCCAGGATGTTTTCAGGTAAATCTATTTTACTCAGTTCAACAAATATTTATTGAGCACTTTTTATATGACTGGCATACCAGGGAATACAAAGATGTGTGTGGGCAGGTGTGGGGCACAAGTAGGAGGAGTTACCGGGGAATAGCGTTGGGGGATGGACCATGCACTCATAATAGTCTGGTTCTTCAAGGAGTTTATCCAGAAAGGGAGACGTACAAATGGATAATCTCTGTACCAAGAGGTAAGTACCCATTTTTTTGCTACAAAACCACAAGGAAAGGGCTTAGAGGAAGCTGCCTGGAGGTTAGGACATCTGACCTGAATCTTGAAGGAAAAGTTAGAATGAGACTGATTGAAAAAAGGATGACAACAGCCTTCCAGGATGAAGAAATAACTTGAGCAAATGCAGCAAGAGTGAAACCACACAAAGTATGCCAAAAATCCTCAAAATAATGTGGTGTTATTTCAGCAGAAAGTATGCGGCAGAAAGTGGAGAGATAGAAAGAGACCAAGATTATGGAACGATAAAAGATATAAAAGTTCATTCGATAGACCATGAGGAACCACCACCATGTTTTAAGCAGAAGTATGATCATACCATTCTGGTTTTAGCTATAATTGGAAAATGGAGCTAAGGAAGGGGGATCTAAAGACCACGTTGTTAGTAAAAAGGCTAGTGCAATTTTTAAATCTATTTTGGGCAGCAGCTACAATTCAGGAGCATTCAGACTCTACTCTCTATTAGCCAGGGCCTTGATACAAAGCTGTCAAATCCTGTGGCCTCTCTGGATTACAAAAGCAAGGTAACTGCACTTCACTATGTAGGTAATAGATGAAAGTCATATCTCAAGTAGCTGTTAAAACTGTTGCTGGGAATGCAAGTTGGTGCAGCCACTTTGGAAAACAGTGTGGAGATTCCTCAAAAAATTAAAAATAGAGCCATCCTATGACCCTGCAATTGCACCACTGGGTATTTACCCCAAAGAGACAGATGTAGTGAAAAGAGCCATATGTACCCCAATGTTCAGAGCAGCAATGGCCACAATCACCAAACTGTGGGAAAAGCCAAGATGCCCTTCAACAGATGAATGGATAAAGATGTGGTCCATATATACAGTGGAATATTACTCAGCCATCAGAAAGGATGAATACCCAACTTTTGTATCAACATGGATGCGACTGAAGGAGATTATGCTGAGTGAAATAAGTCAAGCAGAGAAAGTCAATTATCATATGGTTTCACTTATTTGTGGAGCCTAAGGAATAACATAGAGGACATTAGGAGAAGGAAAGAAAAGGTGAATTGGGGTAAATTGGAGGGGGAGATAAACCATGAGAGACTGTGGACTCTGAGAAACAAACTGAGTATTTTGGAGGAGAGGAGGGTGGGGGATGGGCGAGGCTGGTGGTGGGTATTAAGGAGGGCATGTATTACATGGAGCACTGGATGTGGTGCATAAACAATGAATCTTGGAACACTGAAAAAAATAAAATTAAATTTTAAAAAAATAAAATAAGAAAAAAAAGAAAAGTAGCAGTTANTTAAAAAAAGAAAATAAGAAAAAAAAGAAAAGTAGCAGTTAAAGAAGCCTCTCTAGGGTGCCTGGGTGGCTCAACCATTAAGCAGCTGCCTTCTGCTCAGTTCATGATCCCAGAGTCCTGGGATCAAGCCCTGCATCGGGCTCCCTCCTCCATAGGAAGCCTGCTTCTCTTCTTGTGTTCCCTCTCTCGCTGTGTCTCTGTCAAATAAATAAATAAAATCTCTTAAAAAAATAAATAAATAAAAATAAAGATGCCTCTCTATCCTTTAAATATTCCTCTACTCAGAAATAGATTTTACTTCATTCTTCCTTTGGTGAGCCTAACCAAACAAAATATTGTTGGCACAAAAACAAATGATACAGTTCATTGCTCAAACGAATGCAATAAAATCAATTTGTTTGGATGGCCTTTTGTTTACTGTAAAGTCATACTGAAGCTCTTATTGTAACAGCTCAGAGGTAAATTCCAAACCCAGATCATTTCAGAGTTCAGCCAGAATGGATCTTAAAGTGCATGTATACTATTTATCCTGCAGGGTTTTTTTCCACTGTGATTTTTTTTTTCAAGGAGTGTGAAATTTGAGTACACAACCCACAATCACAGCTAGAGTGAATAAGAAAAGTAATTCCAAGGACAGAATTCTTCACACTTAAAATGTGCAATCTCACCAGTTTTCAGAATTAGTATATACTAGGAGGTAGGGAGGAACTGGCTTTATGGAGAAGTTAAAATGTTTAGAAATTCTGTAAGAAGCCTAATATAAATTCTGTATTTGAAAGTAATCTGAGTTCACATAGTACAGACATCCTCTAATTTCTTCGATGTTATAGAGCTTATTAAAGGAATAGTGGGAAGCATCAGTATTTATCAGGTATGGCATATTCATCTAATTTGGTACATTTTAATTCAAGAATTCAGAATTTGACTTAGGTTCATTTGTCACATTCACAGTGACTGAAAACAAATTTAATTTTTCTCATGCAAGTAAAAAAGCTAGAAGGATATTGGTATATCCCATAAAAACCAAAGAAAAATAGAACTTCGAGTTCTAAATGTAGATGATACAAATGATATGAAATTATTAGTGGATCAGATAGGCATGGATTTTACTATCCTTCATCCTCAACCACTCCAATAAGCAGAACATTCACTAAATGCCAGGCTTTGTAAAAACCAACTTTTCTTCCTCACCCTAAACTTGATCTAATGATATCACTCTACCCTCATTTCCCAGAAGGTCCTAGGGCCTGTCCCTAAACTACTCAGCACATTTTACTTTTTTAGCTACAGTGATTTGTTCAAGGATAAGATTATAGTCAATTTTAAATAATCATAACCATAACAAATCCCTTTTAGGAGTTCTTTCTGAACTGTTAACAAAGTAGACTTTTTCTATCAGGATGGGCTAGATTCTGCTCCATATTGGCAAGGGACCTCTGACCGAGTAGTGTCTCCAGGACTCAGGCTGATGGAAGCTCCAATTGGTCCCACCCACAGAGCTGAGGAAAGAGTCTAACAACTACTTGTGTTCCTTTCCTTCTCAAGGCTTTGGCTGAAATCAGTCCTGTGAGTTCTCATCTGCATTCCTAATGCAGAGCCTATCTCAGGGTTATCTTTCACCCATTGAATGAGAATCAAGAGCCTTCTCCAAGCCTGAAATTTTCTGAAATTTTATTACCCTTTTATTCCTGCTTTTATTCCTGCTTCCCTTTTATTCATGCTTACACACTAACCAATAATTTTCTGGGTTATCTGTTTCTTTCAATTTCTCGCTAAAGCAAACACCCTACCACGTAAGGTCATTAACTTAAGATCCAGAACTTAAGATCATTAGGCACAATCTACGTCTAATAACAAAAAAAAATAAATACCTAATAAATAATGAATATTTAATAAATAAAAACTTTAGATGTTTTATTTAAGCATTTTGTCAATGCATATAATTGTAATTAAGTAAATACCATTAAATAATTTAGACTGTATTGCACATTTGAGGTACATTAGCTGCAACAAATTACCAAAGCTAAATGGCTTGAAACCACCCAAATATATTCTTTTTCAGTTTTGTCTGCAAGAAGTCTGACACAGGTTTCACCAAGCTAAAATCAAGGTGTCTGCAGTGCTGTGGTCCCTTCTGGAGGCTAGTGGGGAAAAATCTGTTCCTTTACCGTTTCCAGTTTTCACAGACCGCCTTCATTATGTGGCCCTGACTTTCTTCAGAGTCAGCAACCCCGCATCTCTCTGACCCTTCTCCCACAGTCACCTCTCCCTCTGACTATAGCAGCAAAATGTTTTCCAGTTATAAGGACCCATCATTAGATTGAGCTCATCCAGATAATCCGGGATATTCTATCTCATGGTCCTTACCTTAATCACATCTTCGAAGACCCTTTGCAATGTAAATCAACATATTCACACATTCTGAGGATTAGGAAATAACTGTTTGTTTTTGTGGTGAGGGAACATTATTTTGACTACCAAGGTGTGTACCTGATTCTTTTGGATGCTTCAAACACCTTACGGAGTAGATGAAATTATAAATATTACAAAATTACAAAGAGAAATATAAGGAAATTTAATGTCATATTTAGACAAGCCTACCCTAAAAATAACACCAAAATTTAAGAAAGTTGTCCTTATTTTAAACAGTTTTGTGGGATTCTAAAATAATAGGCTTAATTTGAGATTTCTATAGGGTATCAGAAAAATTATTGTGAAACTCTTTGGTAAGATGATGGACTTTTAAAATCCCACTGAGTTCATATTATTTAACCCATTTTTCTGTCCATTTGTCGTATCGACTTGGTCTGTTAGAATTATTTGAAAGTAGATGCATTCCTTATTAACATAATACTGTAATTAGCAGGGCCATAGAGAGGTTTTATCTCCTAGAAAAGAAGGGACTGAGTCTCCATAGTTAGCTGTCCTTTTTGAGAAATTTGCCTAATTTATTTTCCAGAAACTGACTGTACAACTTTTGTTGACTACAGTTTTTGAAACTGTGTAGCATCCCATACAAAAGAGTGCCCAGACTTCAAGGGCTACTTGTCTTACTTTATAGCCCTTGTGTTTATTTTTCATTGCTATACAGATAGAAGGAAAATATTTTTATAATGTATAGATAAGTACCCAATGAATAAAATAATTTTTAAAGCATATCTATATGTATAAACAAACATATGAACATGGATCTGTATTAACAAACATATGCACATATATACATATGTTTACACTGTGCGTGTGTGTGCGTGTGTGTGTGTGTGTCCCTACTTAGGAAAGTCAATTCAAAACAAGGGGTGCTATTCAATAAATTTAACAACTGGTTGAGTTCAAACACCAATTCATCAGAACAGATGCCAGCCCCAAAAGAACGCAAGCCAGCTCTAAAGAACCACTGGTACTTTCATAACAATGCATACTTATTGAATATTAACCTTTTTTATACTCTTTATTTTCTTTTCTGCTTTAGGTATCATTATGAACACATGACCCTTAATAAACTAACTTATTTCAATTATACACATGGCTATGATTATTACTATTATTATTTTTACTGATATAAAACTTTTAAATTAGGTCCTTTTTGCTTCCAGTACTTCCTTTTCACAGAATTGTCTCTTTTTTGTCAGAGAAGACTATTGGACACACAAATCAAGGGATGAGATGCGTGAGAGTTGGTGGTGNAAATAATACAAAATGGCTATGATTATTACTATTATTATTTTTACTGATATTGTTCTTAAATTTCTTGATCAATGAAAACTTTTAAATTAGGTCCTTTTTGCTTCCAGTACTTCCTTTTCACAGAATTGTCTCTTTTTTGTCAGAGAAGACTATTGGACACACAAATCAAGGGATGAGATGCGTGAGAGTTGGTGGTGGTCAAAATCGCCTCTAATTGGGCCACATCTGAAAGAGTTGTAAGAGATGTATTTTAAAGTCGGCGATTGACTGGAATGAATACTTATTCCAAGTATTCCAAAATATACCGTGGTGTTATATACCCTATTCTTTTTAAAGAGTAAGGGTTTCATACTATAAGACTTTCTACTACATAAACGCCTCAGAAACATATCTATAATCAAACCCTTTATTCCATTTATTGGGGAAATAAATTCCTACTGCAAGGGAAGAAAAAATAATTTTCCCACTATCTTCCTAGGTTTTTGGTTAGGAAACCTCCAACACTAAAAGTAGATTAACAGGAGAAAAAACAAAGAGAAATTAATAACATGTATACCTCCTGTGTACATGAAAGTGACCCAGGAAAATAGAGTAACTCCCAGAAATGGCTCCAGTCACTACTTGAAACACCATCTCCAGCTAAAGATAAAAGAAAGATGTTGGGGAGGGGAGAGGCCAGTTATGGGAGGTTACACAAGATATGGTTGTTATGCAGATTTAAATCTCTGGCCTTCTCCGTTGATAAGAGTTTCTAGAGATTTAGTCATCACACTTCTGCTCCTGGTGTGGAAAGGGTAGCCTCTTAAAGGGAGATTTCCCCTGTAAAAGTAAATGTCTCTTATAATAGGGTAACTTCTACTCAGTTTTCACTGCTTCTCCTGTGTCTGTTGTTTCTTAGAAACAATGAGTTCAAAATAATCCTTAAGCCAAAGAGGGATATTGTGGGGTAGCAAATTCTGCTCACAATCATTACCTGCTTCCTAACTTTTCAATAACTATACAAGTCTTTTAAATTTGATGAACTGTAAGCTTGTGTATTTATTAAAATACATAGTCCTAGCACTAAAGATGCTCAGTATTCATTTCATTTAGCTGACTGGAAAGACATAACAAAAATGGGGTGAACTGTGATGAATACCTATGCAAACTAAAAGACAAGTCATGACATTTATAAACAATGGAATTATGAACATACCTACTTAGGCAAAATAATATCTTTTTTCCAGTTTTTCATAAACCATGTAGAGAAAACCGGGCAAATAGCTATTAGGGGCTTAAAAGCTTAATAAATGGCATGATTTAGATTTAAGACACATAATCCTATTTCAAAGTTCATGTATTTAGCTTCCACACTTTTCAGAATTATAAAATGCACACTAGATCTATATATTTCATTATGACCAGTCACTGAGAATAACATATTTTAGAAATCTATTCTCCAATGTGATTAGGTCTTCTAGAGAATACACTAGTTGAGGAAAATAGTGTGGTTTTTTTTCTTGTCTTCTTTTGGTAATATGACTAAGTGGCTATTAAAAATAGTAGGCATGCTCATTAATAGATTTAGGAAAGATTAGTCTCTCCAATTTGGCTTTGGATTCTTGAAATTTATCTACCCACTCATTTAATGAAAATGTATCTATTACTTACTATTCTAAGTACTGGGAATAAGATAATGAAGAAACTAAATGTACTTTTCTGGAAATTCTGTTTCTCTTTTACTCTCCCACTCCAGACTCTTCCTCCTGGATATTTCTTGCTAATACTTAACTCTGTTTAGGGATTATATTTTCTGGAAAGCCTATCTTGATCCCCCAAGATGGAAAGAAGTCCTTTTCATATGCTTCCATAATTTTATCTATTTAGTTCTTTTACAACGTTTTTATCCTACATAATAATTGGTTATTTTCTCACCTAAATTTTCCCTGCCCCATGTGTCAAACAAGCAATCACTATGCCATTCACCATGGTGGCCCCCAAATACCCAAAATACGTTCAAAACAATTAGATATCCACAAATATTTACTAATTACATTAATGTGGATCAATGCCCGGGTAGCGCCCCTACTTTCCAAACATTTATTCTTTAATGAGTCAAGCAAACAGACATAGGTACTGCTGCATGATAAATAGTAAGTATAGAATGTAATGAGAGCACAAAGGAGGGGCTGTTAACAAGGTTTTGGCAAGCTCTGGTTATCTCAAGAAGAGATGACATCTACACCTATTTGCATCTAAAGGGCTAAGTAAAATGATTGGTGTTTCCTGTGCAATTGCATTTCTTGCACCTACCAAAACCATCAATAGCTTTTTCCTATTGTTGATTTTTTTTCCCCAAAATCATCATGGAATGCCCTACTCTGAAAGAAAGATGAGAACAGTATGTCTATTTCAAGTTAATCAGTGTTTTACTGTGAATTGGAATAAGTAGATAAATATCCCACACCAAGGGCTAACTGACTAAAAGACAGAAGCTTATCAACTGTCATTTCTGTCAAACTGTCCCAATTTCACACCCTGGCACTCTTGCTATTATGGAAGGGAAAAGATACCAACTTGGAACAAAGATCAAGAGAAACAGATTGAAATGGAACTGGTTTTTGTAACTTGTCTTCGGAACAGATAGACAAAGGCAGAAATTAGAAAATTACGTTAAAATAGAGAGAGAATGACATCTACTGGGTGAGAGAATTTGGCCTTGTGGACAGCTGGTAAGGTTTTGGGTTGTTTTTTTTCTTTTTCCCCATAAAGTTTAAATGTTTCCCTTTCTTCTTACACATAAAACTCCAATTAATGATAATGGGAATTATCTGCACACAATGGGGGAGGAATTGACCTATTATCTGTGCAGTTCTAATAATAATGAAAGAAAATTAATCCTTAATTAGCTAGCATTGCAGTTAGAAGTATTTTACAAATGCCTTTAAATAACTTTGACTTTGACTTTATTTCTGTATAGACCTTCATCTTCAAATGGAGTTACGCCTAATACATCCATCATAAATTGAAAATATTGGAAGTCAAAAATGCATTTAAAATACCTAACTTACTGAACATCATAGCTTAGCCTAGCTACCTTAAATATGCTCAGATATGTTAATATACATTAGCTTACAATTGGGCAAAATCATCTAACACAAAGCCTATCTTACGAAAAAGTGCTGAATATCTTATGTAAAATACTGTACTGAATGTGAAAAACAGAATGGTTGTATGGTACAGAATGGTAAGCGGATGGGTTGTTTGCCCTCAAGATAGCATGCCTACTAGAAGCTGTGGCTCACTACCACTGTCCAGTATTGGGACAAAGCATGACATATCATTAGTCCAGGAAAAGATAAAACTTCAAAATGCAAAAGCACAGTTTCTAGTGAGAGTGTATAGCTTTCTCACTATTCTAAAGTTGAAAAATCATAAGTTAAACCATCATAAATTAGGGACTGTCTGTACATATATAAACAGTATTTCATGACCATTTCTGACCTAGAAGTCCCCAGTTTTCTTATTAGTAAAATATGGAGATCTGTGTGAGAATTTTTTTAAAAATTCATTTCTTATATTTATCATTGGAGTTTCCTGCACTAAAAGTTATTTGTACTCTTAAAAATAACCTTGAGTTTACTGATGAGTTCATTTTATTTATTTATTTATTTACTTACTTATTTATTTATTTAGAGTGGAAGGAGGGGCTGAGGGAGAGAGAAACTCTCAAGCAGACTCCGCGCTGAGCACAGAGGCAGCACGGAGCTTGATCTCATGACCCTAACATCATGACCTAAGCTGAAATCAAGAGTCAGAGGTCCAGCAGACTGAGCTACCCAGGCTTGCCAGTGATGAGTTCTTAGATATAGCACCAAGGCATAATTTCTAAAAAAATTTGATAAGCTGGACTTGATCAAAATTAAAAACTCTTTCGTGAGGAACACTGTTGAAAGAATGCAAAGCCAAGCCACAGACAGAAAATCTTTGCAAATCACATACCTGATAGAGAGTTAAATTTAAAAATAGCCAAACTTTTAAAATTTTTAACTAGAAAGTTTTAAAAAATAGCCAAAAGGTGTGAACAGATATCTCACTAAACAGATACAGATAGCAAATAAGCATATGAAAAAAAAAAGTCCGACATGATTTGTCATTAGGAAAATGCAAAGTAAAATAACACTTAGATACTACTACGTCCTGTTATAATAACTCAAGTCCACAACACTGGCAATTCCAATTTGCATAGAGCAACAAGAACTCTTATTCTTCGCTGGTGGAAATACAAACGGCACATCCACTTTGGAAGTCTGGCAGTTTTTACAAAACTAAATAAAGACTTACCATACAATGTAGCAATCACACTTTTAGATTTTTACCTAATTGAGTTGAAATTCATGTCCACATAAAATCTTCACATGAATGTTTAAAGAAGCTTTATACATAATCATCAAAAACAGGAAGCAATCAAGATGTCCCTCAGTTGCTAAAAGCATGTACAATCTGTGATACCGTCATACAACTGAATACTATTCAGCAGCAATAAGGAATGAGCTATTAAACCATGCAGCGACATTGATGAATCTTATATACATGTTGCTAAGTGAAAGAAGCCAGTCTGAAAGGCTACATTCTATACATTTCCATTTGTATAACATCTGGAAAAGACAAACCTATCGATATGGTAAAAAAAAAAAAAAAGTGATTGGCAGGGAGTTGAATAGGTGAGGCACAGGGGATTTTTTTTTTTTAGGGCAGTGAAATTATTCTGTATAGCAGTGTAATGTTGGATACTTGACAATACCCAGAGAATCTTACATCTTCAACCTTAATATATACAAATAAAAAAAAAAACAGGTAGAAAACTGAGAAGCCTAAGATGAAATACTGACACTGACAAAAGTATCTGATTGTATTAGAAAAGTATGACAGACACAACCTCACTGAACCGGGTGGGACGAAAATGCTGCCCTAAGTCATTTCGGAAACAATAGAGACTGTAAGACTAAAGACAAAAAGAATCATAGAGAAGCACGTACTGTAGTTGGTGCAGTGATTTCCTATAGGATTAACAATCTAAAACCACAGCACCTGTGTACTGGGATCGAATTAATAAGTAGGTGGATGACAGGTGGTAGGCTATAGTTTTCTCATTGTTGATGTGAAAGGTTACAGATAAGCAACAAGAAAGACTAGAGAATCCATGGGATACTGGATAAAAGAGACATCGGCATGAATTCATGTTTAGCTTAATATTGATACAAGTGGATATTGACTTTGATACAGATATTTACTGATATGTGTACATACTCGGGTTGGTATACACATCTATTTCCTAGCTCTATTTGCTGAGAGATCCTAGAAGCAATGACAGTCCATAGCAAAGAGGCCCTTTCTGCCCTAAATTCCAGTCACAGGGCACTTGTCACTTTACAGCCTCCCACAGTCACTGCGCTTCACAATCTGTCCCTGACTTCAAGACTATGTATAGAGGATCCACATCTCTTCTAACTACCAGCTCCAGTAGGATGGTTAAAGGCAACATACATAATTACATCCAAGGGGAAAATCCCTATGATATTAAACTTAAGAACGTAAAGCTAATGCATTATTCATCTATTTGTTTTTCTACAAACTTCTATGGAATGCCTACTATTGTGAGAACTGTAGTAAGTACTAGAGATACACAAAAGAAGAAAAAAGCAAACCCTCATCATAGGGGAAATTAGTGTCAAAAGACAAAAAATCAAGCCAAGTAAAATGCAATGACACCAAGAATATTAAAATCATGAGAAATGTTAAAAGCAAATAAATCAGGGTGATATACAGAAGGAAGTTAAGCCTGCTTTAGAATAGGAAAGGTCTCTTTGAGATTACATTTATATCTGACATTGAAAGAGCTAAAAGATTAGCATTTATTCTATGTTTAACACGTGAAAAGTTCAGGGGAGAGCTTGACAGAAAGAAGGAGAAGCAGGTGCATGGGAATTATTCAGTGACAAGAGGAACCTGTGTGGCCGGATCATAGACAGAGGGCTAGGACGGCATCAGAAATGGGGCAGTGGGAAGGAGGATTAGACAATGCAGAGTTCCCGCAGGGTGTGCTGAAGGAAAGCACTGAAAGGGTTTGAAACTGGGGATAGTTTGGTTTATGTTTTAATACTACAACTCTGTCTGCTGTGTGCAAAGTGACTCACTGTACATCAAAACTGTAAGTAAAAGGACAAGTTAGGGTACTACTTTAATGGTCAAGCGATTACCATCCAAACTTTAACTAGTGTGGGACTCCTAAAAGGCCTCCCCAAGATTTCACTATTCCTCTACTAGAGATATAACGTTTCCTGAAAACCTCTAAGTCCTTCATTTTATTGTTAACTTCTGTGAAAGCCAGCTCCAATTCAACTCAGCTCTCTAAACATGTAGAATGCCTCCTACACTTCATATGCTGGTGTCTGGAAAGATGTGTAGGGACAGACCCCTGCCCATGAGGTCTCCCAGTCAAGAGAAGAAAAGGGCATGGGTACAAATAAAATCAGAGAATCTGCTATCTGCACCATGAAATAAGATTTCACGAGCTTCTCTCAAAACTACCTCCTTTACACTTCAGAGGTTGCTTCCAGGATGTGATTATCAAGTCCTATCCATTATGATTTTTAGTGCTTCTTTCTAAATCCTATCTACCTTTTCCCTTTCCCATATGAAAACTTTCTTTTTCCTTCAATCCAGTCTACACTGATGTTCCCCTACTGTCTTTAAGGAGAGTTGAGGCTTCCTATGAGATTTAGACATACTCTGAGGGGCCACAGCTGAAGACAAAGGTGCAATCCAAGCAAGGCTGTTTAATTTTTTTTTAACGAAAGCTTCAGATGAGAAGCAAAACCTGAAAGATTAACATTTATACTTAGCTAAAAGAAATACGTGAAGAGACCAAATAAATTTGAGCAGACATTTTACTTTAAATATTTCAGAGCAATTTCACTTCAAGATAAAGTAGAATCTTCCATCTGCCAGAGATATTATAATCAACTTAATCATTTAACATTGACTTTTCCAGCACTTCCTTTCTTTTCATAAATAATATTAAAGGACATCAATTCTGATCAATAGTACCACATTCATCTAAATAAATCTGAGTCAAGTATCATTGTGCCCTAACTAATCTCCACTTCCTCACATTTATTCTACATGTTTCAGGTGTTAGAATTACATTCTTTAATGCTGATTTTCTTCAAAAGTCAATGGCAGTGGGAAGTGCTTTTTTAAATCACTGCATAATAAAGACATATACGACAGAATAACTGGGAAAGTTTAGAGAAAGAGATTCATGGCCCCCTCATAACCATCTTTATAAGACTTGAATTACAAAAAATCATCTGAATTTTCTTCAGCAGCAGTATATTTGTTTCCAAAAAACTAATCCTGAATTCAAATATGTTGAAAAGAGAGATGGAGAAGAAAAGTCTAATTAGAAAATCTAATATGCCACAGCAGACTTAGGATCTAAATTTTAAGCAGAAAGAAGAAAATTTAAGATGCAAAATTTTAAATTACTAACATGGAAGATAAAGATGTACTTCCTTAACCATAAAAGGTATGAGGGGCTTTCTGCTTCCAATATTTTGATGGGCTAGATTCCCTGAAGAAGTTTGTGACTAGCATATAACTACCCTTGAAGAAGCTAAAGGCAATTTCCAAAGGGGTGGGGTTCAGAGGAGGAAAGAGGAAGGGAGGGTTGACATCTGTGAGTAATAAATGATGCAAGGTCTGGTTGGCAGTAAATGCCAGTTAGAGAACAAAGATAGAAAGACTAAGATTTAACTTCCAGCTCAGAAGAAGGTAGAACCAGAGACTCTCTTTAAAAGAGCTAAAAGTGGGGCGCCTGGGTGGCTCAGTGGGTTAAAGCCTCTGCTTTCAGCTCAGGTCATGATCTCAGCGTCTTGGGATCAAGGGCTCAGTGGGTTNTTAAAAGAGCTAAAAGTGGGGTGCCTAGGTGGCTCAGTGGGTTAAAGCCTCTGCTTTCAGCACAGGTCATGATCTCAGCGTCTTGGGATCGAGGCCCGCATCGGGCTCTCTGCTCAGCAGGGAGCCTGCTTCCTCCTCTCCCTGTCTCTCTGCCTACTTGTAATCTCTCTCTCTGTGTCAAATAAATAAATAAAATCTTTTTTTTAAAAAAAAAAAAAGAGCTAAAAGTGGTCCCAGGGTGTTACCAGTTCCTCATTGACAGCAGAAGCAATTGCAAATACTCTCTGAAGAGAAGAATTGTCCCTATTTCAGACATGGGATTTTCACAGATTAAGCTCAGTGTATGAGTACCTTAAAAATAATGTACAAGGAAAACAAAAGTTTTTTGAATGAGATTGGCACCAAAAACAAAAATAAACAACAGATACATGCTCCTAAATATTTAACTAATTAAATATTAATTAATATTAATATTTTAAAATTACCAAAGTGAATATGTAATAGCTATTACTGAAATATGTTTTAGAGAATGGAATAACAGATGAACAAGTAACACGACACTATTAAGAATAACCAGGCATATATTTAAAAAAAAAAAAGGTCAAAGGGAATTTCTATCACTTAAGAATTTAAAAATTAAAATTAAAAAAAAAATCAGTGGACAGGGAAGCCTGGGTGGCTAAATCCATTAAGCATCTATGTTTGGCTCAGCTCATGATCCTGGGTCCTGGGTCAAGCTGCCTTCCTGCTCAGCTGGGAGTCTACTTCTCCCTCTCCCTCTGCTCCTCCCCCCAACTTGTGTGTGCTCTCTCTTGCTCTCTCTCTCTCTCTCTCTCTCAAATATATATAAAATCTTTTTTAAAAATCAGTAGACAAAGAGCAGATTAGGAACCAACTAAAGAGAAAATAACTGCACAAAATATATATCTAAATAAATTGCCCAAACTAAAGCACTAAGAGATAAAATGAGAAATATGAAAGAGGTATTAAGAGAATATAGAGGACAGAATAAGGTTCAACATACATCATCAGAGTCTGATCAAGAAAGAATAGAGAAAACAGAAGGGGAGATATATTGGAGGAAAAAAAAGGAAAGCTGGCTAGGAACTTTTCAGAACTAAAGAAGGACATAAAAATAAAATATATACTAGACAGTATAAATCAAATGAGATCCAAAGTTAGACCTTATTGTGGTGACAATGAAGAGCACAAAAATAATAAATATAAACCTAAGCAGAAAAAAGATTCATCAAGCAGGAGCAAAAACATTTTATCCTTTTAACAGCAATAGTGGAAGAAGAATACAAGGCATAATATGTCCAAAGCGTGGAGAGTGAAAAAAAAATCATCTTAAAACTGTATTCATAGCCAAACTGGCTCTCAAGGATAAGGGTAAAGTAAAACTGGGGATAAACAACAACAACAAAAAAAAACGTGATCAGTTTTACCACCTACAGAGCTTGACTGCAGGTATTTCCATATATACACTTTCAGAAAAATAAAAAAGGAAAATAATCCATAAAATCTGTGACAGAGAAAGGAAACTTGAGTAAAAATATACATGAATATGTATTACCTAAATCAGCTATTCTCAAACAGTGATGGTACTATTTGCGGTACTATAATGTGCAGGGGAGGGGTATTTTTGATTTTTAAAATCCTTAGTGACTTATAGTAACAGCATGTAGCAGGACCAATGATGTTAAATATCTATTAAAGGGGAATGGGTAGATCACTTCTTTTTTAATTCTTGTTGATAAATGAAACATTTCCATTCATGTTTCCTTTTAGTATTATTCGTATCTAATTATCAGAATCTCATTTTTTAATTTACTTTTATCTTTATGAGCATAAAAACAATTTATGTTGACATCATTTGGAAAATATTTAAAACCACCTATTTTAAAAATTATATTATCTTACTGTACCAAAAAGAAAAGCTATCAATGTATCGACATTTTGGAGGATACTAAGGTTAATATTTTCATTTTATGTGTATTCATATATTTGAATAATTAAATTGTTGTCATATTACAAATGTTATTTTTCATCCAGCTTATATTTTTTCTTATCAAAATATTCTTATAGTCATAA
The DNA here is from genome assembly GCA_002007465.1 of Ailurus styani. NCBI lineage: Eukaryota > Metazoa > Chordata > Mammalia > Carnivora > Ailuridae > Ailurus > Ailurus styani. The sequence goes on from LNAC01000074.1 coordinate 3,046,827, forward strand.
ATTCTCTTCCATGGCAGTGAAACATATCCCAGTTTCTAAGGCTACTTAGTGTTTCAGCATTTGATGTATTACAACTGATCTAATCATGTCTCTAATGTCAAACACCTAGGCTGCATCTAATGTTCACTATTACAAATGATGCTGATGTTTCTGGCCTTCATTGTACTTTTTGACCATGTAAACTACATTTACTTTGGTTATAACTTCTCGAGTGTGATAATTGGCTCAGTTCCAATGGTGACTACTTTTGTTTTCTTAGGAACCAGCATATATTGCTTCAATTCATATATTCCTATTGTCAAAGTGAAATCTCATCTTTTGAGTCCCTTTATTTAAATCATAATTTGGCATATTTTGAAACATCCAAACTTCCTCCCTCATGGTTTCACTTAATAATGCAATTTTGAATTTGAGATACAAATTTTACCTAAATTATTGTTTTTATTTTATTAAGTTACCTTTAAAATATTCCAGTGCTTGCATATGGTTTTAAAAACACAGCAACAGGGCGCCTGGGTGGCTCAGTGGATTAATGCCTCTGCCTTCGGCTCAGGTCATGATCCCAGGATCCTGGGATCGAGGCCCGCATCGGGCTCTCTGCTCGGCAGGGAGCCTGCTTCCTCCTCTCTCCTCTCTCTCTGCTTGCCTCTCTGCCTACTTGTGATCTTTCTCTCTGTGTCAAATAAATAAATAAAATCTTTAAAAAATAAAAAAATAAAAAATAAAAATAAGAAAAATAAAAACACAACAGTAAGATGCTTATATATAACTGGTTCCAGTGTCCACCCCCTGTCATGTTATACCCATTTCATGTTATTTCCCACTGTAGAAAACTTAAAATAGCAGCTTTACTAAAATGTGTTTCACAAACCATAAATTTTGCTTTTTTAAAGTTATGATTTAGGGCGCCTGAGTGGCTCAGTGGGTTAAAGCCTCCTCTGTCTTCGGCTCTGGTCATGACCTCAGGGTCCTGGGATCGAGGCCCGCATCGGGCTCTCTGCTCAGCAGGGAGCCTGCTTCCTCCTCTCTCTGCCTGCCTCTCTGCCTACTTGTAATCTCTCTCTCTCTGTCAAATAAATAAATAAAATCTTCAAAAAAAAATAAATAAAGTTATGATTTAGGGGGGGTTAGTATATTTACAGATTTGGGCAACCATTACCACTAATTCCAAAATGTTTCCATCATCCCCAAAAGAAATCCACACCCACTAGCAGTCATTCTCTTTGCTCTCTCCTCTCAGCCCCTGAAAAACACTAATCTGCTTTCCGTTTCTTTGGTCTTTCTTATCTGAACATTTTCCATAAATGGAGTGAAACAAGCAATAAAATGTATTGATTAAAGAATCAATCCCAGTGTAATGCAATAAATACTTATTGAATTAGAGAACTGTATGCTTATTTATTAACATAATCCTAGTTTTCCATGAGACCTTAAAGATTATCAGCCTGTTTCACTTAAGTGAGGGGAATCATGACTAGAAGGTGAAAAGATTGTCTCAGACCACCCAGAGTAGGGGCAAACCTGCTCTCCTTTTTTTAAGATTTTATTTATTTGACAGAGAGATCACAAGTAGGCAGAGAGGCAGGCGGAGAGGAGTAAGCAGGCTCCCTGCTGAGCAGAGAGCCCCATGCCATGCGGGTCTTGATCCCAGGACCCTGAGAACATGACCTGAGCTGAAGGCAGAGGCTTTAACCCATTGAGCCACCCAGGTGCCCCAAACCTGCTCTCCTGATTCCTAATTGAAGTTTCCTTTTTCCAGGTTAAGCTACATGCATCCTATACTAAGACCTCCAAAAGATACATCAGGACATGACAAATGCTGACCTGAAGGAGTTCTCTTTCTAGATAATTTGAAATTCAACAAAGAAGGGAGAAGTGGAAATATGGGAGTGGTAATTATGCATGTTGGCAAACCAATCAATGCTATTGACTGCAAAGATGCTCAGCTTAGCATCACTAAAAATGATTATTAAAATTATCTTTTAGGAGCGCCTGGGTGGCTCAGTGGGTTAAAGCCTCTGCCTTCGGCTCAGGTCATGATCTCAGGGTCCTGGGATAGAGCCCCGTATCAGGCTCCCTGCTCTCTCTCTACCTGTCTCTCTGCCTACTTGTAATCTCTTTCTGTCAAATAAATAAAAATAAAATCTTTAAAAATAAATAAATAAAATAAAATAATCTTTTATTTTACATTCAAACAGTTTCTTTCTAGGAGCCTAATTACTTTCCTATGTGCTTATTATATGGAATTCATTTTTACCTTTTATTTCTGACACCCTTTACTGTGTTGTGATTTGCTAAGAGGCAGTATTGAGATGACCAGATCCTTACCACTGACATTTATTACTGGACAGGGGATGGGGCTGGGGCAGGGGTGCCAAGGGTTGAATGTCTGAGCCAGAGACATAGAAAACTGCATCCTAGAGGACTCTCAGCAACAAGCAAACACTGAAGTAAGAAAAAATTTAAAGTGGTAAGGGGGAAAAAAAGCCCTGTTGCTATAGGTCTGAACTATTAAAAATTATATATTAAAACACAGAGAATAAAGTCTTTATCTTAAGGCTTAATGATTAGTTCAACTTTCGTTGGCAGCAACAATGTTTTTGTATCCTTCTAAAAGGATTCATTAGGTTTTTATTTCTAATTATAATCTGATCTGTTCCATTCCCTTCCCTTCTTTCCCTCAGTTTCCATAACCATTCAGTCCTAAATTCATTAGGAAGGGCAAAGCAAGGTAGGTATACACACCCTGGGAGAGGGGGAACATGCTGACCCAGACAGGGGTGGCCTAAGGTGTCTCTCCACAGATGCAGGACTCCAAGCAGAGTATGGAGAGGCTGAACATGATAAGGAGGGCAAATCTGTCGAGGAGCAACCTGGTGTGGAATGAAGGCACCAGAACTCACATAGGATAAGAAGGTCATCCACAGGGTTGGGGGAAGGAGGACAGTGTACCCAGAAATTTATGGCACAGCCTGAGTATAAGGAAAGAAAAGCATCCTCATTTGGGTGTGGTCCAGCATGGTATGAGTCCAAGTGTCTATATGGGGTAAGCAGGCATCCAGGAGAAATGAGTCAGAGCTGAGCAGAGTGAAAAGGGCATCAGCACACAGAACGGGTGGCAATGGCAGTAGAAGATTGGTTATATAGAAGGAAGTGGAGAAATAACTAAATGCATAACCAATAATGCAAGCCAATCTTCTAACCTTCAGGGAATGCAGTTACAAATAAGCAAAAGGAGAACTCTATTATCCATGTGGTGGGCGACCGAAATTGGAAGCAAGGGTGAATTTATGATTTTCCACATATGGATATAGAAATAAGCAGAGAGGTAAATGAATATACATGTATGTGTGCATATGTGTATCATGTTTACAAAGGTGGACTAGGATCAATGACACCCATAGCAATAAATATACCTAATACCCAGCTCTTGGCTTCTAAATACCATTCTCCACCAAAAGGAAGTAGGATGCTGTAGAAATGACTGTTTCCAGCAGTGAGTCAGGGAGAGTAGAAGAATAGCCTGGGACATATTTTTTGTTTCTAAAAGCAAATAAGTATTCAAGGAATGATCAGGTCATGTCAAAAGGACATAAGGGACAGCTTGAAGGGGCTCTTGTTGACCAAACCTGAAGCAAGTTGAGTTTCAAAATTAATAAAGCAATAGATGAGAAAGCATTGACAAAAATAGGAAACCATGATTCTGTAATTTGATGAGATGGTTTAAAAGTAAGTTCTCATAAGATATTTATAAATCTCAAAAGAGAAAATAGTGACTGGCAGACACCAGCTTAATTAAGGGATCAAAGTGAGCAGTGTTAGTATTATCACAGCTCAAAATAGTGTGCCACCTGATAGGACACCAGGAGAAGGACACACCATCACTTCTGCAATATTCTTCCTAAAAATGCATAATTTAATATAATCATGAGTAAGCAAAAGACAGATACAAATTGAAGGACATTTGAGAAAATAACTACTCTCATCTTTAAAAGGGTCAAGTCATGAAAGCCAAGAAAAAAACTGAAGAGCTGTCCCTACGCAAAGGAGAATAAAAATCCATGAACTAAATACAGTGAAAGGTTCTAAACTGGATCCTTTTGTCATAAAAGATATTATCAGGACAACTGGTATCACTAGAATAGGATTAGAGGTTCAGATGATGGTAATATATCTGTATTAATTTCCTGATTTCTACAGTTTATTATGATGAAGTAAGAGAATAGGGGATGTACTGCATGTAGGCCAATATTCTGGTTGTTCAAAAGGATAAAAGACAAATTTCAAAACCACATGTGTCACAGAAAAAATTCTAAAGTAATGCTTTAAATAAACAAACAAACAAAAGTAAACCCACACTAAATTTTTAGGTGATCAGGAAGTATCAGGTCAAGTCAGCCCCACTCAAATGTTACAAGGACAAAAACCTATTTGGACTTCCCTATAAATATCAGATTGTATCAAAATATTTTAAAATTTCAGTTTAAAAAGGATCTGAATTTTAAATAATTATTATCATTCAATTCTTTATATCACATACAGAAGCTGACATATGACTTCAGGAATCAGAAATATCTCATTAGGCTCAGCAGGATTGTCATTTCTGATTTTTCACACCTAAGAGAAACAAAGTAGATCCATAAAAGAATTGTGCCTCTTTGTCAGCTGTAAGAACATTCACTGATCAAAGCTCAGCTTTCTTTCTACCTCTTGCATACAATTTTGTTATGCATATTTACCATGTATCTCTGGAATCGAGACTTAATACAGTATTTGGTGCAGTGTTAACAATATTAATACCTCATACCTAATACAGCATTAACATAAATATTAGTAGTAATCATAGCAAACTGTTAGGTATCACTTACTATATATATCAGGCATTGTTCTTAGCATATAACATTCATTAATTCATTTAATTCACACAGCAAGTCAATAAGATCATGCTAATATCATTCCCATTTTACAAATAAGGAAACTGATACACAGAGAGATTAAGCCACTTACTCAAGGTCATACAGCTAGTAAATGTCAAAGTCAAAATTTAAAGATGGAGTATTTGACTCTAGAGTCACAAATATTTCTTCACTAAAATTTTATAAATTTACTTCCCTTGGGTGGTTTGCTAAGGATGAAAAACCTAATCTTCCCACTGGATTACTTTTAAAAGTCACCCAAACCATAATGTAGCTCTAGTTTCTTTAAAAAATATATTAGCATCTAAGAGGAATATAAACCAATATATCTTATTTTCATTAAAGACACAATATAAGTCATATCTTCAGGAGATACACTCTTTTTCTGTTATTGTACAAAAGTCATCAGTTTTTAAATAAATAGAAATTTTGAAACAAATATTTTATGCATTTTTCTTATAAGTACAATCTCACAAATTGAAGGAAACCATTCAAAACTAAATTCTGAAAATACCATAATATATTAATTCATTGCTTCAGCAAATATTATTGAAAAAGCATTATGTACCAACACTATTTATTCAAGGTACTGGACAAAAGATTCCAAAAAAGGAAAAAGCAGCCAATTAAACTATTAAGATTACACAGAGGTCTCACTAGTAAATCCAGTTTTTTAAATAAGATGTAAAAAGTTTCATTCATTCATTCAAAATATACTTATTTTTTAGTATGTCTTAGAATGTGGTTGTAGGTATGAAGACAACCACAGCAATGGCGAAAAAGAACAAAAACAAGCTTAAGCAAGTCACCAAGAAAAACACTGCAAATATTGTCACTAAATCCAAAATAAACTATTTCAGCAAATGCAAATACTCGAAGTCTAACCTGCTCGTTGACTAGCGTGAATCGAAGGACTTTTAAAAGCCCCTTTAAGAGCAACAACTACTGACTTCAGGCAGTGTGGACACCTGTTCAGAAAAATACTTTCAGACAAAGAAGATCTTTCAGTGTCCCTAAATCATGACACTGTGGGCACTCACACACTTAACACCATAGGCACCTATGCCTAGCACCAGCCTTGCCTCCTCTCTCCGTCTGTGTGTATTGCAGGTCCTGGGTTTAGTCAAAATGAAAAGACTGCCACCTACTGAAGTACAGGCAACTACATCTGGAATCTTGAGGCATGTTTAATTTAACCCTCTAGACTCAATCCTTTTTCTACTGCAGACATCACCTATTCTGAGGCACTCAGGATAACTAGCATGTAGGTTGTGACTGGCAGTTGATCAGGAATCAATCTCACAAAAGCCACTCCTTGACTGACAAAAAAAAGTAATAATAAGGAAATTCTCAGCTCAATAAAATTAGTCAAAGCAGCATAACAAATTCCTTGAGATATTTCCTAATATAAATACTGAAATTGTGCTTCCCTATTCACCTTTTCTGCCCGCGGAGGCTGTTAACAACCTTTGTCTTGCTAAAATAGCAAAATCAAAATGGTCAGCTAACAGGCTATGAAAACTATCAAAAGAAAGGAGGACGAATCATAAAGATTTCTTATGCCTTTCTGTGTTTGCATCTTCATTTAATGGCATCACTAACTCTTGCTATCTATAACTTCAGACATCTCACCCCATAGATAAAGGTGAAAAGTCTCTTCAAAATTCATACTATAGCAAGCAAGCAACAATCATACCACTTATAGTGAGAGGGATTCATTTTCATGAGGAATAATAGAAAAAAACCAGACTTTTCCCATTAATCATAATTACCTGAGGTTTAAAGAAAAATTAATGTTGAGAAAGCAAAGATTAACTCATTAGGTGAAAATAGTAGATTACCTGCAAATTCACTATTCATGAATGTCAGCATTCATTAGCTAAAACAGAAAAGGCACAGATGCAGATACCACATAATTTACAGAAAGGTTACCTGAATGATGCCAAACATTCTCCAAATACAAATAAAAGCTTGATTAATGTCTTAAGAGCCAATGAAGCTCATTAAAATTAGCTCATGGGGGAAAATGTAATTCTCAAACTAAGCTAATAAGTCTCACTGTTCCCTGAACTAAATTAACTTTATTAACTTCATTGTTTAAATTCATGATTACTTAACTCTTAAAATGTGTTTACTATTAGAAACTCAATAGTTGATTTCATTATTTTAATAAGTCATTAATCAAATACAAAAAAAAACTAAAACACATCTGTCAACTTGTTAATGTGTCATATTTTTTTGGAAATGGCCTGATTCCCACATGCATACCTGTATATTTTATATACATATGATATATATATTCTACATCCTAAAATGTTTTGCTATTATTTTAAAATTTCAACAGGGGCGTGAATTTTGTATACAAATAAATCGGAGTCCTCAAGTTACTTCTGAAGAGCCAAAGTACTATATTTGCTACAAAATTTCTAAGGATACCACTTCCCCCCCCCCAAATTAAATGCACACGGATATGGAAATTTTCTTTTAGGTAGAAATACTGAAGGTAGTAGCAAAAGCTATTGAAGTCTAGTAATATCTTAGAAGATGTATACTAAGGAATTTAGGGAGAAGGAATTTTGAGATATACAACTTACTTTCCAAAGATTCAGCAAGATAGACAAATAAAGTAAGTATGTCAGAATATTTGCTTAGCCATCACAATAACAAATAACAACTCCAACTCTAGATTTGAGATGGAGATATACATACATATATATATGTATATATATATCTATATATATATATATCCCAATATCCATACCAATGTGTATATATGTATAATTTTAGTATTCTTCCAACTTTCCTGTATGTATGAAAAATTCTGGTAACACATGTCACATGATGGAGACAAGAGATATCACATAGCTCAAGAACAGGAGAATTTCTATTTGATATCTTTGAGCAATGCCTAGCCTCCAACATGCCATTCTTGAGTACTATTAATGTGATCTTCAGTAAAAAAACAAATATCTTTATCATCATGCTCTAATACCAGAATTGATGATACCTACAAGATAGGTATATATCAATAATGACTTGCTATCCACAGGTATTTCAGAGTCTTATTTTTAGGAAGCCCAAACAGTCTCATCAATTGTTATGCAAAGTCAGGCATCCAAATTAGTAAAGACTGAAGGAGAGATATTCAAAGGACTAGTCAAAGAGTTGGCTAGACAAGGCCCTTTGAAAAGCATTCTCATCACTTAGAGCTCACTCTAATCAACAGAACCTCAGGACTAAACTGTGGGAAATAAAGTACCTAAGTCCCTTAGCATATTAATGCATGTGTAAGCCAGGTTAGTCCAAAAGGTCATTTTAAAAAGTAGACTTATTTTCTTCCTCTGGGATGTAAAAGGAAGAGCTCCTATGTTAAAAGAACTAAAGGAAGAGTTCCTGAGGGAAACTGATAAAATTTATTTTTTTTAAGATTTAATTATTTATGAGAGAGTGTGCATGAGTGGGAGGAGGGGCAGAGGGAGAAAGAATCCTCCAGCAGACTCCCCACTGAGCACAGAGCCTGATGCAAGGCTCCGTTCCAGGACCCCAAGATCATGACCTGAGTCCAAATCAAGAGTCAGCCACTTAACTGACTAAGCCACCCAGGCATCCCAATGGTAAAAATTATTTTTTTAATTTTACTTAAATTCTCTGTAAATAGTCATAATGTCATATAGCAAATAGAGAAATATTTGAAGCAAGAAAATCTACTAAAACCCAGTAAGAACAATGAGTACTTGTGGTATCTATACTATAAACTGATCTCTCCCTCCTCCAACCCAACCTAACATAATAAAAACTCTATTTTAGTCTGATGTAGTGCAGAATACACAGCTCCTCTCTTCCAGCAATCAGTCAGGAGTTGCAGTATTTGGGGTATATTATCAGGAGGAGCAGGATGTCAGCATTTTCATCCCCTCCTCCATCTATCCATTGCAGAAATTAAATTCTAGATAGTGCAGCTGAGAAGTTAAGAGCTCCCTTCTTATATCTAGCCTCTGCTTGTAGAGCAGAAGATACTGAGGACATTGCCTTCACCTGGCAGAGGTCTATACCAGGCAAGACAAGTCAAAAAAAGAAACAAAAACCAAGTCCACTATCCTGCAAACTCTAATGCTAAAGTAGGGCTGTTACACAGAAAAAAGCATGCCACTGTTCTTGCCCGCAACTCAAGAGCTCTAGCACAGAGATTTGTCCAGAGGAGGAAAAAGATAACCATAAAACAGAGAGCTCTGAAGCTCTCCCAAAAAGAAATGCCCAAGGGAAACTCAAAGACAGTGGAGATTTTGTTGAAAAACCACTAATAGGGGAGCCTGGGTGGCTCAGTGGGTTAAAGCCTCTGCCTTCGGCTCAGGTCATGATCTCAGGGTCCTGGGATCGAGGCCCGCATGGGGCTCCCTGCTCAGTGGGGAGCCTGCTTCCTCCTCTCTCTCCGCCTGACTCTCAGCCCACTTGTGATCTCTCTCTCTCTGTGAAATAAATAAGAAAATATTTTTTTAAAAAAGTCTTAAAAAAAACCACTAATAGAAAATTGGTAGCTTAACTAGAGATATAAGGAAACCATTGGCAAACTAGTTTACCAAAAAGAAATAGAGGGGAAAAAAAACAGCTAGGAACTCTGCTGGGGTCAGAACAAACCTCAAGTACTGACCTCAAAAACTATACCTGAAAAGGAGCCTAGACTGGTCTATGAAGCAATTTATGCACCAAGGCACTATTGAAAATAATAAAGCAATCATCTGCGATTAGTGAAGCTTTACAGCTAGGTGTGGTCAGGGCGAAAACAGTCAGAGAGAAGCCTGCTAAGACCACTGTCATCCCAGAGTGATTAAGCATATGCCCAAGTGCACATGCCTTCTCAGGAGTAACAACACAGACTTAATTAAAACCGTTCTGCTACTTACTAAACAAATAAACAATTATACAACAGTATCAAGTCCAAATGGGAGACCAGTACCGAGAGTCACTATATTATTTTATAAATATGTAATTATATATTATACACAATATATTATTTAAATATATGACTAGTTTTCAACAAAAATTATGAGATACGCGAAGAAACATGAAAGTGTGATTCATACACAGGAATGACAACAGAGAACCTAAACCACCTGTGAAGTTGACCAAAAACTGGATTTAACAAAGACTTCAAATTATACTATGAAAAGAACTAAATGCAACCATTATCATGATGACAGTGCTTTATCAAATATACAAAGTCAATAAAGAAATACAACTTACAGAAAGAACCACATGGAATTCTGAAATTGAAAAATGCAATAACTGAAGTTAAAAATTTACTGAGGGGGCTCAATGGTAGATTTGAACTGACAGCAAAAGGAATCAGGGAACTTGAAGATTACAGCTCATGCAATTTGAAAAACACAGCAAAGAAGAAGGAGGAGGAGGAGGAGGAGCAGGAGGAGGAGGAGAAGAAGGAGAAGCAGAAGAGGAGGAAAAAGAAGGGGGAAGAGGAGGAAGAGGAAAATTAGCAACGCCTCAGAGAAAATGGAATACCATGAACCACACTAACATACATTCATACCAGGAGTGCCAGAAAAAGAGACATAAAAAGAAAAAGAATGGATATTCATAGAAACAATGCTTGAAAACTTCCCAAATTTACTGAAGAATAACACCCTTAACATTTCAAAAAGCTTACCAAACTCCAGATTGGATAAACACAAAGAGATCTACACCAGACACAGCATCGTAAAAACTCTGAAAAACAAAGACAAGGAGAAAATCTTAAAAACAAAACAAAACAAAAAGAAAAATAATTCTTCATCTACTAGGAAATTCCAATAATAATAATAATAATAATAGCAAATTTCTCTTCAGAAACAATGGAGATTAGAAGGATGCAAAACCATATGCAGAGTATTAAAAACAAGAAACAAAAAACTGCCACCCAAGACTCCAATATCCACATTAACTCTCCTTTTTTTAAATGGAGGTAAAATAATCTCAAGTAAACAAAAACTGAGAGAACATGATTGCAGCACACCTACCTCACAAGAAATAATAAAGGAAATTGTACAAATTAAAAGCAAGTGACCCCAAACAATAATTCAAATCCACATTAAAAAAATCATAGAGCACTGGTAAAAGTAATACATAATTATAAAAGAGAGTATAAATACATATTTCTTTCCCTTCATTAACTTAACTAATTTAAAAAGCAATTACATAAAGAAGTATGTGGTGATTATACTTTTGGGCCTATAATATGCAGAAATGTAATCATACACTAGAATATTTTTCCACAGTGAAACAAATTACTTACTGAAACATGCTAGAATGTAGATAATCCTTGAAAATATTATAGTAAGTGCTAGAAGCCTATCACAAAAGACCATGTGTTATATGCTTCTAATTTCTCAGAAATATTCAAAATAAGCAATCTATAAATACAAAAAGTAGATTAGTAAGTAGTCAATGCTTAGCAGTGATAGGGATGGAAAGATTGCCATGGGTGTGCTGGTAGCTAAAGGATGGGGGGGTTGATAGGTAAGTAAAATGTTCAAAAACTGGTTCTAATGATTGTTGAACAATTCTGTGAATATCCTATCACTAAAAACCAAAATGGGGAATTATATAGTATGTGAATTATATTTCAAAAAGGTTGTTACCCCCCCAAAAAAGGTCTCACTTTTCCTTTCTCTTACTTTAATGACTTAATCAATATATACATTTTTTCAGTCAACATATAAATTATTAATAGTGGATATTATAATAATAAATCCTAATCCTTGAGATACTACTATCATGAGAAAGTACAATTATAATAATTGTATTAAGAATAATGGTGAGAATACATATAGTGTGCTGGTGGATTTTATAAGAAGAGAGACCTACAAACACTTAAGAAATCATAGGAAACAACATCTGAACTGATTCCTGAAAAAGTATGGGGTAGTGGGCAAAACATAACCAGCTGTAGACCAAGGTATGCACAAGTTTAGAGACAGGAGAAACTGTATGACCTGCCCTCAAATTACAATCACACAGTATGGCTAGAAAGCAAAATTCAAGGATGAGAAGAAAAGCTTAAGGCCAACAATGTAAGTAGAGACCAGGTTTTCTTGTTGATTGGCAGAAGTGGAGTCAAACTTGATGATTACAAATGGGTACCACGAAGTTCAGCAGTACCATAGCCTCCCGTACCATGTCCCCTATAACTACTGACCCCGGTTAGTGTGTCTTATGTGTGTTGCAGCTGGTATCAGAAATTCATGAACCGTTAGAAAAAATTTTATTTGCAGTTTATATTCAGTGTTTCTGAAATGCCCTGTTTTTTCAATCTCAAATGTTCAAACATTTCTTCTTCAAACAAAATCACCTGGTATCATTTTCTTTATAGGTCTTAACTCTGTTACATTTTAATATTGTTTTCTTCTCATGCTAGAATATAACTGCCATAAAAACAGAAAGCCTATCTTTCTTGTCTTTGCTGCAGCTTCAGTGCCTGGAAAAGAATACGATACATAGCAGGCACCCAACAAATACATATAAATGAAGGGAGATTTATTTTTTTTAATGAGATTTTATTTATTTATTTATTTATTTATTTATTTATTTATTTATTTATTTGACAGAGAGAGAGAGTAAGAGCACACAGGAGCGAGGGTGGGGGGAAGGGTAGAGGGAGAGCAGGGAGCCCAGTGCGAGACTCCATCCCTGGATGCTGGGATCATGACCTAAGCTGAAGGCAGATGCTTAATTGACTGGGCCACCCCGGTGCCCAGTGAATGAACGTTTATTAATCTCCCATTAGTTCCCAATTCTTTATCTGTTTAAACTAAAAAAAAAAAATTGAGATTATATTGAATCTATACACCTTTAAAAAGATTTCCCATGAATGGAAGGGGAGTTGATGATAGGGGAGGGGCTAGGAAAGGGGAAGGAGAGGCTGGGAAAAGGCCAAAGGGTCTTTGAGGGTCTTCTCAAAGGTTAGTTTTTTGAAAGATATTATCCTTGAGGAAGCTGAGAATATAACACTAACTGTCTCTTTTGTCCGAAAGAGTCTTGTCAAAGTATTGATCTTTGGAGCACATGTCAGACACAACTGATCTTCCAAGGTACACAAGAATCCAAAACTCCATCTGGATTTTCTATTTGCCTTTGTAATATTTAGTTTTGAAAAACCTGACTTACATGGTTGCCATGGAAATGAGTACAATGGTGAATCATGAAGCTTTCAGAAGAGCGCTGCATAAATGTAAGGAAGTGCTATTTTTATTAATGTTTGTTTAAAAAAATGAAAATTCTCAGAGTAAGAAAGACACTATAGAAAATGAGGAAAGTTAATTATTGCAGTTCTTACCCAGGTTGTGTTTTGCAAATTCTATGAAAAATAAATACATTGTTGCAATGAATCAAAGCAAATATAAGAAGACTACATCTATATGTTAATTTATTATTTTATAAATGTAAGTCTATCATAAATCATAAGCCCTTTGAATCAATATACCCAATATAATAACAATTTATTATATATATGTGCAGAGCTTTTCTTGTCCAGTCTCAGCCTTAAAAAGTGTGTCCACTTTCTTTTTAAGGCCCAATATGCACTAAATAAACAATTAAATAGATAAATAAAATGTAATAATTAAATTGGCAACTATGAAAATAAACCAACTTTACTTCGTAAGCAGCTTTTGCTTTTGTTGCCTTCTGATATAAAAAGAAACAAGTGGGGCGCCTGGGTGGCTCAGTTGTTACGTGTTTGCTTTCAGCTCAGGTCCTGACCCCAGGGTCCTGGGATCCAGCCCCTTGTCAAGCCCCACCTGGAACTCCCTGCTCCGCAGGAAGCCTGCCTCTCCCTCTCCCACTCCTCCTCCTTGTGTTCTCTCTCTCACTCTCACTCTCTGTGTCAAATAAATAAATAAAATCTTAAAAAAAGAAAGAAAGAAAGAAAAGTAACAAGTACCGATCTATCAATTTAATATGGCAACTGTAGTAGAAAACTAGTATTACATGAAATGCTTATTGACCAGAATTTGGGACAAAAAAAGAGCCACAGGATATAATGAGGTTTCACAGATGGAAAATGAACACCAAGGAACAAAGCCCTCACCCTTCTGTCATATATTTTTAACAATATTTTCTTTATTTTTTCCTATATAGAAATATTCTTTATCAAGTTTAATAATTTTAAATTGGCTTTATTCAGAATATATGTAATAGCTATAGTGCATCCGTAGAATGATTTCACACCATGATTAGTAATAGTAACTTATGCTGGCCCTTCTGATTTCAAAATAAATGATTTCTTTATTGCATGTGACTACTGCCATTTTTAAAGACTATTATCATACCTGAATGGTATTCATTGAACATGATGTTTTCCTCTTTTGTTCCAAAGCTAATTTTAGGATCCTTTTGTCATTTAGAAAAAGAAGTTAATCATGAGAACTGGTAAGCTAACTACAGGTCACTAGTTTGCCAGATGTTAAGGGATATTTGTCACATAGCATGCTTCTCCTTTTAATGTTAACAAGTATAAAATAAAACCTCATTTTCAACTTAAACTTTTAAGCCCTGACAGTGATCTGAGGTTTCTTTCTATAAGAAGAAAAGAACTTTTTCTACATGAAGCATAGGAGGATTTAAGAATTACCTTTAAGGTTCCTACAATTATAACTCATTTGAACTTGGTAAGTCTCATTTACCCTCCTAAGAATGCTATATTATAAGATCAATAAGTAATACAAAATACATTTGCCTGTTATGGAAGGTCAAAAAAAGTAATTTTCTTCTGGCGATAGGGAAAAATATTAGGAGATGAAGGTAATGTTCAAAAGACTGTGTGTGGTTTTGAAGTTACCTGCCATGATAGAATAATCAATAGCTAACCAAGAAGACCTTCATTTGATCATTCAAGCCTCATTGCTCATGAGCATTATTAAGTATTCTCTTGGTTTCTCAGCAGGTTGTCTTTGAAGTTGCCATACGGAACATTTTTTTTTTGCATGAAGAATTATAATTCCCAAAAAATGTGATACTGATGTGTAACTGCAAGATAAAAGAGATATAAATTTGCACATTTATCAGTTGCTCACTGACCTTGGGTTATAAGATTATTTTTATCAAAATATGCTTGTCTGTTCTTGAAAAATCAGTTTTGCCAAATGGCCAACCATGGGCTGTCGTTCATGTGGTCACATCAGACATCAGAAAAACATTTAAACCCTAACTATTGTGGTACTTATGAGAATTTCATAAAGAAGCAAGTCATCTTTTTCATCCAAATATTCTGTTACAAGTTACAATAGATTAAAATCATTTCCTTCAGATATGTCATATTTGCCAACAAAATTTTAACAAAAGCATTGCTAGGTCAAAACTGAAACTTAGAGTCACTATGCAGAGGTAGCAAATATGACTCAGAGTACAAGTGTTAGCTCACTAAGAGTTTTATGCACAATCACAAAGGACATGTGGCCAAAAACATTAAAATGGTTGATGTTTACAAAATCCCAAGATCCTAGAAAAAAAATTCTGTTATTTCTGAAGAATACTCTTCAGGTTGATTCATTTTTGACTAGCTTTATGCTTCCAGTATAAAACATATATGTATTCATTTGAAAAATATCTCCAAAACCCATTCTAAGGGTAAGAGTGAGATGAAATTTATACTAAATCTAATCCATGATCCCTCAGTAAGGACAAATCTCTCATTCTAACACTATGTTCCCCACTCAATCAAAAGACATTTATTAGAATTTACTATGGGCCAAGATTTGGACTAGGAACTGAGAATACAAAAATAAATAAGCCACATTCCTTACTCTCAAATAATGGGGAAGTGAGGCACATGAACAGATTGCATTATCCTGTAATGGAACTACATACAAAGGAAGCCTGATCCACCTAGGAATGCCAAGAGAGTGTTCATAGACAAAGTGGTGCTTTAACCTAGGCTAGATAAATAAATTTGCTATACTGAGAAAATATCATCTGTGAAAAGAACATAGGTTTGGAGAAGCATTGGAGTTTTGTAACTCATGGGTGATCTGAAAATTGTGAAAAATTCATAGAATGCAAAGTGTAAGAAGCTAATATAGCTGAAGAGAGATTTGTTTCCTTATTTTGAATATTTTCAATAGTTAAGACAAGAGATAGCAGCTTGAACACAGATTCAGTTATAGTAGGGATAACATTAAGGAGCCTAATCAATAAACTTTGTAATTAAGTACGTTGGTAAATAAGGCAAAAGGCAGAAGTTAAGGACAACACTCTTCCTTCTTACATAGATTTTAAGTCAATAGTAATGTCAGTAACCAAAATAGGAGATAGAAATAAGGAACCAACAGAAAGAAAGCGAATTCTATTTTGTGAATTTCTAGTTTGAATTTCCTGAGAAACACCGATAAATAATGTAAAAAGTTAAATACTAACAGAGAAGTGGATCTCAGGAAAGAGCTCAGTTGCTCTAGATGGTACCTGAAATATTGGGAGCTAATATCATCACTCACGGAGAAGAAGAGGAAAAGATAAAATCTCAGAGAATTCAACATTTTAAGGAATGAAGGAAAGTGAGGCGGGGTAGAATTTTAGAGTAAATCTCTAAGAGCATGAAGGTGAAGAGGGGGCAGGTAGTAAAATAGAATGATTTTCTGGAAGCCGAGAAAAGATTATATCAAGGAAGAAAGGCAAGAGGCATTTATCAAGACCATGAAAACTGAAGAAAGATCAAAGAAGAAACTAAAATAATGACTGGACTTAGCAATCAGAAAATAAGCCACTGGGCTTTTCAAGAAGACTTTCTGTACGGTAGAAATATAAGCCTGGTCAGTGGACTGAAGAGTAGGAATGAGGTAATGATGTGGGAAGAATAAATTTATACTCCCTAGTCTCAGAGTTCCAGAAAAATGGAAGAAGGTGACCAACGCAGGCTAGCTAAAGGCAATGATAAATACAAGTACAGGTTTGCTGTTGATGTTTTATTTTATTTTTGTTCAGAGAAAGAACAGCAAATAGTGTGCTTTTAAACAAAAAACTTTTAAACACAGTGACTGCAGAAAGGCAAACATGAATGTACAAAGTCCTAAAGAATTTGCAGATGAGAGGCTTAGTCTTAAAAAAAGGTAAGCTGCACTGCTTGCTCTTAGATAACAGATACAAGGACACATGGAAGGATAGGTAAGTTTAGAAACAGAAAGAAAAAAAGTGATAAAATTTGCAAACTAATAGCTACTTTCTTTGGACTATAAGCTTCTCATTTTTAAAGGGATATTAAAAGATCATCCAGTATTGTGTTACATATGTATTGAGTCACATGGTACTTAAAATAATGGGAATGTTTAACTAAGAATTCCTCCTGTAACTAAGCACTGTTGGCTAGAGATTTACATATAAATGTAATGGTCTTTTTAAAAATATTGTCCTCTCACTCATTTTTTTGTTTTTATTCTACCTTAAGAAGCAAAACTGAGGGGTGCCTGGGAGGCTCAGTTGGTTAAGCAGCTGCCTTCAGCTCAAGTCATGATTCCAGGGTCGTGGGATCGAGTCCCACATCGGGCTCCCTGCTCAGCAGAGAGTCTGCTTCTCTCTCTCCCTCTGCCTGCTGCTCTGCTTACTTGTGCTCTCTATCTCTCTGTCAAATAAATAAATAAAATCTTTAAAAAAGAAAAAAAGCAAATCTGAAAAATTATTTAATTCAAATGTTATTCCTTCAAAGCAGTTAATTCACAAATATCAGGATAAACTGCCCCAAACTAGGAAATGCACAAGAGATTACTCTTGTCTTTAAGAGGCATGTTCCATGTTTTCTAGGGGGCCCTCTGGGGATTATCTGATTCTATAAACTGAACATTTTGATTTTCTACTGAGTAGACTATTTTATATCTCTCCAGTAGCAGAAGATAGCTTGAAGATATCTGATAGGAATGCAAATTATTCTTATCCATTACAATGCAAATGAATTTTGTCTGGTGGAGAATCAATTGATGCCTTATAGAAGAGGTAAACATGACATTTTATTGTCCTAGATGACATTAATCAGTTTTACATCTATTAGCAGATTTATTTTTACATTCCTACATGTGTGTAGGCATGCACAAACACACACACACATATACATCAACTCTTCAATTTTTTCTTTGAAATTGGTTCCTTTACTAAAGAATTTTAAAAATTCTTTGATATGTGTTCAATTTATATTTATATATATATTTTTTTAAGAAANTTTTTTTTTTTTAAGAAATCAGAGGGTTTTTTTTTTAAGATTTTATTTATTTATTTGACACAGAGAGATCAGATCACAAGCAAGCAGANATATATATATATTTTTTTAAGAAATCAGAGGTTTTTTTTTTTAAGATTTTATTTATTTATTTGACACAGAGAGATCAGATCACAAGCAAGCAGAGAGATAGGAGGAAGTAGGCTCCGCGCTGAGCGGGGAGCCCGATGTGGGCCTCGATCCCAGCACCCTGAGATCATAACCAGTGGCTTTAACCCACTGAGCCACCCAGGCGCCCTCAATTTATATTTTTAAGACAATCATGAGTTTGCCTTTTTAAAATTGAGGTTTAACACAAATTATTTAAGTGAACTAGATAACTACATTTAAGAAATACCTGTCTAGAAGATTGTTCTCCACATCTTCTAAATAAACCTCATTATATCAACCTCACAGCATTAATAAAATAAATTTATAATCAGCCTCCCATTTATATGGATTTACCATATGAATGTATTCATTTTTGTGAAACAAAAATAAAGTCAAATGTATCTAATCAAATTAGAACTATATATATTTGTATCATAATAGAACCTCTATTTTATTGAGAAAGAAATGTTACACAGAATGAGTATGCTAGAATGCTAGTAGCTAGAATGTTGAAGAGTATATCCTTAGTCACTGCGGAGCTATTTTTACCGTAAAACCTGCACTTTGTCTAACAAGTTCCCTTGAGAATTAAGAAAAAAAACCACATTGCAATGGATAAGATGCAGTTGGAAATTTCAGCCTAACAACTCTATGGTCTCGCTTCACATTTAGGGTAAATATTCTGAACATATTTTTAATGCCCTAGGTCTTAATGTAATGAAGTAGAAGAAATTATTCAACTCTTAATTATATCTGTAAAATAAAATTCATATAAAAATGAGTTACTTGAAAAAGCAAGTACAGATTAACAAAACGTGAACCACGATCCTTTTAAGGAAATAGGTATGGATTTACCGATCTTAATTCACTGACGCAATAAAAATAACTTATTTTATGAACTCTATTTTACCTCAAAAATAAACATTTTCATGACTTAGAGAATATGCATTATTCTGATTACCCAGAAGTGTTCACCTTACCTACTTAGTGATTCATATAGAAGACTCACTGTTTAAATACACAGAAAAAGCCATTTACAGAATGACCATATCAACAAGAAATAAAGCAAGCCACACTATTATTTGACTCTAAACATAAGACTGTGCAACAAGATTTTATAATTCAGTCTTTTAAGAGACAACTGTTAAGTATGGGAAGAGCATACTCTAAATTTTTCAATACTTGAGATTTTGTTTACATCCATGTTTTAATATTTTACCATAGAGTAAGGATAGTACTTATAAAAAAGTACTCAGGATATAATTTGAAATGAAAAACTCAGGATGCCTGAGTGGCTCAGTTGGTTAAGCATCTGCCTTCAACTCAGGTCATGATCCCAGGGTCTTGGGATCTAGTTCTGCATCGGGCTCCCTGCTCTGCGGGGAGCCTGCTTCTCCTTCTCTCACTGCCCCTACTTGTATTCCCTTTCTCGCTGTCTCTCTCTCTCTCTGACAAATAAATAAATAAAATCTTTAAAACAAAACAAACAAAAAAAGAAATGGAAAACTCATATAAAATAACATAAAATGTCAAATTAGTAAAATATTATATCGGTATTATATATACACACAAACACATAGGCATATATACATGTACAAATATATATTTATTATATCTAATTATATATATCATATATTTTATTATATATTATATTATATAATATTATATATATATAAAAACTGGAAGGAAATTCTTTGAATTCTGAGCTATTAATTGTATCACTTCCTGAGGCAGTTTTTTTCACTTCTTCACAATTGATTGTTTTTAAATTTTTGACAGTGAAATGAAAATTACAAAAAAAAATCCATTTGTCACACACCAGGCTATACATATTTTTCTGTCTTCAAAGTTTCCCTGTCATTTCTTCAGTCAGGTGTGTCAGATGCTCAAGAAGAATCATGATTCCCACTGTGTTCACAATTGTTTCTACCTTTGTAATTGAAATGAATTCACTCAGAATGGCTAAAAGCTTCCAGTTGCGGCAGGTTTTCTTGTTAACACCTTGTCTCTGATACATTATAAATGTTTTACATCCTTTTATGGCTATTTCAAGTAAGTCACATGGCTCCATTGTTACAAAAAAGAATCCACTCTGAAACTATGCCCATAACAAACTGGAAGCATACTGGCCTGAAGCTTTGCAAAGTTAGCATGGAACTGATTATTTTTCAAGGACTAAAGAACTTATTTTCAGTAGTTATCAAACTAGAAACAAATACCCTTATCCTAACAGACATTTTATTTACTATCATATTCCTTGAGTTCTACTTGATTACAAGGTAAATGTAAAAAATGAAAATGGCATTTGTAAAGGCATTTTTGGTGTACTGGAATGATTACGAAGCATTAATTTTAATCTAGTATTTGGGAAATTCCAAGAAAATGCGATATCATTTTTGCAGCCAAGGGAATCTTAGAAAATGGTGGACTGAATGACTTTCAGCTTGGTTAGCCTCTCAGTTCTCACCTGCCCACCTTTGCTGAGAAAGTAGCTGCTGGGAATACGTAGATAGGGTCTGGGAGGGTGAACGTGAGGTCCCAATTCCGTCTTCCTCCTGATAGACAAAGATAGTTTCTCTGGACCATAGGTGGATCAGAACAGCAACAAAGAGGCCTAAGACAGAAATTAGATTGCCACAGCAGGCTTGTTCTCTGGAGTCCAAACACTCAGTAATTACTGAAGAGGTGGATTGAGACAGCCCCATCGATTAGACTAAAAGACTAAAAACGCAGGGAGCAGAGAAACTTTTTCCTATGTATCCAGAGGTGACCAACAAGTTGTCAACTGCTACACCATCAAACCTCGTGTACAGAGAACATGATAACTTACACAGGCTGCCAACAGTGAAGGTACCCAGTAACCAGCATACAAAGGAAAAGTGCCACAAGTTCAGTGAGACCCCATCAAGACAAAAGAAGAAATGGACAAGTAAAATGAGACCTGAAGGATATGAGAGATTCTGGAAGGAAAGATAACACCATGATCAAACCTAAAATAAGGGCATAAGAGCCATCAACACATTTAAGAAAAGCACAAAACAATTTTCTGGAAATAAAATACATCATTTTCAAGCTAAATGAATATGCTCAAGTAGAGAAAAAGTTACTGATGACCTCTGAATTCGTAGAGTGACATGATCTGTACAAACCTTTCAGTAACTTCCCTTTCTATTTAAAATAAAACTGTAATTTCTTACCATGGCTTGTAAGGCCCATTATAATCTTGCATTTCACTGCGCTCTGACCTAGAATCTAATTTGTCTCCCTATACTGTATCCAGACACATTTTTTAAACACCACCTTACACACCATAGCCATGATCATGCCTCCAAGATTTTGCACTTGCTGTCCCCTCTCCGAGATACCCACGTGCCTCGTTCCCTCATTTCATTCCAGTCTTTGTTCAACTGTCCCCTCATTAGAATATCACTGGTCTCCCTTTCCAAAACAGCTATAGCCATACTCTCTCTAAATACTTATCCATCTTTATTTACCTTTATAGTATGCATCATCAGCTAGTATACATTATTCAATTTTTAATATACTTGAATATACTCTCATGAGAATATACTTGAATATACTCTCATGAGCATGCCTGAATCCCTGGTGCCTAGAACAATACCTGGGACATGGGAGGCACTCAATAAAGTCATTGAATCAGTGAACAAAGAAGTGGATGAATGAGTGCTATGAAAGTTTCATTTAAAATATGCTCTCAGAGCACCTGGGTTGCTCAGTCGGTTAAGAATCTGCCTTCAGCTCAGATCATGATCCCAGGGTCCTGGGATCCAGACCCCCATCAAGCCCCACCTCGACCCCTGGATGGGACTCTACACTCAACATGGAGTCTGCTTCTCCCTGGCCCTCTTCCCCTCCCCCCTGCTTATATGTGCTCTCTCTCTCTCAAATAAATAAATAAAATCTTTAAAAAAATAAAATATCCTCTCCATGTCTCTCAATGGCTTCAATTCTTGGTCTCTGTTAAAAAGTAATGAGAGGCTCTGTGGAAATGAATTCCTATATTATTGTGCATGTGCATGACAGTGCTAAAATAAGGATGGCAAATACAGCAAACAGCAATGGCTACTAGGAAAATATTTACTACTATGGTGAATTGCATTATTTATTCACAATCACTTGCTTCTTCTGCACGCTTCCCAGGCTGCCTGGTAGTCAGATTACACTTACATGGCCAGTTGATTTGGGCTTGTTTATGTGATTTGTTTTAGCCAATGAAATGTTAATGGAAATGATTTTTGCCCCATGTAGGCAAAGGCTTGAAAAGTAGTGTGATTTGGGACTGGTGTTCTTGCTCTGAGACCATCACCATGATAACTGATTGTTCAAAAGAGTGGTTGGATACTCTATCAACTTTGGTCCTAAAGAAGATATATGGAGCTCATGCAGTCCCAGCAGAATTGAAGCCTTCATGCAGCCACATAACATGGACAAGAAATAAATATGCATTGGTATGTGCCACTGTAGTATTGGGGTTGTTCTGGTGCAGCAATAGATGAATAATACAACTATTTCAGAGTTTAATATACTTGCAAAAAAAAAATCAAAGTGATGAGTCTGTGTCTTATTTATTTGCCACTGTATCACCAGTGGCTAGAACAATGTCTGGCATATAGCAGGTGCCCAATGAACAGCTGTCGAATAACAAGGACTACTTGAATATCAAACAAATCTTTACAAAATCACCCATGTACAAGTAAGAGTCTGTAAACATTTCAATGATAGTTTTACCTTATGCGACCAAACCCTGATGAGTTCTTAGGATGAAACCTGTGTTTTCTGACTAACAGACAGATCTTCCCTCATTACCTCAAGCTTTGAAGTCGGCCACCCACACTTAAGTGATAACACCTAATTGAGCTGACAGCTGAATATGCATCTGAATGAGTACCAGAGTTTGTTAGTATCAATATATTCTTAAATTGGTATTTGAAGTTAGTTTTAATTTGAATCAACTCTCCCTCCTTGATATCAGGGTCGCTTCATTCTATGTGATATTCGTGAATGAAAGAAGTACATGAGGGAGCACTGTGACCATCACTAGATCTTTTGTCTCCAAATATTTTTTTAAGATTTTATTTATTATTTATTTTGACAGAGAGAGAGAGAGAGAGAGCACAAGCGTGGGGTGGGGGGTTGCAGGCAGAGGGAGAGGGAGAAGGGGCTCCCTGCTGGTCTCGATCCCAGGACCCTGGGATCATGACCCAAGTCAAAGGCAAACGCTTCACTGACTGAGCCACCCAGATGACTCTCTCCAAATATTTCTTAATCTTCATCTTCTAGACTCAGTTCAGTTATGGTTTCTGGCTGTTCACAGTTAGGTGGAAATATAACTAGTTAGTAAATTGTTGAGGGGAAGTGACATGGGTCACTTCTGGGCCAAAGCATGTACTTGGCTGGTTTGAGACATTAAGAGTTCTACCCTTCTAGCACTGTGATGAAGAAGGCCCCACAGGGAACCTGCTCCATTAGCTCAGGTCTCTGTGGGATTACAAAAAACAAATCTCTGCCAATCCATCACAGATTTATCATGTGAATAAGAAAACTAAACTCTTGTTTTAAGTTACTGAGACTTTTTAGACTGCTTACTACCATGTTTGTCTTAGTGTAATCTAGTTAAATAAAATAAATGAACATATAGATTTGAATATATGTCCTCAGTGTGTATGTGCATGCACAAAAAAACTGATCTGAAATAATATAAAACTAATTAGTAGTTATAATGTACAACTATTAATTATAATTAATTAAAATTAATAGCTATATAATTATTAATTATAAAAATATTAATTAAATAATAATTTAAAGGGGATTTTAACATTTATACACTTTTATGGCTTCTTTTTTAGCAATGTGCATGGAGTAATAAGTTTTCAAAATAATTCATAACAATAAATACAACCTCTGGGCGCCTGGGTGGCTCAGTGGGTTAAAGCCTCTGCTTTCGGCTCAGGTCATGATCTCAGGGTCCTGGGATCGAGGCCCGCATTGGGCTCCCTGCTCAGCGGGGAGCCTGCTTCCCCCTCTCTCTCTCTCTCTGCCTGCCTCTCTGCCTCCTTGTGATCTCTCTCCCTCTGTGAAATAAATAAATAAAATATTTTAAAAAAATAAATAAATAAATAAATAAATACAACCTCTACAACCCTGAGGAGAAAAGAGTATCTTTGAATAGAAAAGGGTAGAAACAAGGTAAGGGGCTCTGTCTGGAATAAAGAACCAGAGTGGACACTCAGGTCAAGGATCAGCTTCCTGCCTATGATTTCACTTTCATGTGGTAACTAGAAGTGAAGAGACAATAAGACTCCTGTTCCATCAGCATGTTTTTCCTATAAACTCTTCAAACTTATAGTGTTTAGGTGGAAAGAATGTACATTAGTTGAAACTTGGGCCCCTTGTTCATCAAACACTAATGCTGGCATGGCTGAAGAGCAGTAGCTAAATCTGAATCAATTCAGACTCTCAGAGGTAAAGCTTAAGTTAACCTCAGACTACGAAAACGCAGCACAGCTGAAAGCTGGGTTTTTTCTGCCTTTGCCCATACTCTTTCCTTGTTCTTTGCCTTAAATTTGACCGTCCCAAAGCAGCCATTTTTACCCATCTTTCTAAATTATTATGCTTCTCCATTTTTTCTCTTTAATAGCCACTGCATTGTTTCCATCACAACGTTTATCATAATTTGCAATTGTTATTTTTTTACTTGTGAATTGGCTGTATTTCCCACTATGATATGTGTTTCATGAGCGCAGAGGCCATGTCTGTCCCTTTTAATACTTTATCCCTAGTTTCAGACAGTGCTAGACACATAGTACACTCAATATTTATTTCATAAATAAGTTTTTAAACAAATCATCATTATTCCGTATACAAAATAGGTC
Source organism: Ailurus styani (assembly GCA_002007465.1). NCBI lineage: Eukaryota > Metazoa > Chordata > Mammalia > Carnivora > Ailuridae > Ailurus > Ailurus styani. The sequence goes on from LNAC01000074.1 coordinate 3,071,975, forward strand.
TCATGTAACAAACAGGGATAAAATATGAAAGTACTCATAGTTCTACTACTACCCATTGCAGGAATTATCTTAGATGAAATAATTTATTTTCAATGAACGCTTTGGTTATCATATGCCAAGTAAATGAGATTGTCTTTTTTATTTCTAGATTTTAGCAAAATATTTATGTTCATTTTGTGGAATTTCACTGGATTCTGGACAGAAAAAAGATACGAAGAATGTGTCCTTGAAATTTCCATAAAAGTTCAAGATTGTTTAAAGATTTTTGGAATTTTACCAAAGTAGATCAAAGTGTACACTTAAAGAATTTGTTTAAACCATCAATTTCTCAAGTTTTTCTTCAAAGGCGTGCCTTTTGAAAGAATTAATTCTGAGAGCCATGAGGCTGTTGCTTAGCAAGTTGTTTTGAATACCTCTACAAACTAGCCTATTCTTGTTTGAAACTTTAATTGGAAATCTCAAGGAATTGCTGGGATTTCTAATTTGATTATACAAAGACTAACCCAAGAAAGGGGCATTTTATGTGTAGATTATTTAAAATTCTAATTAAAAATGAATTTAAAAAGCCATCCCCTGAGAACTTTTAAAAGAAATACCTGAATTTTTGTAACTTAGATCCTGCAGCAATTAGATGCCCTTAAGTATCTGAAATATACTGTCAAGACATTTTCTAAATTTATAAAAACAGGTTTAAGTTTGATTTATATTTTAAACTAGGTCCGGGTGCCTGGGTGGCTTAGTGGGTTAAAGCCTCTGCCTTCGGCTCAGGTCATGATCTCAGGGTCATGATCTTAGGGTCCTGGGATCAAGGCCCACATGGGGCTCTCTGCTCAGCAGGGAGCCTGCTTCCTCCTCTTTCTCTGCCTGCCTCTCTGCCTACTTGTAATCTCTCTCTGTCAAAAAGATAAATAAAATATTTAAAAAATAAAAAAATAAACTGGGTCTTAATCTGTTTCAGAAAAAGTTCATCCTTAATTATTTTCTTATGGCCAAATTCTTACACAGAATTCTCTCTCAGTCAAAAATACTTTCAAATAACTATTTGCTAGTTATTTTTAACATTAAGGCTAAACAAATTTAACTCAGTTCCCTTACTGGATTAGTGCTTCATTACCACCATATTAAATGTGGTACATGAGACCAGGTCCTGTTTTGGTTAACAAAAAGAACATTATACTGGACAATTACTGCTGCCTCTATAAATGCATTCATTGTATTCACTGTAATCATGAATTCAATGACAAATTGGTTGACCTTCTAAAATTTCTGATGCAAATTAATATTCATGAGCAAAGATTATGAGTCTGCTATTATATTGCTAAAAACTATCATGGCCAATAGCATTTCTAATAACTGCTGATCAAACAGTGTGATTCTGCTTGTGCAATTGAGAGAAAAGTAGGCTTGGGTCTGAATTATCTAGATAAGTCTTAATTCTGCTAGGCCCAATTTGAATGTAATGTCTTCGTCCACAACGTATACATCAGTTGTTATGGTTTCTCCTGGTCAGCTTCTGGTAGGCTACATTCAGGTTGTGGACTTGATGACAAAGTAAAGAAAACATGAAAATAGATCATTCCGCAACTGTGATTTTCAGTGTATAGTCCCTGGACCAGCAGTATCAGCACTACCTGGGCACTTGATAGAAATGTTACCCTTAGGCCTACCTCAGACCTACTAAATCAGAAACCCTAGATATGGACCCAGCAATCTGTGCTCTAATAACAGCTCTAGTTGATTTTAATGCTAAGATTTGAAAACCACTACATTTGCGTCTTCTACAATAGTCCAGTGGATTCTTGCATGCTTGCATTTCCCCTTGCCATGGGAAAGCTTATAGCTTCTCTGACTTAGAGAGTTTTTCCCTCCACATGGGCTTTTTGAGCCCCGTGCTTTAGGTTCACCTCCCTAAGGAACTAGGGAGGTGTTAGCTAGCTGCGGGGCTCCCTATGTTTATGGTTAACCTTAACCACCACATACCTGTGACAAAGCTCAATTCCCAACTGGAAGGTAAATTAAATGAAAGCTAGTTTGATCCTAATCAGAGTTGACATCACTGCCAGTCCTCAAATCCAGAACACTTTGTGTTCAAGCCCAGCTCAGTGATTCAGTGATTGCCTGAAAAAAAAAACAAACAAATTGACTGTTGAAGAGTCCTTCCTGTAACTAACCATTTAACTGATGGTCCATGAGGATTCTCTAAATAATCTGATCTCTAGAAAATGAGATCTGGACTTTGTTGTTGTTTTGCTGTTTTGTTTTGTTCTTTGTTTTGTTTTGTTTTATACAGAGTACAGGCAGGCTCAAGTGAGGGGTGAGGGGGCAGAGGGAGAGAGAGAATCTTAAGCAGGCTCCACGTCCAGCGTGGACCCAGAAATGGAGCCAATCTCACAACCCTGAGATCATGATCTGCACCGAAATCAAGAGTCAAACACATGATCGACTGAGCCACCCAGGTGCTCCTGGACTTTGCATTTTCATCTGAATAATTTACTTTCAATATTTAACAAGGTGTAACCCCTCACTGATGTTTCACCAAAACCAGCACTCTCTGCATTTGTTTTGAGATTTCAGAAGGTGTTGCTTTTATTCTGATCAGTAAATATAGGAAGTAAGCATATGGTCCAGGATGGTTTGCCTTTCTGAAAGAGCCATTAAATAAAGTTTGAGAATTGCTGTTTGAAATCATCATATATTCTAAACAACATTGCCTACATATGTCTAAATTCAATTTCTGTGCCACCTTCTGGAATAGCTACCTACTTCATACCACCATTCTTCTTGTACAAATGTAATGTTCCAGAGAGCAAGAGGGCTATGCTGAGAAAACATCAGTGTTATTTCAAACTCTGAAAATACTTAACATAAATCTGAAATAGTACTAATGCCAGAGACATTCAATACTGCTTCTAAATGGTCAAATGTAAATGTGAACTGCAAATGTGACTGAAGAGAAATGATGATTTCCATGAACCAAAGCAAAAACAGAATCAAAACATTTCCCCCAAGCTCCCTTCATTCTCTATGTAGAAATACAAATTCCTGATAATTAGTTTGTGTGATAACACTTTCCACGAGGTAGGCTTCCATGCCCCAGTGATGAAGTTAACACATGGGTGGTAGTGTTAATTGCATTTCCATCTTCAATTGTACTTTGACTATTTAAGTAAAATATGACTGCCATTTTCTACCTCTGGCAGAATCTTAAAGGTGAGTTTTCAATCTCAAAAGACGATAGATAGACAGATAGATATATGCATACATATAGTACCCAAGTGGCACAAGAACAATGGAATTTTAGAAATCTGGTCTTGCCTAAATTTTACATTGCAAGGATCTCCTAATTTCTGAACTGAACCTTTGGAAACTAAGCTTCTTCCCTAAAGTTGCATGGTTCCCTAGAGCCAAAGTGAACATTGGAAAAAATTTCTCTCTCTTCTTTTCTTCTCTCTTTCTCAAAGAGAAATATGCCTTACCAACTTGTTTAAAGAATTCTTTTTTTTTTTAAGATTTACATATTTGAGAGAGGCAGCCAGCAGAGAGAGAGAGAAAGAGAGCATGCAAGCAGTGCAGAGGGGTAGAGGGAGTGGGAGAAGCAGATTCCCCACTGAGCAGGGAGCCCAAAACCAACATATACCAGGACCCAGGGACCAGCATATCCCAGGACCTGATCCCACGATCAGGACCTGAGCTGAAGGCAGATGCTTAACCAACTGAGCCACCCAGGTGCCCATTTAAAGAATTCTTAAAATTATCCTCAAATTATGCTCAAACACCAAATTTTCAAAAAAAAATGTGCGTGTGTGTTTTATTCTGCTAAAATAAATAAAATAGCCAAGTAAAAGCCATCTGCCCCCCCTCAAGAAAAAGCAATGCTACTTAACCATTAGAACTACACTGCACAGTGCAGCAGTCATGGTGCTAGTAAGTACTTAATATATGGCAAGTCCATGTTTAATGTGCTGTATAAAACACTGATTTTAATGATTTAACATGAAAAAAAGAATATAAAATGTCTTATTAATAATTTTAGGTGGATTAAATATTCAAAATAATATTTTGGATATAGTGACTTAAATACAATATATTAATTTCATCTTTCTACTTTTTTAATATATCTACTGTAAATTTTTAAATTGTGGGGGTGCCTGGGTGGCTCAGTCAGTTAAGCAGCTGCCTTTGGCTCAGGTCATGATCCCAGGGTCCTGGGATAGAGACCCACATTGGGCTCCCTGCCCAGCAGAGAGCTTGCTTCTTCCTCTCCCTCTGCCTGCCTCTCTGCCTACTGTGCTCCCTCTGTCTGTCAAATAAAGAAATGAAATCTTTAAAAAATATAAAAATAAATAGTGTATGTAGTTCACATATGTATTCACATCAGTATTTCTGTTGGATAGTGCTATTCTAGAATTTCTCATTAGTGAATTCAGCAAAATGAACATCATAAATGACTTGGTGGAACACATAATTTTTGTCAACTTTTTTCACAATCCTCTGATAATCATAACCATATTCTAGTTCTCTACATCATCTTGCATCATTTTTTATAATTTATAAGAAAAAAGTTCACTTCAGGGTCTTTGAAATATTTACTAGATACAGCATGTATAATATCCTCATAAATGTCTGTTTTTCCATAGACTACTAGTTATATTCCTAATGTTAAAGTGTGTATATTTGGAATTTCTCCTTTTACACTTTGTTTGGGAATAATACTTTATTATTTTTATTGCTTTTCTATATTCTACTTTGAGTTTCTCCTTTTACATTTACTAATGTCTTCTGTTCAATGTAATTTTGCTCATTTCTAAAATTCAAATCTTATTCTTTTTCTTGTTTAATAATAAAAAATTAATATAAATTTAAATGATATAAACCAGTGTGATAAGTAATGTATCTGTAATTCCTCAGATGTACCAGAGCACATATGCCCAGATTAACTCCAAATTATTTTTCCCATCCTTTATTTATTAGTGAAGTTCCTCCAAAATACCTACTGGACACATTTCAAAGGTGAAGCTAACTAGATCACGTCTTCCTCTGCCTCTAATTTCTTACAGTTCAGTTATAAGTGACTCTTCTCATATGAGCAGTATAATGCAATGGAGGCTTCACTGTAAGACAACCAGAAGTGGTAGTAAATTATTTGTGTAATTCAGCCTTCCTTGAATCCTTAATTCTACTTACCCTACCCTCAGCATTATCTCCTCTCCCTTGTATAAGTGAAATAATAAAAATATTTCTATAGTGCTGCAGTTTCCTGTCAGTTTTCTTGAAAGTCCACATACTTTTCTTCATGTAGGATCATCTCTAAAACAGGGGGTCTGGATCCACTCAACTAGTGTGCCTGCCCAAAATAATTTCAAGTGAAATGAGACCTCTTAGAACCTTTAAAAGGCTACTAGATCGGTTATTAAAGACAGAAATCCCAAAATTAAATTTCAGTGCTTCTAATTACATTTTAGTTACTACTAAGTACATTAAGTCATTTTATATAATAACTTATTTTCATACCTTCATATTGAAGATTGTATTTTCCAAAGAAATCTGCAACAACATCACTCATACCACATGCTCTTTGTACCATGTGACATGGACAATCCTTCCACCAAGGGGTGGCAATGATGTCTCACTAAACCTGGGCGGGCTGTGACTATAATAGATATGACATTATATAACTTATGAGACTAGTTCATAAAGGGAGATACAACTTTCAACCTTGATATTGTGCGATGTGTGCTTTTGGAATCTAGTCACCATGTTGTGAGGAAGCTCAAGCAGTCACACTAAGAGACTGCACGTACTGTCCAAGTTTCCAGCTGAATTCCCAGCTAACAAGCTGTATGAACCACCAGACATGTGAATAACGAAGACTTCAGATGCTTCCGATCCACAATTGTTGGGTCATGTACAGTTTTCAAGTCTTTCCAGATCAGTTATTCAGACATTATGAGGTAGAGATAAGCTGTCCCACTGGACTGCTTCCTAACTCCTGATTACAGAATCCATGAACCTAATGTTTGTTTTGGGGTCACTAAGTTTGGGGCACTTGGTACCCAGCAATAGAAAACTGATGTTCTTTCTCTCCTCTTTAACAACCCATCCACTTCTGATTGGCAATACCCACACAATATAAATTGTCTCTGCTTTCCTCTTATTTTTAACTAACTTTTTAACTTTAGAATAATTTTAGACTGAACAAAAAAATGTAAAGAGAATATAGAGTTACCATACACTTACCTAATTCGCTTAATATTAGCATCTTAAATTAATATATTCCTCACAATTAATGAACCAATATGGATACATTATTATTAACTAAAGTCTATACTTTATTCATGTTGCCTTATTTTTTTTTCTCATAATGTCTTTCTTTGATCTAGGATTCCATCCAGGATACCACATTATGTCTATTTATTATGTCTCTTAATCTCCTCTTGGCTAAGAGTTTTCTTGTTTTTTGATGACATTGAGAGTTTTCAAAAATACTAGTCAGGGAGTTTGTGGAATGTTCCTCACTTGGGACTTATCTGATATATTTCACATGGCTGGACTAAAGTAACAGAATTTGGGCAGGAAGATCACAGAAATAAAGTGCCATTTTTGTCATACCTTATTAAGATACATACTATCAAGAGATGCACAATTGCTGATGTTAACCTTGATCACCTGACTGAGATAGTATTTGCCAGGTTTCTCCACTATAAAGTGATTTTTTATTTTGCCATCTCCACATTATACCCTTTGGATGGAAGTTACTATACACAATGCACAAATAAGTAGTTGATAGTTACACTCCATCTCCCTAAGATTGCAGTGTCTCTATAAGTTATTAAAAATGCCTCATCATAGGAGATATTCGTATTCTCCCCATTTATTTTATTCAATCAGTTATATCAGTATGAACTCAAAGATGTTTAATTTACACTTTGAATTAAAATCCAATCATATTTTATTTTGTTGCTCAAATTATTTGTTTTGCCACTGGGAGCACTTTCATTTGGCTCCTGTGTCCTTTTGATATACTCCCATCACTGTTGTTGTTGTTAGCACTCCTTACTTTCTGGCACTGCAAGAGGCTCCAGATTCACCTTATATATTTCCTGCCACGGTCCCAGAATCAGCATTTTCTCCAAGAACTCTGGTTCCTTCTAAGAAGTATGGTACTGGAAACCAATATGGATAGTTTGACCATTAGGCATGTTTATTATTACTGGGGTGTCCTTAAGTCTAAGCTTTTTCAGCTGACAGGGTAAGAAAATACATGTGGGTTTACTAACCCATGCATTTACATGCATTGCAACAAATACATTTATTATATAGAGTTACAGATATGTGTAAATGCATGGGTTAGTATACATTCTAACAATGAGAAACATGGCTCCCATCAACTGTCATCTACTTAATTGTTCAATTCCAGTGTACATGTATAAAAATATGAAAACTGTCATAGCCCATGGAAAATAACTTTAACAATTACAGTATTTATGTACTGTTTGTTTAGCTTTTTGTCTTGCAGGCTACTTATTTCTGAATTTGCTTAGGTCAGCACTTCCCTCACAGCTACACCTCTCCATTAAGGTTGATATATTTGTAGCACAGTTAAATTTCTTATTCATGTTCTGCATTCCTTCCTGGGATCCCCTGACCTACCAAATGATATTTTAACAATGCAAAGTTTCATTCTTTGTGCTACAAAGGTTTTGACTAATGTATAGTATCTCATATCCACCATTAAAGTACCATGCATAATTTTACCACTGTAAAAAGTTCCCTGAGCTTCATCTATTTCACCCTGATCAACTCTTCACAAACAATTAGCAAGTAATGATCTTTCTGTAATCTCTGTAGTTTGCCTATTCTAGAATGCAATAAAATTGAAATAATACAGTATATAGTCTTTCTGACTCCCTTCCTTCACTTAGCCATATGCACTATATCATTTTGTGATTTGATAGCTGATTTCTTCTTATTGCTGCCTGATATTCACTTGCATGAATATATCCCAATTTGTTTATTCAACAAGTGAAAGATATTTTGGTTGCTTCAAGGTTTTGGCAATTATGAATAAAGCTTCTATAAACATTTGCATGCAGGTTTTTAAGTGGACATGTTTTCAAATTAATTGAATAAATATCTAGATGCACAATTGCCAGATTGTATGGCCTTTGTTTTATGTTTATGTGTGTTTGCCCAGTATGTCTTTGACCATTTTTTTATTTTTAAACTTTTCATCATTTTAGATGTATCTCCTTGTAAGAAATAATACATAATAATAGTGTATATTTGCAGATGGCTTTTTTAACCCAAAATAAATCTTTGAATTTTAATAAGTTAAATATATATAATATATACTATATATTATATTACTATATATAACATATAATATTGTACATAATATATAGTATATTGCATATATTATAATATATATTGAATATATATATACATTCTGAAATTTGATAGCTACCTTTATATTCTCAAAATATATATCTCTCTACATACTATTCTTTGAAACTACCAAGAAAGAGACAGCATCTAGTGAATACTTCCTCTGAAAGCTAAGAAATTTAGCATACTTTAAGTTTCTATCTTTTAAAGTTGTAGATATGATCTAAAACAGTGAATTTAAATCCTTCTAGTTGGAGAAACTTGTCTTCAAATTTTGCAAGAGAATACGACACATAAAGTAGTGAAACAGCACAGCTGCTGTAGCTGAGTCACAGTTATTTCTTCCTCAGTTCTTCTAAGGTTTAAAGATGTTCTTCGTTTGACAATAGTATTTCTTTACCATCTCATTAAAATGTGTCAAACTCATCCAGCAAAGTGTAGGCAGGCCTTCAGAAGCAATGTATATTTTCTCTGTATTATTTTACTGTTAATTCTCATGGAAAGTGATCCTAGTCTCATATAGATTCATGGTGATAGAAGGTCTCCTCCTTAAATAAATTAATTTAAATAACAGAGGTCAGTTGATCAAAAAAAATAATAACTACACAAATACTCATGCAGACAATATGACAAAAAGTCCCAATGGTTGATAAAGGAATAACATGATTTTAGAAAACAACCAAGCCTGGAAGAAGTTGAGTCAAGAAAAAATAAAGTGTTGTCTGAAACTCTAAACAGACAGGGTCTTTCAAAGATTTTGCTTAAATAGAAGAATATTAGGGGAAACATAATAAAATTAACAGGTCTGGTGAGAATTCACACAAGACAACCAATACATGTAAGAGCCATGGACTGTTTCAGTTTGCCCTCACCTCTGCTCACTTAATTCTTCAGCAAGTAGTCACCTTTTTAAAAGAGTAAATAGTAATCGGAAATAAACCACCACAAGACATGTTCATGAAAATGCATAAAAAATTATAAACATGGAGTATACACACAATATATCTGCAGGAGAGTGAAAAAATGCAATAGAAAAAAGTGTTCAGGATATAATAAAATTCTCCTTGAAATAATAAAAGAAATTTGAGATTTAGATTAAAAGAGCAGTCCATCTATTGACATAGCATTCTAGTGTTATGTTGAGACAATAATGAACTTCAAAAATAAGAAATGAATCTAATATGCATCTAAGCAAGAAAACTAAATACTAATTAAAAACTGATTTACCTCAGACTACTCTATGGCAATACACAATGCCAAAATAAAGTGGGTTAATGTGTGCAGTAGGTTAAATAAAGGTCATCCAAAAATACAAGTCCTAGTACATGAAATGTATAAATGTTACCTTACTTGGAAAGTACATGTTCATAAGATTTGACTAAATTAAGAACTTTGAGATGAGATTACCCTGCATTGTCCAAGTGGGTGCTAAAGGCCATTGTAAGTGTCTGTTAAATAAAGACAGGTGGAGATTTCACACAGAGAAGGTACTGTGAAGATGGAATCAAAAATCGGAGTCATATAAATGTAAGCCCAGGAATACTGAGGCAGTCATCAGAAGCTGCACGAAGTAAGATACAGATTCCACCCTAGACCCCCTAGAGAGAGTTTAGCCTTGATGGATTTCAGGCTTCTAGGCTTCAGCTCTGTGAGAGAATAAATATCTGTTATTTAAGTCACCAACTGTGGTAATTTGTTACGACAGCCACAGGAAACTAACGAAATGTGTAAAATGTTGACAGAAAGTATGATCCAAGAATATGATGCCCAGAACAACATGTGCAAGTGTATAAGAAACTAAGAAATAGAGGCTATCTTTAAAAAAAAAAATGAACTCACTTGAATATGAAATCTAACCAAGACATGAGTTAAATAGCTTAGGAAGAGAAAGACCATGAATAAGAAGAACAAGTAATAAGTCAATTTGAATATAAAATCAGGTTTGTAAAACAATGGGATTATGGTCACAAGCCTTAAAATACATATTTACATAAATATATTTATACATAAAACCTTAACAACAACAACAACATAATAATATAAGATGAATTAAGGGAAGTAAAATAGGGGGAAATAGGGAAAATGAAACTAGGCGAATATGTTACCTTTTACAAAAGAGATTTTAAAATATTTAAGTAAAAATGTATAATGTAAATATCTAAGAATTTCAATTTATAATTTTTATTATCTTTTTAAGTATACTGTCTTTGAGAAACACACAGACTATAGCACTAATTACTTAACCAAACAAATTTAATTAATCTCACTGTTTCTGTTATTTTGTAGCTGTAGTTAATACATATAATCAGTTGACTTTAAGGAGATTACCATCAAAGACCCCTTATCGAATCAACTGAAATCTTATGAACAAAGCCTGAGATTTTCCCAAAAAGAAATTCTGCCTTGATCCTGTAGCATCAAGTCCTACCTGAGTTTCCAACCTGCCAATCTGCCCTACAGATTTCAGATTTACCAATAATTATATAAACCTAATTCCTTGAAATAAATCTTTTTCTCTCTCCCTCATTCCCTCTCCCTTTCTCACTCTCTAACCTATCTATCTACCCATTTATTGTTTCTCAGACCCCTGACAGAACAGAAACTTATTCTTATTGATGAAGAAACAGTTATTTGTTTTTCTTCAGATTCTTCTTTTAAAAAAATTAAAAGAAATTTTTAATTAAAAAATATGGCCTGCGTAATGGAATGGAAGGTTGTTTCCTCCCCATTTTCCTTATATTTTCTTTCTTTTCCTTTTCCCATTGCTTCCACCTTGCTTTCTTCTTTCCTATTTCTGCAGATCTGTATGTACACAAGGAGAAGCATCTAGTATAATAATGCTCGTGAACGGATACAAAGTCATTTCTAACTGGTGAGATTTTTTTTTAACTTTCTTTTTTGTACTTTTTGGGATACTTGTAAATGTTACAAGTGATTATATGTATTCAAAAAGAAATAATCCTGATATAATCGATCATTTGAAAGACAATATAGTTGAAACCCTTTCTTACATATATACATGTATACATATATACACATATACACACATAGAGAAATTTTAATTTCTTTAAATATTTAAATGCAATAAAAGAATGTAAAAGAAAATAAAGCCCTAATATGAAATGTAGAAATTATTACTGAATAATTTACCAAATATTAGAGTGAGACAGTACTTTCACACATAAAACCAAGAATAAATGAATATACAAACTGTATTCATCATCAGTGTTCTCCAGAGAAACAGAACATGATACAATATGTATACATAGTAAAAGAGAGTATCGTATACTTACTTATGTGTGTGCATGTACCCTCACTTTGTTACCTAGAGTTCAGCTTCTATGAACAATGAAAGTTTGCCTTCCTCTTTGCTGATCTGGATGCATTTTATTTCTTTTTGTTGTCTGTGAGGCAAGGACTTCCAGTACTATTTTAATTAAGAGTGGTGAGACTAGACATCCCTGTCAAGTTCCTGACCTTAGAGGAAAATCTCCACTTTTTTTCTCCATTGAGGATGATACTAGCTATGGGGTTTTTGTATATGGCCTTTATGATGTTGAGGTATGGTCCCTCTATCCCTACTTTGTTGAGGGTTTTTATCATGAACAGATGTTGGACTTTGTCGAAAGCTTTTTCTGCATCTATTGAGAGGCTTGTATACTTCTTATCCTTTCTTTTATTAATGTGGAGTATCACACTGATTGATTTGTGAATATTGAATTGCCCATGAAACCAGAAATAAATCTCACTTGATGTAGTAAATGATCCTTTTAATGTACTGTTGGATTCAATTTGGTAGTATTTTGTTGAGAATTTTTGCATCCATGTTCATCAGGGATATTGGCCTGTAGTTCTCTTTTTTAGTGGAGTCTTTGTCTTGTTTTGGGATCAGGTGCAATGCTGGTCTCATAGAATGAATTTGGAAGATTTCCTTCCATTTCTACTTTTTTGAAATAGTTTGAGAAGAATAGGTATTAACTGTCCTTTAAATGTTTGGTAGCCAGGGAACCTGGGTGGCTCAGTTAAGCATGCAACTCTTGATTTCAGCTCATAAATCTCAGGGTCATGGGATCAAGCCCTACGTCAAGCTCTGCACTCAGTATGGAGTCTGATTGTCCCTTTCCCTCCCTCCTGCTTGTATGTACATGAGCTATCTCTCTCTCTCCCTTCTCTAAAATAAATAAAATCATCAGGACACCTGGGTGGCTCAGTCATTAATTGTCTGCCTTCAGCTCAGGTCATGATCCCAAGGTCCTAGGATTGAGCCCATCAGGCTCCCTGTTCAGCGGGAAGCCTGTTTCTCCCTCTCCCACTCCCCCTGCTGTGTTCCCTCTCTCACTGTGTGTCTATCTGTCAAATAAATAAATAAAATCTTAAAATGAATTAAATAAATAAAATCATAGATGATAGATATAGATAGATGATGATTAGATAGATGATAGATAGATAGATAGATAGATAGATAGATAGATAGATAGATAGATAATAGATGGATAGATAAATGGTAGAATTCCCTGGGAAGTCATCTGGCCCTCGACTTTTGTTTGTTGGAAGATTTTTGATTACTGATTCAATTTCATTGCTGGTGATAGGTTTGTTCAAGTTTTCTATTTCTTCATGTTTCCTTGTAGTTTATGTTTCTAGGAATTTATCCATTTCCTCCAGATTGCCCAATTTGTTGGCATATAATTTTTCATAATATTGTCTTATAATTGTTTGTATTTCTGTGGTGTTGGTTGTGATTTCTCCTGTCTCATTAGTGATTTTATTTATTTGGGTCCTTTCTCTTTTCTTTGTGATAAGTCTGACTGGGGTTTATCAATTTTATTAACTTTTTCAAGGAATCAGCTGCTGGTTTCATTGATGTGTCCTACTGCGGTTTTTGTTTGTTTGCTTCTATATCATTTATTTCTGCTCTAATCTTTATTATTTCCCTTCTTCTGCTGGCTTCAGACTTCATTTGTTGTTCTTTTTCTAGCTCCTTTAAGGGTTCAGGTTGTATATTTGAGATTTTTCTTGCTTCTTGAGGTAGGCCTGTATTGCTGTATACTTCCCTCTTAGGACCCCTTTTGTTGCATCCCAAAGGTTTGCACCATTGTTTTCATTTTCATTTGTTTTCATGTATTTTTTTATTTCTTCTCTAATTTCCTGGTGGACCCATTCATGCTTTAGTAGGATGTTCTTTAACCTCCATGTATTTGTGGTCTTTACAAATTTTTTCTTGTGGTTGATTTCAAGTTTCATAGCCTTGTGGTCAGAAAATATTCATGATATGGTTTCAATATTTTTGTATTCATTGAGACCTGATTTATGACCTACTGTGTGATCTGTTCTGGAGAATGTCCCACGTGCAGCAAAAAAGAATGTGTATTCTCCTGCTTTAGAATGAAATGTTCTGAATATATCTGTTAAGTCTATCTGGTCTAGTGTGTCATTCAAAGCTATTGTTTCCTTGTTGATTTTCTGCTTAGATGATCTGTTCATTGATGTAAGTGGGGTGCTAATGTTCCTTACCATTATTATGTTATTTTCAGTGATTTCCTTCATGTTTGTTATTGTTTTATATATGTGGGTGCTCCCAAGTTGGGTGCATAAATATTTACAATTATTAGATCTATTTGTTGGATAGACCCCTTTATTATGATGTGGTGCCCTTCTTTATCTCTTATTACCATCCTTGGTTTTAAAATCTAGTTTGTCTGATAGAAGCACTGTTATTTTGTCTTTCTTTTGACATCCATTTGCATGGTAAATATTTCTGCATCTCTTCACTTTCAATCTGCACATGTCTTTAGATCTAAAATGAGTCTCTTGTAGACAGCATATAGATGGGTCTTGTTTGTTTGTTTGTTCATGTTTTTATCCATTCTGACACCCTATGTCTTCTGATTGGAACATCGAGTCCATTTCCATTCAGAGTAATTACTGACATATAAATTTAGTGCCATTTTATTACTTGTTTTGTCATAGTTTCTGGATATTCTCTCTATTCCTTCCTAATCTTTGTCACTTTTCATCTTTCTTTCCCACTCAAAGAGTCCCCTTGACTATTTCTTGCAGGGCTGCTTTAGGGGTCATGAACTCCATTAGTTTTTGTTTGTCTGAGAAACTCTTTATCCCTCCTTCTCTTCTGAATGTTAGTCTTGCTGGATAGGCTATACTTGGCTGCATATGTTTTCTATTCAGCACATTGAAAATGTCATGCCACTCTCTTCTGGCCTGCCATGTTTCTGTGGAAAGATCTGCTGTAACCTTATTTTTCTTCCCTTGCAAGTTAGGGACTTCCACATAAAGTATCATGTCATCTGCAAAGAGTAGGAGCTCAACTTCTTCTTTGCCAATTTGAATAACTTTTATTTCTTTTTGTTGTTTGATTGCTGAGGCTAGAACTTCTAGTACATGTTGAACAAAAGTGGAGAGAGTGGGCATCCCTGTCATGTTTCTGACCAAAACACAGAGCTTTTCCCCACTGAGAATGATACTTGCTGTGCATTTTTTGTATGCAAGCTGGTATGGCCACTCTGGAAACAGTACAGAGGTTCCTCAAGAAGTTAAAAAATAGAGCTATCCTATGACCCAGAAATTGCACTCTTAGGTATTTACCCCAAAGATACAAATATAATGATCCAAAGAGGCACATACTCCCCAATGTTAGCAACAAAGTCCACAATAGACCAACTATAGAAAAAGCCCAGATATCCATTGACAGATGAATGGATAAAGAAGATGTGGTATATATATACACTGGAATATTATTCAGCCACCAGAAAGTATGAATCCTTACCATTTACATCAAGGAAATGAAGGGTATTATGCTGAGAAAAATAAATCAATCAGAGAAAGATCATTATCATATGGTTTCATTCATATATGGAGTATAAGAAAGAGCATAAAGGATGACAAGGGAAGGGAGGGAAAACAGAATGGGAAGAAAACAGAGAGGGATTAAAAAACCATGAGAAACTCTTAATTATAGGAAACAAACTGAGGGTTGCTGGAGGGGAGGTGGATGAGGGGATGGGGCAGTTGTGTGGTGGGGGAGGGCACATCATGAGGTGAACATTGGGTATTATATGCAACTGATGAATTGCTGAGCTTTCATCTGAAACTAATGTACTATATGCTGGCTAATTGAGTTTAAATAAAAAATATATAAATACTTATAAATTGTACCCTTAAAAAGATTTAGTTTTGTTCTTATAGAAAATATAATTCTTTAACTATTTGTGAAGAATTAGAATAATAATCAGCATGGGTTTGCAATGTAAGTATTAATATAAATTTCTCAGTTCCATTACTTACCATTTGTTTGACCCCGAGTGAGCATATAAAGTACTTACCACAGTGTCTGGGGGGAAAGGGAGAGGCTCAATAAAATATAGCTATTAAGAAGCAACTCAAGAAATTTTCTATATCGTAATATGAACATGAAAGGATCAGTGGAAGCACCATAACATAATAAAAGGGAATTCATATCACCAAAAATTATTTTACTACTATTATAAAATAGCCATTCAGTGGTGCCTGGGTGGCTCAGTGCGTTAAAGCCTCTGCCTTCAGCTCAGGTCATGATCTCAGGGTCCTGGGATTGAGCCCTGCATTGGACTCCCAGCTCGGTGGGGAGCCTGATTCCTCCTCTCTCTCTGCCTGCCTCTGTGCCTACTTGTGATCTCTCTCTCTCTCTGCCAAATAAATAAATAAAAACTTTTAAAAAAATAGCCATTCATTGTCTTCTGAAAATAAAATCTTGCTCTAATTACACTTTTCATAGATCTGAAGATTATTATCTTAAGAGTGAACAGATAAAACCAATAGTCTTATTTGTAAATGTGCATTGTTATTATTTAAATTGACAGTTACACAGGATGAGTTACTTCATTTCCCTTTGTATGTCCAAACACAGCTTTATTTTATTTTATTTTATTATTTTATTTTTGCTTTGAGTAGTTTAAACAGGAAAAGCAAGTAAACAGGGATACATGGATTTATCTCAGTTTTAATACTACAAGTACTACCTGCTTACCTACATGAAATTGAATCTTTCCTTGCAAAAGTAATTATTTAAATGAAATGTGTGTCTCGTAAGAGCTATATATGAAAACAATAATCTAAAAAGAATTCCTTTAAGCAAAACCTATCCAAATCCATTGAAAGAAAAGATTAATTTCCCCTTCATATATTTATAGTCACCTAAAAATTATCAAAAGCAAAAGAACAAGCTGAAAGTCAATTTTTTATAAGCTGTAAGTTGAAAGAATGACATAAGAACCACACAAACAGAGCAAGGCAAATCAATTTTTCTTCACCAAAAATAATTTCAAAAATATTCTGATGTTAGAAAAAAGTATCACTGCTAACAATATGGATCTCTGTCTTCAGAGTTTACTACAGTTTTAATTATCATTCATTTTAATTTCCTGAAGCTAACCTTGGAGACTTTAGCAGGAATATTCACTCAAATTCTTGAGATTTAGCTATAGTTTATGGATACAATAATAGTGCTTTTTATAGAGAGGGACTTTAACAACAAAACCCTTAAGGTACTTTACAAATGATATTATCTCTATAGATTAGGAAAAGTGCAAGATTTAAGTAACTGAGATCTGTTTTGTTGCCAAGAATACGTATTTGCTAAATCCAATCACCTCTACAATATCTCCCCTGATTACGCTAACTACATTGGTTTCATCTCTATCTCTATTATGATCATCATCAGAGAGTAGCTCAGGGATTAACACTAAACTGCATGATATAGTTTTAGTCTGGTTCCATAGCCCAGTTAAAATCCCAGGGAGTGCCATCCTCATGATTTTGTTTCTTCTAACGCATCATATTTCTTGGCTCATTTTAAAATGAACTTGCTAAATGTCAAATACTTTCTTAGTGGATTTTACATGTGGTACCTTATTTAATTCACACAATATCCCTGTGAAATGGTATTGTTATCTCAGTTTTTCTAAATGGGTAAACTGAGTCACAAAGCCATCTGATTCCAAAATATTCTCTCATCTCATTATCACATATACAACCACACAGTAGACATTCAACAAGTTCTTGGAGCAGAAGGAGAAGACAAGCAGATCTCAGATTTGTTTACTAGTAACTCAATTTTAATGTTTCCTTATTCTGAAAAAGTCATGGGTATAAAATAACTAAAAAGATATAGAAGGTAGTGGAATAAAATTAGTTCTAGTGAAGTTTATTGAAAGTAATTTTAAAGTTAAATTCCTCTATCTGGTATTCAAGTTTCTTTAAAAAAAAAGTTTTTTATTTTGGAATAATTTTAAACTCAGAACAAGTTGCAAATACAGTACAGAGAGTTCCCATATAAGCCTCTCTCAGTTTTTCCCAATGTTAATGTCTTATCAAACCATAACACATTATTAAAACCAGGAAACCAGCACTCATAAAATACTATGTTGTTTTTTGATGTTATGTTTTCTGGAAATATATATGCCCCCATTTTCTAAAGTAGCCTGAAACTCACAGATATGCTGAACTGTTGCTAGGGAACCATTTCCTATAGTCAAATTCCCAAAAGAAAGAAAGGATAAGAGCTCACAAATACATTTTTGTTTTTGTATTTTTTTTAGTTAAGCAACTAAAACTGTAGAGTTGTACAGATGGAAGAAGACATAGTATCATATTCATGGATCTTCAGACAAAGACATGCTCTTAAGGAATATTTAATATAGTCCCTAATTCTAAGTAATATAAGATGCTAGGATATTTGCTCGCCATCACACACCAAGTCAGTGATTTAACTTGGATTAAAACCCGTGTGTTTCCAACTAGCATGTTTTCCACTACACCCCTCTGTCCTTTTATAAGTGGAAAAAAGGAATATGTACTGACTTCTGAAAAGGGGAAGAGACCCCCACAGGAATCTACCTTCAAAATCAGACTAGATTTAGATTAAACAGGGATTGGTAATAATAAAAGATTAGTGAGAGAGTTGTCTAGTTACACACGACATTAAAAACTTTCAATTTTTGGGCGCCTGGGTGGCTCAGTGGGTTAAAGCCTCTGCTTTCGGCTCAGGTCATGATCTCAGGGTCCTGGGATCGAGGCCCGCATGGGGCTCCCTGCTGAGCAGGGAGCCTGCTTCCCCCTCTCTGCCTATCTCTCTGCCTCCTTGTGATCTCTCTCCCTCTGTGAAATAAATAAATAAATAAATAAGAAAAAAAATAAAAATAAAAACTTTCAATTTTTCATTTTAGATTTGATAATATTTAAATTAGCTATCTTCATTCAACATAATTTCTGATGAGTGAGCTGAGCGGTGGGCTATTATGGACTGGATGTTGGGGATGCATAGAAAGGCGGATGTACAGTCCGATAATATTTGAACCACATTTGAATCACTGAGATGTGATATGTAGACCCACAACACACTGAACCAATCATTCAAAGATTAATAAAACTCATGAAAATTAAACCTCTAACCCTAAATTTATAAGAAGCATCCTCTTCTATCCAAAAGTACCATTTTTAACCCACTTTAATTCTGATTTCCCTTTGATGCCTGAATGAATTCATATTGATCTAACACTTCCTGATCTACTCTATTATTTATAATCTGTATCAGATTTTAATAAGTAAAGCTTTTCATATTATTCTTCTCTATATGTTCTCTTACCATTATAAAGTGCACTTTTGGAAGTAGCTTATGTTTAATGCTTTTCTTTTCCAAGCTGGACACGAAACAAGTTTTCAGGAAATAAGTCCAAATTTATTTTGATAAAGGCAGTGCATAGAGGTTTTACATGTTCCAGCAGTAAGAGCATTTTATTCCATATAAATTCTGAAAAATCTTTCTATCAAGACACTGATGGAAAATTAATATTCTGAAAGGGTTGGTAAAATAGAGCTAAACATCTGACAATGAATCATCAGTAATTTATGCACAGAGTAGCATTACAACAGTTAACATTGCACTGCACAATGCTTTTTACCTTAGAAGGTTGGTAAGGAAAGCTCTAGAGCAAACTTTAGAGAAACTTGTTTCCAGACTAGACTATTCTTCCAGCAAGTTGCATGACCTTGGAGAACATACATCATTTCTCTGGGCTTTAATTAGAATTGATCTCTGAAGTACTTCAGCTCTAAAATATTAAATTTTATTTAAGTTCTAAAAGTATCCTTCCTTATACAGATGTTAAGAAGAATTTAATTTATAGCAGAGTTTAGAAAATCAAATGTTTTAGATTATCTCAGTTTCAAAAAAACATAACCCTTATTTTAAGTTAATTTGTGAAAAGCTATTTTGGACATAAAAACCAAATAAGGAGAACTCTGATGTTAAAAAAAAAAAAGCTAGTTTCAGCTGACTTGAATTTAAGACTCTGACTCTTGTTAATTTATTGGAACTTGAGGAAACTGCTCTGCTCTGTCTTTGCTTGTTTTTTGATCTATAAACAAGTGTAGGTTATGGGGGGTTATTATAATAAACATTCTCTAAAGACCTTTCCACTTTTTTTATTATATTGTAGGGAAATGGTATGACGTTTCAGCACAAGCACTGTCTAAAGAAAGAAGGCTAAAGAAAGAAGAGAATTAAATACTATAGTCAAAGGAAAGAGTACGGGTCTGAAGCAGTCAGAGCTTCAGAGGGGAACTGGGGATGGGCGGTGGGGTTTCTACAATCCCCAGAGAGATCTACAAGAAGGACCAGTTTACATGAGGGAGATGGAAAGCACTCCCAGGAAGCAAATCTCTGTAAGTAAATTTCAACAAAGCCCTTGTTATAGACTGAATGTTTGTGTACCTCAGATTCACATATTGAAGCTCTAATCCCCAATGTGATGGTATCTGGAAAGGGAGCCTTTGGGAGGTAAAAAGGTCATGAGGGTGGTGTTCTTTTGGTGGGATTGGTGCCTTTATAAGAAGAGACACTGGAGAGATGATCTCTCTCCCCACCATGTAACGATATAGCAAATAAACAACTGTCTGCAAGAGAGCCCTTACTGAAAACCGAATCGCGGGTACACTGATCTTGGTCTTCCCAGCTTCCAAAACTCTGAGAAATAAATGTTTCTTATTTAAGCACGTAGTATATGGTGTTTTGTTATAGCAGCTGGAGCTAAGACAGTCCTTTTAAAAGGCAGCCATTTTCTTTGTTTAATCTAACACGTTCAAATCTAAGCCAGAGTTTTCTTCTGAAAGGTAGATCCATATGTTTGTTTTCACTTAGATGTCTCATGGCCATTTCAACCTCAATGTGTCCAAAATCAGGGTGACATAATTTGTCCCCTCAAATTTGTTTTTCTAGTGCCACAATTAATCAAGTTTCTCAAACCAGAAATTCCTGATCCCTCCTTTTTTTCTACCCACCCCCCAACATCCAATCGGTAACAGACCCCCTCTCAAATGTCATGAATGCATTTACTTTTTCCTATCATTTCTGCTATCCCTTAATCAAAATCATTGTCATTTCTCACCTGGACTACTCCAATAGACAGTTTCCATTCCTTCTTTACCCTAACCACAATCCAATTTCTATCAGTTGGAATAAACTTTAAAAGTATAAATAATATTGACATTATTATGTCTAGACCCTCCAGTGGATTCCCAGTGAACACTCTTTACTCCACTCTGCAAAACCCTTTATGATTTAACATGAGCCTCTCTCCGTCTTCACCCTGGCCACTTCTACACCTTGGTCCCTTCCCTCTAGGAGCTCCAGATCCTGAAATAGATCAATCTCATCTTCCCTTTCAGGTTTTTGCATAGTCTCTCTCCACTCCCTCTTCCTGGCAGCCTTTCCCCCTTCCCTCCTCTCATTCCTGAACTCAGCTCACTCACCTTCATTTGCCCAGTTCATTTTCCTCCTTAGGGTTCAGGTCAATGCCAGCAAGACAGAGATGCTTTTCCTCATCACCCTACCAAAAATAGCTTCCTCTTAGTTATTACTTAAGTCCCTTATTTGTTTTTTTCATGGCTCTTAAAACAATGTACAATTATTTAACTCATCTACCTGTTTGTTTTTAATCTTTCTTCCCCTCCAGAATATTGAACCCCTGAAGGTGGAGAACAAATATCTCATTCACCACTGTTTTGCCAATACTTATTAAAGTATCTAGAATATGATAGGCACATGATAAGTATTTGTTAAATAAATACATTGTGTCAGGAAATCTTCCCCTAAGAAGACATCAAATTTTCTCATAAAAACTAAGAATGAGATTATAGTCATTTTCTCTAGTTTCTTCCTTGCCAGATTCATTCCAAAAAGCAGAGGACACCTGAAATAAAATAACTGAGAAACTTGGTTATGTGTTTCGTTGCAGATTTGAACTTATATTTTTTATTTCTCATGACTCAGCACTCTCTGAAACACATTTCACCTAGATATTAGATCACATTTTATACTTAAAGTTTTTGAAGAATCCAACATTAGTGTATGCAGTATTCCTTCGTATTTTCCTTTTCTAAAAAAAACTAAGTTTATTAGAGTTCATAAACTTATGAACTTATTAGAACTTATGAACGTATTAGAGTTCATAAACTAGAGTTCATACCAGAGTTGATACAGGTCATCTATCATACTGCAAAAACTCTGAAAATATTATTGGATACTTTGAACACAAATATATATGGTATCGATGGGCATAAGTAGAACCACATGCCATTAATAACCCATAGCATTTATCTTCTAACAAGCTAACTTTTTCTTTTCTTTAGGATAAAAATCAGTTTTTAGGGAGACAGTGAAATCCAATTAAACTTGCTTTAATTTGAATTTAAGTGATTTATGTAACTCAACAGAATGGAGTTACCAGCAATAAAAAGTAAAAAGTGAAACTTTATCAAATAGTGCTTTTGTATCTGCATTTATAAATCATCATAACCCAATTTTACACAATCATGTTCTCAATGGATCTGTTTTTGTATGAAAAAATTAACCCAGGGGCCAAAGGAAGATACCTGTGAATACACCTATTTACCTTTGCTTAGTTGATATTTCTTTTGCAACAAGGTTTCAAACCAGGCGATCAGATCTATATAAAACTTTGACCTGAATTAAGAGCAACTGGGTCACATACAATTCTGTATGAATTCTCCTAATAAATCTAACATTTTAAAAAATCTACCAATTAAAACTAGTACTCCAAGTGAGTTGAAGAAAATTGTTAAGAATTAATTAACTCTTATAGTCTAAGTAGGAGCTGATTATGAACTGTAAAAACAGGGTAGAATCTGCAAAACTTGCCTGAGGCACCTCAAATATGAGTGATAAAAAGTAGAGAGAGTTTTCTTAAATTAGTCAATTTATATTTGGATTTGGGGAAAAGAATGCATTATATCTATCATTGTTCTGAGTAATGTCACTATTTTAAAATAGAAAGAAGTCAACACATTTTTAACTATTTATTGTGAAGGGTCCAAAGATAAAACTTGAGCATAGGTATCTGTAAAAAAATTCAGATTCTAGAATGTGGCATCAGACTAACTATAATATAAGGTAGAAAGTGTTCTCAATGGAGCAGCCACAGTAATCTTGTTAAAACATGAGTCAGATCCTGGCACTCCTCTGCTCAAAATCCTGCAATGCTTCTCCTTACTCAGAGTGAAAGGGAACCTCAGTGTCTTTTGTGATCTGCTCCCCTACAACCTCTCTGTAGCCACAACACTCCGCCTGCCCTCTGACCTCACCTCCTCTATCATTTTCCAGCACATGGTCTCTTTGCTGTTCCTTGAATGTCACAGGCACACCTGAAAATCTGTTCAGCTGTTTCTTCTCCCTGATGTGAACAAAACATGCTCTTTCAAGGGAGGTGGGATTGGGTTTCTATTTCACAAGGCACAGGAAGGAGAAAGTTACTGGAGTAACCTCTCCTTGGACACTTCTCTTTGATGTGGCAGAGTCCCCTCGAGTGCTGTTCTCATCGCTATATATATACATGCACACACACATCCACAAAAGTCCCCTCTGTCACCCGAGCTGGGCACCTCGTATGTCTGGGGGACTGCTTATTGTTCTTATCCTAAATTGGGTGAGTCAGCCAGGCTTTGTGATACCTGGGGGGTCACTTAGGTGGGGAAGGAGCTAGAATGGGCATTATGTCTGCCCTTGAAGTAGGTGTAAACCATTATTGGTGTTAAAGAGACCTCTGCTTTAGACCCTTTCAATCTATTCTCCTGCTCTTGTTCTTTTCTGTACCATAGACCTGGAGCTGGTCCAAAGATGACCGAGGGCTTAGAATGAAAATTCCTCCCCACTTAGCATTCATTCCTGGTCTCTTCAGAACGAGGTTCTGTCCGAGGGAGCCCTTTGTCACGGACCCATGGTGGGTAGGTCTCCTAGTGAGCGACCAATGAAAGCAAGACAACCACAGGGCTTGGAGGGCTTTGTTCAAGACTGACACCTAGTGGAGAGAGCCTTTGGCCTCGAAAAAGGGTTGTCTCATCATTTAAGGAATTTCCTGCCTAATAACCATTTAAATTAATTATATTGAGTCTTTTATTACTATCTTCAATAAAACCCTATTTAAAAAACAAACTATTCACAAAACTAATCCTACACCTCCTTCACATCTTTACATATTCATATGTCACCTTCTCAATGAGGACCATCCTAACCACCACATTTGAAGTTACTACCTGCTGCCTACAAGCTCAATTCCCATTCTTTGCTCTACTTTTTCCTTTTATCTCCATGATACTTATCACCTTCCAATTTCTTTATTGTATATTGTATATTAAGTCTGTAGGAAAATACAGCCTGATCCAAGACTAAAGGCCAAGAAGAATTAGAAAGAATACAGGAAAACCTAGACTAAAAACAAGGTGGGTTGGAGTGTCTGGACAATTAAATTCTAGAATGAAGAAGTTAAAAACTGTGAGTTAGCCAAAGTGGACATGCTTCTGTATTTCTTTTAATTTGTTACCTATATTCTATAGTAATCTTCTTTATATCAGGAAGTTTGTAGTAATATTTTTGACACCAGGAAATATTTTCTGTAAAAGTGTAAAATATGGCTTCTTAGTAAGAGAACAAGAGGAAAGTAAAGCCAAATCCACTTGACCACAAACCAGCAATCCAAGTTTGAGTGGCAAGAGACCTTCGGGCCAATGAATTATTATGAGTCTGTAGTATTTTCCTCAATATTCTAACTTGTGGGATTTCACTGACCATTAAAAACAATTTTCCTTTCATCTAAATTGGTGTTTTATCCAGAACTGGGATTTTTTTTTAAAGACTTAAATACTCTCCTTTTTATTTCTCTAATTAAAACCGCTGCTCTCTCTAAAAGTTGACTTTAAACTTTAAAATTAGGATAGACTTAGAGGCTGAGATCTATAATATACTCTTAAGATGAAAATTACTGGGTGCCTGGGTGGCTCAGTGGGTTAAAGCCTCTGCTTTCGGCTCAGGTCATGATCTCAGCGTCCTGGGATCGAGGCCCGTATCAGGCTCTCTACTCAGCAGGGAGCCTGCTTTCTCCTCTCCCTGTCTCTCTGCCTGCCTCTCTGCCTCCTTGTAATCTCTCTCTCTCTGTGTCAAATAAATAAATAAAATCTTTAAAAAAAAAGGTGAAAATTACACATTCTCTAATCTTCATCAGAGAAGTTTCAGTCTCCTTTTTAAATCTCTATAATAAAAATGAATTCCGGTCCCTAGAAATCTCATGAATAGAGTAGGCAGGCAATATGAGAAACAAAAGACTAGTAAACAGACAAGATTCTATTACTGGTGACAAAATGCGGCTATTCCGCTATTTTGACAAATTACAGCCTCCTTCACTCAAAATTCCATTCTCTTCTGTCATCATTGCTTGTCTGAACCCTTTTTTGTACAAACAAATTTGTACAGTGTCTTGCTTATAAGTTTATTTACTTACTGACCTTAGGTAAAGAGGTATGTCAGGGAAGTTTTATCCTACAGATTCGAGAAGCTTCCGAGTCTTTGAATCGATGACTATGTCACTACATGGGGTCTAATCTAACCAACCAGAAATGGCTACCCATAGGTCTCACTTTCAAATGATTTTTATAAAAAATAAAATTTGTGGCTCGAAGTATGTCCAAAATAATGTATATTAATTATAAACCTAACATAAATAGATACCTCTCAGGCATTACTCTAGAAACTGAGTGTAAATTCACTATGAATTTTTTCTGGTGACTCTAATATTTGGAGAAGTCAGATGATGTAAATTGCCTACTCTTTTCTTAAACAATAATACCAAATGGTATCTTCAAGAAACATGCAAAACATTAAATGTTTAATTCAGCCGGTGATAATTCTCTTCCCTTCAGATTTCATAATTGTTAGTACTCAAAATTTATATGAGAGAGAGAGAAAAAGAGAGAGAGAGCACAAGCAGGATAAGTGGCAGAGGGAGAAGCAGACTTCCCTCTGAGCAGGGAGACCCATGCAGGACTTGATCCTGGGACTCCGAGATTATGACCTGAGCCAAAGCCAGCCACAACTGACTGAACCACACAGGCACCCTGTACACACAGGTTCATACACACAAATGATAACACAACTTTCATTCAACAAAGAATTACTGACATCTTATAAGAATATAAGCACTGTGCTGTATGCTTAGTATAAAATGGGGATCAAGATATAGAGAATTTGCCATCAGAAAGCTTAACTTTGTAGTGGGAGAGACTAACTGAATAAACAAATGTTAAATTCCAGCTATGAAAAGTGATAGAGAGATACAGAGGTGCCTGGCTGGCTCAGTTGATTGAGCGTCTGACTCTTGATTTCAGCTCAGGTCATGATCCCAGGGTTCTGGGAGTCCCGCACACTGAATTCCACGCTCAGCAGGGAATCTGCTTGCTCCTCTGTCCCTCCCCTCACTTGTACGTGTGCTCTCTCTCAAATAAATAAATAAAATCTTTGAAAAAAATAAAGAGAGGGCGCCTGGGTGGCTCAGTGGGTTAAAGCCTCTGCCTTCGGCTCAGGTCATGATCCCAGGGTCCTGGGATCGAGGCCCACATCGGGCTCTCCGCTCAGCAGGGAGCCTGCTTCCTCCTCTCCTTGTCTCTCTGCCTGCCTCTCTGCCTACTTGTAATCTCTCTCTCTGTGTCAAATAAATAAATAAAATCTTTTAAAAAAATAAAATAAAATAAAGAGATACACAGGGTACATGAAAACATGCAAGTGATGATTAAGCTTTATAGATATTTCTAATCACAAGCACAAAACCCCAAAAGGACTGGGGGATTCCTCTCTTAACCAGGCAGATGTTTGTTCCATTATTTAGACTTGTTTTTACTACTGCAAAATAGTTCCATACCAAGAACAAGATGTATTTATTTACTCTTCCTACATAATCTAGTACTCTGTCCTTATATGCAGCAACTATAATTAAATATAAAATATTGGAGCACTGTCTTCACTTGGATTCTGCAGCAAAAACATTTGTCCAACATGGTTCAATAAATGGAGGAGGGAAACTCCATGGCAACTGAGGCAATAAAAGAAACTTGATAAAAGAACTGCATGATGACATTTATTTCTGAAAAACATTTATGAAAAGGAAGGGTTATGTTTCTACAGCAACCAATTTTGTTGGGTCCACTAAGCTCTATTAAAAATAAAGAAAGAAACAGAGAAAGAGGGAAGTGAAGCATAGAGTGGGATCTAATGTGAAATGGCATATGTGGCAAAAATGAGGTGTGTTGAAATCAATGTCCTTGGAAGAGGAATAGAAAAATCCCCAAGCTGACCATGAGTGTTCCTGTCTGGGTCTGTCCCCTTTAACTTGCAGATCATTGGTTGAAAACACAAGTGTCAATAGGTCAGGTAGGTTATGCAAATGAGTAAAATGGGCCTGGTAGTAACGTGTATAAGTACGAGCATAGGCTTCATCCCAATGGGTCCTCTGCTATCCAACTCCAAACCAGTGTGGCCAAACAAGAACTGTGCTCAGAAACATGAATTTGTCTATAAAAGATATTTAGTATCAATTTCCTTCTGCTGCCATAAAAAAATTACCTCAAACTTAGGGCCTTAAAACAACACTCCTTTATTATATCTTTTCAGGAGATTCGGATAGAGTGGGTCAGAGATTCAGCTAGAGTGTTACTCAACTTGGTCCTCTGTTCAGAGTCTCCCAAGGTTGAAATCAAGGTATCGGTAAGTTACATTTCCTTCTAGAGGTTCTGGGGATATACTGGTTTCCAAGCTCATCCAAGTTTAGCCAAATTTAATGCCTTATGGTTGTGAAGTTGATGTGCCTGTTTCCTTGCTGGGGATGGCCTCTATTACTGGAGGCTACCCACATTCCTTGTCACACCTTCCATGCGACTTCCTTCCTGCAACAGTGGACAGAGTCTCTCTAAAGCTTTGACTATCTCAGATATCACCAGCTGCCACACTTCTCTGCCTTGCAGGTGGAGAAAATTCTTTGTCTTTAAGAGTACATGTAATTAGATTGGACCCACCTAGATTATCCAGGATAATCTCTTTCTTTAAAGGTTTGGTCCATAACCTTAATTTTATCTCCAAAGCCCCTTGTGCTGTGTAATGAAATATATTCTTGAATCCTAAGTATTAGGCACTGACATCTTTGGGAAGCCATTATTCTGCCTACCATAATCTCAAATTTAAAATGCTGACAAATAAATTATTAACACTATTTGGGCCAGGTGAAACCTATCTGTGGTCCCCATTTTGACTCAAGGATGAAAGTTATGCTCCCTACTTTATAAGAGAAATGATATCAACAAGACTAATGCTGCATTACACCTTTTAAAATAGAATGTTCATTCTTAAGTTAACTGGCATGAATATAAGTGTACATTAAAAAGAAAATGGATATTTGGCTTTAAAGACTTTGCTTCTACATGCATTTGTTAGTACTACCTATAGGTCAAGGTCCTTTAGCATGGACTTGGTTAAATTTTGAATAATTAATAATCAACATTTGTTTATAACCTTTCTTTTCTTGCTACACTATTAGAGTCATTACTATTGTGTATACTGGCTTGAAGGCAGTTTAGATAGGTTGTTTCTTTGCTGGGTTTGATTTATATAATCTATTAGATTTTTTTTACAGGGTCAAGAGACAGAATTAATATTTCCCACAGAGCAATCTGTCATTTGTGTATTCTCATTAATTCTGTAGTAAAATGAACCATGGAACCATATTAAAATATATTGGCATTAAAAGTCTTTTTAACATTTCATTTGTAGTCCATGGCTTCAAACTAAATTTCCACGCAATTTTTAAATGCTGATAATGTAAAAAGGAAAACAAACAGTAGGACTGAGGAAGGTTCACAAGAAACTTATACTACCTCCTCACCTCACCGCAGATGGTTGCCACTGAACACATCTTCATATAATGGGAGACAAGCATCTAGGCTTTGGAGACAACTGAATTAGAGTCCAGAAGAACGTACAGTCCAGTCTCCTAACTCTGGACAAACTGCTAAGCAAACTAAGCTTCAGTTTTCTCCTCTGTAAAATGATTTATAAAATAATTTTACCTATTTCTCACAGGTTGTTGTAAGGATTGAGACAACTCATGGGAAGTACTTAGACAACACACAAAGCATAGTACACTCTCAACAATGTATTAACATAACTCTGGTTTTAAATTGGATAATATGTTTGCTTCATACATAGTTTACTGCTTAGTTTACTAATTTACCTTCACTGAATTTCTCCTAGTTTATCGACGTCTTTCCTAATTTCAAAATTCCTCTTAAAAATTCAACCTGAAATTATTATTGCCATTTTTTTGAAAACTAATATAATTCCAGATACTGACTTAAAGACTTAACATTACTGCATTTAGGGTTGTACTACTTAAAAATATTCCATTATAAAAATAATCATTACAAACACCAATATAATTGAAAAAAAATATGATAAAAATACAAGGAGCACCTGGGTAGCGCAGTCAGTTAAGCATGGGACTCTTGGTTTCAGCTCAGGTCATGATCTCAGGGTGGTGAGACGGAGCCCCACATAGGGCTCCTTGCTCAGCATGGAGTCAGTTTGAGATTGTCGCCCCCGCCCCCACCCCTTCTCCTCATGCTCTCGCTCTCTTATAAATCTTTAAAAAGATACAAAATTACAGGGGTGCCTGGGTGGCTCAGTGGGTTAAAGCCTCTGCCTTCGGCTCAGGTCATGATCTCAGGGTCCTGGGATCGAGGCCCGCATCAGGCTCCCTGCTCAGTGGGGAGCCTGCTTCCCCCTCTCTCTCTCTCTCTGCCTGCCTCTCTGCCTCCTTGTGATCTCTCTCCCTCTATGAAATAAATAAATAAAATCTTTAAAAAAGAAAAAGATACAAAATTACATATAAATGCAACTGTGTAAAACATACATATGGACTAGACCTAAAGGCAACTACAAAATAATTTTGTTAAGGATTATGGGTGGATTCTTTTTCTTTTTTAGTAGTATATCATGTTTTAATTAAAATAATAAGTTGCTAAAAATCCTTAAGAATTGGCAATAGACTTTTAACTTGTATACACAGTCACATAATAAATTTGAAAAAAACTCATCATTTACAAATAGAATTTTAAAAGTTGTTTCTATCAACCTTAGAGATCACCCAGTAGAAGTTTTCACACTGCACAGCAAGCCCTAAATTGTTCATGGAGGTGCCTTGTAGGTATAATTACATGGCATGGCTGCTATGAAGTATAAAACAAACAGGCAGAGGTCCTGACCTCTTCAACTGTGCTTCCATTAGTACAGTTTCACTCTTACTTGTTTTATATATTTATATATTTCATATTAAGAAAGGTTTATACTGGTCAAGAAAACAAATAATCAGCATCCCCTAATGTGCAAGATACTGTCATTCACCAAATATTCCATTTGCTTCTCTATATTTCTCAGCCTTCTTAGTTTGTCTTACTGTTTCTTGCCAATAAAATGTGAGAAGTGATATTACTTCTAGAATGAGGCAATAAAACGCTTATACACGGTTCTTAATCTCTCTTCTAATGATGAGACAACATGGGAAATTGGGAAGCCTCACGTTCACAATGGTTCAAGTCCAAGAGAGGAAAGCCTCAGTCAGCTGGTCCTTAAGTGACTGTGTAGATCAAAGCCCTCTGCCCACCATATGGAACAGGCAAAGTAAGTGACAAGTTAATTCTGTTGGATTAAACTGTTGAGTAAATAGGGTTACTTGTTACTTCTGGATAACCTAATCCATCCTTACTAATGCACCCCATTTTAAAGATGAGGAAACAGGATTGCTACTAATGAAAGTGAGTAGTTCAAGGTCACTGAGATTTGAACTGAAATTCAAGTCTCCTGCCACTCCAGGGCAAAACCCTCATTTACTAATCTATAATGCCTTGGTGACCACAAAAGAATAATAAGCCATGATATTGGGGGTAGACTTCCAAACTATTTCAAACTTCCTGAAAATTCCAGATGACAGAAGCCCATCCAGATGCTAGTGAAAACCAATGTGGAAATCTTACCATTTCCAACATCAGTACTTTCTTGTTTGATAGTTGTCATTATTAGCAATTCCTTTTCTAAAGATACATCATTATCAATAATGCAGCAGAGAGAATGAAGGTTCATTCAACAATTTTCAAGCCCTTACTATGTTAAAGAAACACAGACAAAATTCCTGCTCTCATGAAGCTTATCAGCCAATAAAGTGGTATGTTTATACATGTGTATTAAAATATGCTTGTGTAATATTCATGAAATAGTCACAAAGATAAATCTATGATCACAAAATTTGGTAAGTTCTATGAATGAAAAATCACACAGTATTATGAGAGCACAAAACAAAGGATCTGATAGTCTGAGGAGTCATGAGGGATGGAAGGAGAGAGAGATAGCAAGGATAACAGACATTTCTGTTTTGCCCAACTTGAAAGGTTAGAATGTAATTTGTTGAAATAGAAACAGTGGAAGAAGACCTGGTTTTGGTGTGTGAAGTGAGTAAGATGAAGAAACCATGGGTTCAATTTCAAAACATCTGAAGTTAAAGGTATCAATGCAATTTCCACCACAAAAGTATAGATGAGGCTGCCAGGAATCTTTGAAGGAATATCTTTACAGAAAATCTTTAAAAAGACGGAACTGGGGAATGACAGCAGATTCACTCAGCTGGAAGCACAGACCCTCGCTGCCCATTCATTTTCAAGTCACTGGCAACAAAGGCAGATGGCTGCAGCTGTTGCTCCTGTCCCCTCTCGTCTGACAAATGCCAGATGGTATCATTCCGCGGGTGATCTTTATTAGAGAGCAGCCCTGTCAGTTCAGGCCTTAAAGGGATCCCTGAGTCAGGAAGTAGAGGTGGTTGACCTTTAACTCATACGATTTCCCACCATCCCTTAGGCCAGGTGTGTTCCAGTGTTAAATAAAGTGCTCCCTTCTGAATTTTAGAATCCACCAGAGCATTATAATTATAGCCTGCACTGTGAAGCAGCATAGCCTTAATGTTTTTGAAGGCCCTTCCAAAAACTACTCGGCACTACTATCAATTATGATTTTCAATTTTTTAAAGAAAAAAGAAGATTTCAGAGGTTTATAATTAGAACATTTAGAGGGTAACCTCTGGCCTCTGGAATCTGGATCAATAGGCAAAAATATGAGATTTGACTATAACAACAATGTGAGTTATGAAAGCTACCATCAGTGAAGGCCGTGTGGCTTTGAGCAAGTGATGCAATCATTCTGAGTCCTGGTGCTATTGTTCGTAAAATTGAGCTAATGTCCAATTTGGAGTTGTTGTGATGACATTAATCAATATAAGGGCTTATTTATGTATGGCACTTGGAAGCTTTCAACACTTATATTCCATAGTGTTTTACAGATTGACATGTTTCTGCCTAATACTATAAAAAATAATAGCTGCCATTTTCCTAAGTGCATAGTATGTACCAGACATTTTCCTAAGTGCTTTATGAGTATCAGTTTATCTAATGTTCAAAAAATCTATAAGGTATTTACTATTAATGATCCCAGTTTTTCTCTTTTCAGATGAGAACACTGAAGCAGAGAGGTGATTGCTCAAGGGGACAAAGATTACAAATGAGGGAACCAGGATTTGAACCTCAGAGTCCCTACTCATATCCATTAAGCTGCAATATCAAGGATGAAAGATTAAAGTGCAATTATGAGGTACATATATCTACGTATTACATATCTCTTTTTTTATGGACAATGTGAATACTTGAAAATGTTTCTATAAAATTGCAAGGGCATCCTTCCTCTGTTAGGCTGGAAAAGGAGAAACCCATGTCGTATGAAGAGGTGGAAGAGGTGAGACGAGGGTTTGCAGGAGATGAGGAGGCAGAATGAATATTTTGCTAGCTAAGGACAATCTGATGACCTTGAAGTGTAGTTGGAAGCATACTGAACTAGAAGCCAGGAGACCTCTTTCCTAGTTCCAGCTTTACCGCTAACAAGCTGTCTAGTGTTGCATCTCACATGACCTGTCACACTACCTTTGTGTCCTCATCTAAAATGAAGACTTAGGTCTAGCATCTAGACCAAATTAATTTAGACTGATAGTCTCTAAAGAGTTCCCCTGTTCTAACTTAATTTTATCATTATATTAAAATCAAGAAACAGCATCTCCAGCCACAAAGACTACCAGCAATATCTTTTCATCTTAGTAATAGGATTTTTCAATTAAATTTTTCATTAATTTTAATGAATGTAGTTATACTACTTAATTCGAGAAAGTTGATTAGACAATTTTTATCTAGACTGGGGGAATGAGTACTTGTGTTTCAGTTTGTGACCTGCTGTTAGCTGTACACTTTTGGGTAAGCCCATGCTTGACTATGAAGCTCAGTGTCCTGAACAACAAAGGTAATTTCCACATTTTTTTTCCTGATACAACATTAACCATGGTCCAGTTTTAACTAAGTTAATAAACTTTTGGAAACAAGTTTGTTATACCTATTTAATTATTTTTTTGAATAGCACCTTAAAAAAAACATCCATTGCCTTCTAAAGAGACAAAACTGTAAGGATTCTCAGCTGGTGACTTGATGTAGTACGAATCTACAATTAACAGAAAGCTTCTGGGAATTGATTCTTTTCTGAAGGCACATGGCTAAGTGGTGGCTAAAAGTTCCAGGGTTTTGCCTCCTGACTTTCTGATTTGTCTGACTAGGAAACTTTCTACTACTAGTAATTAGCACCCTCTAGACATCTGTTTCTTTGAGAAAAAAATACATAAGCCACAGAAAGATTAAATCTAATTATTATAATTTCCATTTCTAGGGCAAGGCCTTTTCATAAATAATTATGTCTTAGTGAAAAACTGGCAAAATTTAAGCACTGGCCCTATCATTCACAATAATAAGTAGATTTATAACCCACAAACTCATTAGCTATGGAAGGCTAATTAGGACTTTAACCAAAACACCAGTATATGAAACACGGAGGTAATCACAACATTTTGGTTCTGAAAACACCTGCTTTTTACCAAATGAACTCCATATCTAGACCCTAGGGCAAGAATAAAGTAGTAACTACAACACCAGGCAACAGGGGTTTGCAGCTCTTTATGAAATTACCCTTGGATAGAAGCAGGTTCTGCTTTCCTAAGGATGTATATACTTAAAATGTGTGAAAGAAGATCGTGGCAAAATAAAATACTAGAAAGAGCCGTGCACAGCCATGAGAAAGACCTCAAGTCTACCCCGTCTCTCAGCTTCATTTCTTCCCACTTGATATGAGGACATTGAACTAAATACATTCTCAAGTCCATTTCTAATCCTCATATATAAAGTAAAAGAATTAAAGCAGAGGCTCATTTCTGTTCCTTTAGTTAATAAAATGCATTTATTTCATTAAATTCTATTTTATTAATTTTACACACATTTATACTCTACTTATGTGTGCCAGGCACTGTTCTAAACTCTTTACAGATACTTAATCTTCATAGAAATGCCTTAAAGTAAGTAGTATTATCATTCTACCTTACTGGGTGAAGAAACTGGACCATTGACAGAGGTTAAACAATTGGCCCAAAGTCACACAGTTAGTGTTTCTCAATCCATGTGCCACAGCATGCTGTATGCCGTAAATTCTTCACAGCCAAGTGCTTAATCACAGCCAAAGCCTGATCACAGCTGAACGCTGAACAAGATCTTAACTTATTTTAATTATAATCGATATATACTATTACTGAAATGACTGACAGAAGAAGTTACTTGAGTGCCTTTGTAATGCGGTGATTTTTCTTTTTTTAAAGATAAT
Source organism: Ailurus styani (assembly GCA_002007465.1). Taxonomy (NCBI): domain Eukaryota; kingdom Metazoa; phylum Chordata; class Mammalia; order Carnivora; family Ailuridae; genus Ailurus; species Ailurus styani. The sequence continues at coordinate 3,106,530 of LNAC01000074.1, forward strand.
TGTCCATATTTAAATTTATATTGTGGATATATATTTATTTTCCACCTCCTGCCACTCTGTATAATCTCCATGAAGACAGAATTTTCCCTACCTTGGATATTATTCTATCTCCAGATAGAATGAATGAATGAATGAATGAATGAATGAACAAATAAATAAATGAAGGAGAAACTCTTTTCTCAGTGATTTGAAGATAGACTAGAAGAAACAAATTATGAAGACAGAAGTTAGTAAATAAAGTGCCTATATTATGAAAAGTCATAAAAATTGAAGTCATATCTCTTTCAGCAAAAAAGTCTACATATATGAATTCTTATCAGCACCACCATAATTCATCATCATTAGTCAGATTCTAAGAACGTTACATATTTTTGTCATTTTAATAAATGTTATTTGCTATGTTGCTTATTGTGGTTGAATACCCCTTGTCAATGCAACCCCTAATTATTCTTCTAAGTTAATTATGGTAAGCCTATAGTATCCAAAATCTATAAGAACTTATCAAACTCAGAACAAATAATCCAATCAAAAAATAGGCAGAAGACATGAACAGATATTTTGGCAAAGAAGACATCCAAAAGGCCAACAGACACATGAAAAAGTGCTCAACATCACTCACCACCAGGGAAATACAAATCAAAACCACAGTGAGATACCGCCTCACACCAGTCAGAATGGCTAAAATTAACAAGTCAGGAAATGACATGTTGGCGAGGATGCAGAGAAAAGGGAACCCTCCTACACTGTTGGTGGGAATGCAAGCTGGTGCAGCCACCCTGGAAAACAGCATGGAGGTTCCTCAAAAAGTTGAAAATAGAGCTACCCTATGACCCAGCAATCACACTACTGGGGGTTTACCCTAAAGATACAAATATAGTGATCTGAAGGGGCACATGCATCCGAATGTTTATAGCAGCAATGTTCACAATAGCCAAACTATGGAAAGGGCCTAGATGTCTATCAACAGATGAATGGATAAAGAAGATGTGGTGTGTGCGTATATATATATATATATATATATATATATATATATATATATATATATATATAAGTGAATGCTATGCAGCCATAAAAACCCCCGAAATCTTGCCATTTGCAATGATGTGGATGGGACTAGAGGGTATTATGCTAAGCGAAATAAGTCAATTAGAGAAGGACAATTATATGATCTAATATGAGGAATTTGAGAGGCAGGGAGGGGGGTCATGGGGGATAGGGAGGGAAAAACTGAAACAAGACAGGATCAGGAGGGGGACAAACCATAAGAGACTCTTAATCTCACAAAACAAACTGAGGGCGGCTGGGGGGTGGGAGGGTAGGGGATAGGGTGGCTGGGTGATGGACATTGGGGAGGGTATGTGCTATGGTGAGTGCTGTGAATTGTGTAAGACTGATGATTCATAGACCTGTACCCCTGAAGCAAGTAATACATTATATGTTAATAAAAATAATAATAATAATAATGGTAAGCCCATTCATTTTCTAATACTTGGCTCAAGAAGGCTTATAATTCTCTTCAGATATAAGTAGGTAGTTGTTGGGTGGGATTACAGGAAACACCTCCCCTGTACTTATTGACTGCTGTGAGATGATATATTCTTTCTTCCTATCCTGTCTACATGTGAGGCCTGGAATCCCTGCCACCATTTTGCAGCAGGAATGGTAGAACAGAGAGATGAAAAGGGATTCTAGATGATACCACTGAATCACTGAACGTGCTCTATAGCCTATCCTACCTCAGGATTTCCCGTTATGTCAGATAATAAATTTCCTGACTGACTGAAGCCCTTAGAGTTGATTTCTTTAACATGTACCAAACAACCCTGCAAAATGATATTTCTTTAAAATTACCACTGTTATTCAATATACTTTTCCCCATGATAACAGGTAAGTTCAAAGAAGAACTGCTTCCCTCACCTGATTCAGTCCTCTGTAGCTTTCACTATTAACTTTCCTGGCATAGAGCCATGAATCACCATCTGACATTTTCCCATCAGTCACCAGGGAGTCCTGCTTCCTCTGTTTTCATCAGTGTTATGTTCATAGATAGTCATTAAATCTTGATACTTTTAATTCTCTTTGACCAATTGGTACAACTCTGATCTTTACCACATTAAGACTGTTTCACTCACTAATAATAGTGTTGGTATTTGATGTTTGGTGAGAGAATCCAAAACTTCACTCTGTAGTGACTATTTGTTGCCGTTCCTTCTTTGATGTTCTCAATATGTCCTTACAGCCCTAAATTGGACATAATAGGAAATTAGAGGTGAAAAGTCAAGATGATATTATGGAACTAGGTGAAAAAATGGAAAAAATATAAAATATTGTTCATTAAATCATGAGCATCTCCACTCATTATATTCATCCCAAACCAAGCAATTTAGTTGAATTTAGCAATATGGCAGAAGCCATACTCCAAACTTCAAACTTCAAGGCTTTCCAATAATAGTAATTTTTCTCCTTATTTCCTCCTAAGAAACTTACTTTTGATTACATGCCAAAGCTGTTTCTGACTTCCTAATAACCTCTCACTAACTCCTAATTATGCCCTTTACCTTGTTTTTCTTCCCATATAAAAAACTTTGTCTTATCTTTGCATAAATCCAGGGTATAACTCTCTCTGAATCCAGTTGATGATTAATAATATGAAATGAGGTAATATGAACAATCCTGGAAAACTGGAAACAATGAATACATCCAACAGATGAGAATACCTAGCTATGGAATACAGATCGTGAACCAATATGCAACGAGCTAAGGTATACTGGAGAAGAGTATACATGATACGTTCCTATGTGAAAAAAGAGGTCCAAACATTGTAAATTCATCAACTGACAATATTCAGCAGGCTCTGTCTGTGCCACCTACTTGTAACATAATGATAGCCAACTGCACTTACTGGCCACCTTTCAGATTGTAGTAAGAGTGACAATTATTAGTTAAGTAATTACATGATATAAAGGAGAACTACAGGAACATAAACCTAAATGTAATAAAGACACTGAACCCAACTGAAGGTCCAAGGACTAAGCAGAGATTTGAAAGATGCTTTGTGGTTAACTTGAAAAAAAAAAAAAAGGAAGAAAGACTATTCCAGGAGGAAAAAGAAGCAAGAACAAAAGCCCTTAGGGTAAAAAAATAAAGATACATTTGAGAGCATAAAATAAAGCCAGAAGCTAAAGAGCAAAAAGTGGGGGGGGGGGGAAGCAGTGTTTCCCATTTGAATATGTTAATTTCGACACTGCAGAAGCTTCATCAAGTGGACTAAAATGTGTCAAGTGCTTCCTGGAGTTATGCAGTGCACAACATACACAACTATCTATAGTAGCTTTGAGGGACACTGTGATGCAAGAAGAAGCTTAAAAAGTAAGATGTTACAGCATCTTAAAATCTACAACAAAGAGCTTTCTCTTTATCTGAAGTGTAATGGAAAGGCATTAAATGGTTTAAGGATCAAATGTATGGTCCGCAAAGATCGGCTGGCTACAGTGTGCAAAAGAGTTTGGAGAAAGAAGTGTGGAGGGGTATCAGACCAGTTGGAAGGTTATTGTAGCAGTCCAGATAAAACACAGTGGTAGATTGACTACTGATGGCCATAGTTACAGTGTAGCTGAAAATAACTCACTGGATCTGGGAGATGTTTTGGCAAAAAAAAAATATATATATATATATCTATATCACTAGGACTTGGGGTGGATTCTATATGAGGACAGAGGAAAAAAGAGATGTTAAAAATGACTCCATGTTCTGCTTATGTAACTGGAATATACTAGATGAAAGTGTTACATTTACAGAGATGGGAAAGAGTTGAAAAAGAGCATTTGGAGCTTATATGATGTTATGACATACTATATCATCCTATGTTTATAAAAGAACCAAAATATAAGCTCAGAGAGGGACAAAATTTTGAAGAAAATAAACCCAAATAATATTTTTAAAATATGCCCAGTGATAACAGAGACTACCAAATTATTATCTTCCCCCTTTTTTGTATATTTAAAGTATTTCAAAATTTTTAAAAGGCTTTTTAAAAGCATTCCATCCTAGTCTTTATGTTATACCCACCTTACCAATTACGATTCTGTGACTTCCCTTCCCCTCTGATATCATACACTTTCCTTTTGAAGAATTCATAAATTCTACACTTTCTAAGGCTCTGCTATGTCCCTGTTGCCCTAATTTGCCACAAGCCCCTGCTGAGGAAAAACTAGTTTCTCTTGCCTTCTTGCAGTCTCCCCAACAGAGCCTAGCTCAGAGCCTGCCATTCAGAAGCACTCCATGCATATTGCACATTGGATTTTTATCTACTTCCAGTTTCCCTGGGAACATTTGTGAGGGACTGTTCTAGCTCCATCAAGGGAACAGCCAGTGTAATTTGATTTAGCATATCATAAAGTACTCTGCAAAAACAAAAGAGGATGGGAAAAACTAACAAATGAGGTTTTGGCTGAGAACAGGACAAGTTTGTAATTTATGGTGTGCTCCCAACCAGAATTTATTCCCAGGAGGCAAGGGATGGCACGCACACCAACAAATCACCATTCACTCCCTATATCCTGCCCAGCTCAGAGCAGTCTGCTAGTTTACTGTCTTTCACTCAGCTCCACAGTATAATGTGGTAAATTAGCAATAAGGTCTGGCCTAAGTGCATTTCACATGTAGTTAGCTATAATAATGCATATGTTATGCTTAATTTACATAATTCATTACACCTATTTCCACTGGTTGGTTTTAGTTTTTATTGTTGTTTCGGTGTTATTTCAGGAGCTAAAGATAAATCGATGCTTTAGCAAACTCACACAGTGACTCATATACTTTCTGTGTAGGGCCTCCTTGAACTTCCTTTGAATTGCTAAAGGACCAAAGGAAATAATCCCTACCTCTCATATGCCACCTTGCAGTAACCATTTTCACTGTATATAACTGTATTAAAAACTTCCAGGGTCCTTTTGATTTTAAAGTAAGCTGAAAAAACAAAAGTAAAACAAAACAACAACAACAAAAGAATGAGAGATTCTAGTGCCTCAAAAATCTGTTCCAAGATGAGTGGCATCGTACTACCATTGAACTTCTCAAACCTTAAACCATTGGCCCCTGTGGAGCTCCAGGACTCTGAGAGATGTTAAGGCTTACTTTAAAAACAAACAAACAAACAAATAAAAACCCAACAACAACAACAACAAAAAGTTGTTTCTCAAATTCTGCCTTGAGAGAAAATATACTGGTAAATTTTTATTGCAGGGAAGGCATCTCCAGGAAAATAAATGCAAATTATATGTACCGCTATTAATTTTCAAGAGGCCACACAGAAATGTTCTCAAATTTTTTGGTCTCACAATCCCTTTTAGCCCTTAAAAATTACTTAAGACTCCTAAAAACCTTTGTTTATATGGGTTTTATCTCTCTACTGACTAAACAGATTTGAAAATGAAAACTAAGAAATTTTTAAAAGCTACTTATTAATTCATTTAAAATAACAGCAATAAATGTTCATATAAATTCAGCATATTTTTATGCAAAATAATTTTAAAATAATTTAGCAAGAACAATATTGCTTCACATTTTTGCAAAACTCTACAATGTCTGGCTTGATAGAAAATATTAAAATTCTATTTTCTTATGAACTCTGTCTGTTGTGAATTCATTGTTTTGGTTAAAGAATATGTAGGAAATTCAGTCTCACAGATACAAGGGAGTTAGAAAAATGGTAATTCATGTGAAAAGCAGCTAGTTCAGCTTGTAACTCAAGCAACCACAAGACTTCAGTAGGCAGAAGCATTGCTTTTTGATTATTACCTATTTTGACAGAAAGAATGTTAAAAAGATGTATACTCAAAGATTAAAATCAATGTTTGTACTGATCATGGATGTGAAATCTGCCTTTTTAAAAAATTGTGGTTTTTTTTTTACAGCAGTTTTAGGTTCACAGCAAAATGAAAATGGAGATGGTAAGATTTCCCATATACTCCACAACCTCCCACACGCAAAAGCCCTTCCACGGTGGCATATTACAACTGATGAACTTAAGCTGACACATCATAATCGCCAGAAGTCCATAGGTTACTTTAGGGTTCACTGTTGGTGTTATACATTCTATGAGTTTGGACAAATGTATAATGACATATATCCATTATTATAGTATCATACAGAGTATTTTCATTGTCCTAAAATATTCTGTGTTCTATTTATTCTTCCCTCCTTCACACTCAACTCTTGAAAACCACTGATCTTTTCAATGTTTCCATAGTTTTGCATTTATGTTGATGAGAGATATTGGTCCATAATTTTTTTATTAACATGCAATGTATTATTTGCCCCAGGGATACAGGTCTGCGAATCATCAGGTTTACACACTTCACAGCACTCACCATAGCACAAACCTTCCTCAATGTCCTTAACCCAGCCACCCTGTCCCTACCCCCCAACTCCCCAGTAACCCTCAGTTTATTTCACGAGATTAAGAGTCTCTTATGGTTTGTCTCCTTCCCGATCCCATCTTGTTTCGTTTTTTCCTTCCCTAGCCCCCACAACACCCCACCCTGCCCCTCAAATTCCTCACATCAGAGAGATCATATGATAATTGTCTTTCTCTGATTGACTTATTTCGCTTAGCATAATACCCTCTAGTTCCATCCATGTCATTGCAAATGGCAAGATTTCGTTTCTTTTGATAGCTGCATAGTATTCCACTGTATATATATACCACATCTTCTTTATCCATTCATCTACTGATGGACATCTAGGTTCTTTCCATAGTTTGGCTATTGGGTCCATAATTTTCTTGTAGCATCTGTCTGGTTTTGGTATTAGCATAATACTAGTCTCACAGAGTTAGGAAATATTCCCTCTCTTTCTGTCTTCTGAAAGAGATTGTAGAAAACTTGTATAACTCTTTCTTTAAATGTTTGGTAGAATTCGCCAGTGAACCCATCTGGGCCTAGTCCTTTCTGTTTTAGACAGTTATTAATTACTGATTCAATTTAATAGTTATAGGCCTATTTGTCTATTTTTTCTTATGGGTTTTGGAAAATTGTGTCTTTCCCTTTTTTTGAAGATTTTATTTATTTATTTATTTAAGAGAGAGAGAGAGAGAGCATGCATGAGTGGGGGGAGGGGCGGAAAGAGAGGGAGAAGCAGACTCCCTGGTAAGCAAGGAACCCAATACAGGGCTCCATCCCAGGACAATGAACTCATGACCTGAACTGAAGGCAGATGCTTAACCCACTGAACACCCGGGAACCCAGGCAAATTGTGTCTGAGAATTATCTATTTCAACTATGTTATCAAATTTGTGAGAATATAGTTGTTCATAGTATTTCTTTATTATCTTTATCATCCCTAAGATCTATTATGATATATTCTCTTCCATTTCTGTTTTACTAATTTGTGTCCTCTTTTTTTTTTTTCTCAGCTTGGCTAGAGGCTTATCAATTTTATTGGTCTCTTCAAAGAAATAGCTTTGGTTTTATCAGTTTTCTCTATTAATTTCATTTCTTTTTGCTCAAATATCTGATTCTATATTTTTCTCATTCTCTAATATGTATTCAAAGCTATAAATTTCCCTTTCAGCACTGCTTTCACTATATTCCACAAATTTTGATAGGTTGTGTTTTCATTTTCATTTAGTTCAAAATATTTTTAAATTTCTTGAGATATCTTAAGGCCCTGTGTTACTTAGAAGTGTGCTACTCAATCTCTATGCCTTTAAATTTTTTTCTGGTTATCTTTCTGTTATTGATTTCAATTTTAGTTCCATTATGGTCTGAGAGTAGATACTTTATGATTTGTGTTCTTTTAAATTTGCTAAGGTGTGTTTTATGGCTCAGAATATGGTCTATCTTGGTGACTATTCCATGTGAGATTGAGCAGTTTTCTGCACTTGTCAGATGAAGTAGTCTATATATGTCAATTATATCCAATTGATTGATAGGATTGTTAAGTTCAAATATGTCCTTACTGATTTTCTCCAGCTGGATCTGTCCATTTTTAATCGAGGATGTTGAAGTCTCCAACTACAAAACTGGACTCATCTATTTCTCCTTACAATTCAAATACTTGCCTCGGGCGCCTGGATGGCTCAGTTGGTTAACCAGCTCAGGTCATGATCCCAGGGTCCTGGGATCAAGTCCCACATTGGGCTCCCTGCTCAGCGGGGAGTCTGCTTCTACCTCTCCCTCTGCCTCTCTCTGTCTCTCATCAATAAATAAATAAAATCTCGGGCGCCTGGGTGGCTCAGTGGGTTAAAGCCTCTGCTTTCGGCTCAGGTCATGATCTCAGGGTCCTGGGATCGAGGCCCGCGTCGGGCTCCCTTCTCAGCGGGGAGCCTGCTTCCCCCTCTCTCTCTCTGCCTGCCTCTCTGCCTCCTTGTGATCTCTCTCCCTCTGTGAAATAAATAAATAAAATCTTAAAAATAAATAAATAAATAAATAAATAAATAAATAAATAAAATCTCAAAAAATTAATACTTGCCTCATGTAGTTTGATACCCTGTAGTTGCATTAAGGATTGTTGTTTCCTTGGAGAACAGATTCCTCTGTCATTATTTAATGCCCTTCTTTATCCAGATAACTTTCCTAGCTTTGAAGTCTTCTTCGACTGGGATTACAACAGCTACTCCTACTATTTTTGAATTAGGGTCGGCATGGTATATTTTTCTCCATTCATTTGCTTTTAATCTATATGTGCCATTATATTTATAATGGGTTTCTTGTAGACACTATAAAGTAGGACCTTTTTTTATCAACTCTGACAATCTATCTTTTAATTGGTGTACCTAGACCACTAATAATCAAAATGACTACGAATATAATTGGATTAATACCTACCATATCTTTTTTTTTTTAAAGATTTTATTTATTTATTTCACAGAGGGAAAGAGATCACAGGAGGCAGAGAGGCAGGCAGAGAGAGGGGGGGGAAGCAGGCTCCCCGCTGAGCAGGGAGCCCGATGCGGGCCTCGATCCCAGGACCCTGAGATCATGACCTGAGCCGAAAGCAGAGGCTTTAACCCACTGAGCCACCCAGGCGCCCTACCATATCTATTTTTTTATTTGTTGCTCTTTTTGTTTTTATTTTTATCTTTCAGTCTTTTTTTCTTTTTGCCTATTGTGGTTTTAACTGAACATTGATTGCATTTTTTCTCTTTTTTTTGCATATCAATTATATTCTCCTTCCCCCTTTGTTTAAAGGTTGTCCTAAACTTTGCAATATACATTTACAGCTAATCCAAATCCACTTGCAAATAACACTGCATCACTACATGGGTAGTATGAGTACCTTATAATAACAAAATTATTCTAATTCCTCCTTCCTGCCCATTCTATCACTGTTGTCATTATTTTTCCCCCTCTGGCTTCTTTAGGGATTTTCTCCTTAATTCTGAATTTCTGTAATTTGATAATGATAAAGCTATTTATAGTTGGGGTTATTTTTTGTGGGTGACAGGCTAGAGGACATTTATGTGCTTAATATTCTCTGAGCTTCCTAGATCAGTAGTTTCAAGTGTGACATTAATTTGGGGAATTTTTCAGGAACTATTACCTAAAATATTTCTTTTGTTCATTTCTCTCTTTTTTCTTTTGGTATTCCCACTACATATATGTTACAACTTTTGTAGTTGTTCCACAGTGTCTGGATATTCTGGAGGTCTTCTTTGTTCTCTTTATATTTCAGTTTTCTTTTTTTCTTTTTGAGACAAAGAGAGAGAACAGGAGAGGGGTAGAGGGAGAGGGAGAGAGAATCTCAATCTCTCTCATGGAGAGAGAAACTCCATGCCCAGCAAGGAACCCAACATGGAGCTCGATTTCCAGACCCTGAAATCATGACCTGAGCTGAAATTAAGAGTCGGATGTTTAACCAACTGAACCACCCAGGTAACTCTGCATTTCAGTTTTCAAGGTTTCTAATGACATCCTTAAGCTCAGAGGTTCTTTCTTCACCTGTGTGTCCAGTCTACAGATAAGCCCATCAAAAGCATTTTTCTTTCTGATACAATGTTTTTGACCTCTAGCATTTCTCTTTAGTTTTTTCTTATGATTTCCATCTCTCTCTGCTTCCATTGCATAACTGCTCTTGCAGCCTATCTACTTTACCCAACAGAGGCCTCAGCAAATCAATCATGGTTGTTTTAAACTTCTGGTCTGATGATTCCAACATCCCTCTCATGTCTGGCTCTGATGCTCACTCTGTGTCCTCAAATTTTGTTTTTTGCTATTTAGTATGCCTTGTAATTTTTTTCTTGATAGCAGGCAGGATGTCCTAGATAAAGAAACTGCTGTAAATAGGCCATTAGTTATGTGGTGGTAAGATGTCAGACGCAGGGAAGTAATCTGTTCCTATGTAATCTAGCCCTATGATTATGTCTCAGTGTTTTAGTAAGCCTCTCCTTCTGTTCTGTGAATATCACAGGTGATTCTCAGTTGCTACATTTTTCTCCTCTCCTGGGTGGGAGAGAATGGCTACAATGGGTTGGTATTTGATATTTCCTTTCTCCCATGTGGAAAGCTGTGGGAATAGGAGTTGGGTATTACCCTTCCCCAAATCAGTTAAGCTCTGGTAATACCTCAGCAGGTTAGGTTCTTGTTAGCTAATTCCTCCCAAAGGTAGGCCTTGTTAAGTAGTATAACAGAGTGCTCTGGTATATTTCAAATTTGTTTCTTTCCCCTCCCTCAGACAGAGCAGGAGAGGATATTTATTATGAGAAACTGGTTGTGTTCCTGAAGGCAAATGTCACAATATTGTAGCATATTCCCTATACCTGGGTTCCCCTGGAGTTTTAACTCTCAGAACCTCCAGAAATTTGTCAATTACAGTTCAGGTTTTCTTATCTATTAAGGAACTCAGTGTTTTCCTTCCTATGTCCCCTCAGGAATAACCTCTTATGTGTCTTCTTTATTTTTACATAGAGAACAACTTACTTATGACCCTTCTGGTCACCAAATATGTGATGGTTTTTCCCAACACCAACAAACAATTCCCAGACACCAGCAGGTGTCCCGTGCCTCTCCAGATGCGCCACTCTCCCACCACCTCCATGAGCTCACCAACCTGGAGGCTCTCCAAACCCCACGCTCTGGGAATTTGGGGGAGCGTGACCAATATCATGTAGTCATGACTAACCATTAACTCCATTTTTACCCTTTCTCCCTTCGTAAGAGAACAGAAGCAGGGTTGAAAATTCCAAGTTTCTAATCATGGCATAGTCTTTCCTGGGACTAGTCTTCATCCAGGAGCTCACCCAGAGTCACCTCATTAGAGCAAAAGACACTCCTATCAACAGGAAATTACAAGGGTAAAAGGGGGTCTGGGTCAGGAACAGAGGACAAAAACCAGCATTAGAAGGAGAAACACTCTTAAGGTTCTTATCACTTAGAAAATTATAAGAGTTTCAGGAGCTCTGTGCCAGGGATCAGGGGCAGATTTTATGTATGTATGTGTGTATGTATTTTTCCTATTATATCATACTACTAGCTCTGGTTTCTGCTCTTGAGTCTCTGCTCCAGTAAGTCATGGTTCTCTGTAGTTCCCTGTCTCTCCAATCTTAGGGGTAGCATTGTTAATGTTTTAGTTTGCTGAGCATTTTATTGTTGTTTAAGATGAAGTGGTGACTTCTAAACTCCTTCTGTGTGGAAACTGAAGCTTTTTTCTGAACTGTGAGTGCATAGTAGTTAAGAATACAACATCTACCTGTACAGCTTGCTGCCACTGCATTGATTTGTACTAAAGCACCAGCAGTGTTATCTGCTATTGTCTTTGTACTGTTATGACAAATTCCAAACACCAAAATAATGAATACTATCTTAGTATTATTATAAAAATAGTTTTGACCTTGTGGATCCCTGAATCTCAGGATTCCCTAGGGGTCCATGGATCCTACTTTCTGAGAATCATGATCTTAGAATTTAACACACATGAAAAATCTTTTTTTTTATTTTATTTTTATTATTTGCCCAAGGGGTACAGGTCTGTGAGTCATCAGGCTTACATCTTTCACAGCATTCACCAAAGCACAAACCCTCCCCAATGTCCATAACCCATCCACCCTATCCCTACCCTCCCACCCCCCAGTAACCCTCAGTTTGTTTTATGAGATTAGAAGTCTCTTATGGTTTGTCCACATGAAAACTCTTATCCTGAAAACTACTTTAAGATTATAAACAAAGGTGGAGCGGTCAATGATCTACATCTCTTTCTCTAAAAAGTGTTTCTGTCCAACAGCATTTTTTCTCTAAAAACAAAAATAACTCAAGGCACCCACCCTTCCCACCACTTGATTACCTCTTGCTATCACAGAAATGAAGCTAGAAATAACCAACACAATTGCCTAATCTGGACTTTTATACATGAGGAAACTGAGACCAAGAGAGGAAAATTCACTAGCACAAGACTCTAAGTTCAAGTCTCCTGATTCCCAACCAAATCATGTTTTATTTTTGTATATATGACTTTACTCAACCATTTAGTTCTTCCCTCTTTAATATGTTTATTTCCCTCTCTCCCTCTCTGTCCTTCGTCTTTTAATCAGACACACTCCCAGTCATACATAGCAATGTTACTCATTTAGGCTTTGCTAGTTCAAGCTAAAAGATCTTTAAAATATTGTCTCTGTGTGGTTTGACTACATTTAAAAGCTGTGTGCTAGCCCAAAGCAACTAAAAATGGTTTAGTCTAAATTTCTGAATGATAAATTTTAAGGAGAAAACAGAATGCATATAACTCCTAATTATCTTTGCATGAATTTGAAATCTTTCCGGAGGACAAAATATTGTTTAAATGTAAATAATTGCAGTGGAGAGGAAATGAGTTCGCCCTGTAATGCTGTCTCTGAAGATAGCAGTTTACTCCACTCTTCAGTGGCTGTAACCTTGCCTAAATTAAATATAATGAGTAAGAAACTACTGAGAAAGGAAAGCAGAAAGCGCAAGAGCAGAAAAATGCAATCGATATTTTCAGTCCTAAATTACAGGTTTACTAATCTAGATGCACCATATTGCAGATGTTTCTTGATCCATTATAAGTGAACCACAGTAAATTACCTCCTACACAAAATAAAATTGTTACCTTAACCCAAAAGAAAAAGATGATGTGAGATGATGTGAACATCTAGCATTGGTTCACAGAATTAAAAATGTTCCCATCTGAAATCTATGATGCCTTTAGCTATTAAAATGTGGTTAATAACTCTCTTGTCAGTCATTTAAGTGCATTTAGGTCTTGGTAATTGAATTTAAAAGAGTACTTCATCATAGGGAAAGGACAAACTGGGTTTGAACAACTTTCCCAAATGAATTGTTAAAGGGCCTTTCTATGTCCAGTGTATGGAACAAGCTGGTGGCCTATTTAAACTGGACAAATCTAGAAAGTAAGGTATCCTGTAGATTTTAAGAGCTCAGTATATTACTCTGAGTGCCAAGAACTCTACTAGAGATTGAACTTGTAAAGCCAAATTTCCTTATCGAGCTTAAAAGGTAAGTTTTTTAATCCTTATTTTGAGAATTATGCTTCAGCTTTCTCTAGGTTTTGTGTAATGCAGATCTAAAGATGGGTCTTGCTTATGCCAACTGAGCATACCATTCAAGAGACAGTTCTGGCTTATACTGCAACAAACATGGTGAGTCACACACTTCCTGTCAATCTTTCATGGTCTCTACTGGCTAAAATTCAATGAGAACAGTGCTGTAAATTTCTGTTTGTTCTGTTACAAAGGCACATTAACTAGGCATGCATGGCTGTAAGTTTAATATATTATCCAGCATTCAGATTTTAACCATAACAAATTGTTAAAAATTGGAACTCACTTTTGTATGATATGTTATAAATTGTAAGGGATTATCTAAAATTTCAGCATATTTCTGAACCACTGGTTGAAATACTTTTTGCAATATATTTTACAATTTTATAGACATTTCATGTCTAAGTCTAACATTTTTATAGACATTACATGTCTAAGTCTAACATTCTACAATCTGGAGGTGAAAACCAAAACAGTGGATGTCTGCCCTGTGGGCCTCTTGGTATGTTAGTGTCACTTCAAGGCAATAAAAACAAACCCAAAATCCTTACTTGCTATGGATATGGGCTGAATAGCTTTTGGACAAATGTTGGGAATAGAAGGACTCCTGATGATCAGTTCTTTCAGGCCAGTTTTATTTCATTCCTTTCCTAACTATGGATGGAATAGAACACTAGCAGATAATTACTAATGAGCCACAGTAAATGATTAAGCAATGCCAAGTTTAACAATTCTATAGGCAAAAAGAATCACCCCAAATCCAAGGGAAGGACTAACCAGAATAATTGTGAATGTCTGATATTCACTTTTTGCTGAATAAACTGAAAACAATACCCTGGATACATTACTCCAATCTCAGCTATGAATGGGGGGTAAAATTAAATGTGGAGAGTGAAAAATATAATTTACCAACCTTTTACAAAGAGCAAACATTTCTGCTTCAATTGTTACTCAAAGTGACAGAAGCAAAGTATTTTGAGATGAAACTGGTACAGAGAAGCAGAAAGCTGACAGGAAGAGAAGGAATTTAAATTTATGTTCAATGTTCTAGGTACATTTCTAGATTATCAAGAGAATATGAGTAATGATAGCAGCCACATTTACTGTGTATTTACTAAAATAATAATTCTGTCCTTCATATGTCAAAATGAGACCAAGGAAGCATATATTAAAATTCTCCTTTTTCAGTTAAAGAAAAGAGTAAATACAAGAGAGAGGAGAATACAAAAATAAAATCACCAGGGGCAAAATGCATTTTCAGCTCTACAATACTTCAAAAACTCAGATTCCCCTTGCTGGATTATTTAACCAAACTGTCATTCCATGAACGTTGTCAGAATTTTTACTTATCTATTATATATGTTTGATGTTAAATAAGTCTATAGATATATAGAGAGATGAATACATATAAACATATTTGTGTAGACACATATAAATAAATATGCATACATATATTGATGTATATATAGGGAGACAGACAGAACTAAAGCTTTGGTAAATCTCATCCCAGAGTAAATTTCCCTGAGTCAGAAAAGAAATTGAGCCACAGCTCCTTTTCATTAACATTGCATTTGAACCATTTATTTGGCTTAAGTATGATTATCGTCTTTTCTCAAATAAATTGGGTTCTTACAAAAAAATATATGGATTGTCAGCACTAGCTCACAACCTTGAATCTACCCTGAGCACCTTTACAAAGAAAATTGTTAACTATGTTTGTAGGAATTTTAAAGATATAATATATTTCCACAAAAATAGTAAAATTTAGATTCTGTGCCATTAAGAGGAACAGCAGGGAGGAGAGTTTTGTGGTTCTTAACCATTAATGGTTTGGTACATGTACCTAAAAAATGGGGCTATTTTGGTCATACTGACAAGAAGCACCCTATTTAATCAATCCAAACCAGACCCAAGTTGTGCCAGAATTCCGTTAAGACTGTGTAATGACACTTAAAAACAATTTGAAGTGAAATAAGAGAGAATCCCAGATACCGTATGATCACACTTACATGTGGCATCTAAAAAAACTGAACTCATAGAGACAGAGAACAGAATAGTTGTTGCCAGAGGTGGGGAATGGGGAGTGTAATGAACATGATAGTGACTATAGTTAACTATACTGCATTGTATATTTGAAAGTTGCTAATAGAGTAGACCTTAAAAGTTCTCAACATAAGAAAATAAGTGTAACTATAGAAAGATGGGTATTAACTAAAGTTTTGTTGTAATCATTTTACAATATAAACATATCAAATTAATATGTTGTACATGTCAAACTAATATAATGTCATATGTCAAATATATCTCAATAAAAATGCGGGGAAAAGCAGAAGGTAGGCCATTAAAAAAGAGTATAAAAAGTTCACCTGTTTGACTTCAAATTCCCTATTGCAGCTAATCTTTAAGAAAACATTGCACACTAGGGCACCTGTGTGGCTCAGTTGGTTAAACATTGGACTCTTGATTTCAGCTCAGGTCGTGATCTCAGGGTCATGAGATCGAGCCCCTCATTGGGTTTGAAGCTGGGCGTGGAGCCTGCCTAAGATTCTCTATCCCTCTCTTCCTCTCTCCTCCCCCTGCTTGTATGTCCTTGCTTGCTTTCTCTCTCTCTAAAAAAACAAAGAAACAAACAAAAAAGAAACAACAACAACAAAAAAGATCAATTGTTAAATGTCGATACGGTGTTAAAGGAAACCCAAAATTATTTGAAAGAACTACTAAAATATCCCCCCATATTCCAACTATTTAAAACAAAACAGAACAATTTAAATACATGCCAATTTTAAGAAATATGACTAGAAATGAAATAGAATTTATCCAATTGTTTGAGCCTTGGGTGATTTAAAAAGTCCCTGAAATAGGAAACAAAGACTATCTACAACAGCTATTTGAGCTAAAGGAGAAGGACATCAAAGGCCCTCTCAAGTTTCATATCCACTGCATTTCTCACTACTGGGTTATACCCATAACCTCAGTTTGATATGATAATTATGGTCTTCTTGGTTGGTAAAGTAGATATGTCAATCCCTGGATTAATTGGAATGAACTTAAAGCACAAATAATTTTAAACTAAGAATAACTATAGATGTAAAAGTAATTACTGGTGAGGGTTAAATGTTCTATTATAAATAACTATGAGGGATTTTTGTTTTAACATATGTTCAAATTTATCAGAAAATTGTAGTATTTCTAATATATTTTACATCAAAGCTATTTATATCCAACAATTTATATCCAACAATGTCAATATTTTATTTCAAATAAAATACGTAAGGAAAAAAGCACACAATATAACATCAAAATCTGAAAGGAAGAATATCCCAAGAGATTTCTAATTTTCCTTTGAAAATGAGGTATAAGGAGTTTTCAAAGACATGCCTCATCACTTGACAGCAATATCCAGGGACGAAAATTATACTTTGATCAAGCTAAGCAATAAGGAATATTCCCAGGTTTATGGAATGAGGTATATTTGGTTGTTTGAACACTACTAAACAAGTTCTTAGAAAAATAGTATTACACATGAGAACGATACTGACTGAAGAAATAAAAAAGAGTAAAACATACTGTGAATTAAGGGAGTAAAGTTCAATACAAATATTGACCTTACCTCCCACTTGGGACAATATTTTTATATGGGACATTTTTGAACACTGATTATAAACGAAGCCTGAATGTTTTAACACTGTAAGTTTGTTGAATGTAGGAAGATAAATTAAATTTCAAACAAAAATCATCTGTGAATATAGAACAAAAAGTACTAACTTTTGAAAAGTGTAATCTCCTAATTACAAACTGTGGTTTATCTTAGAGATGTTTACAAGTTAACTTGAGAGAGACATTCCCATAATTTTGCCCTTCTGCCTGTCCTTTGGTAAACCAGTAAACTGGAGATGCCATGAGCATAACCCAGGAAATTTGTATTCACTTGTTTACACAACAAATATACATAATACCAACTATGTATCCAACATTTGAGATTTCCTGTTAGGAGTAAGTAATACATGATACACATGCTTAAATATGTGGAAATTACTCTATTGTTTTTAAAGTTAAAATAATAGTTAAAATCAATATTCACTGTGAAGTAGAACATAGCTTTTTAATGTGAAGAGTACAACATAGAGTGAAGGTATAACTATAATTTTTCTATGAGCTGAAATCATAATAACAAAATATATAGGGTAAAAACATCTGGGTATGAAGAACAAATAGGCATTAGTAGCAAGAAGTTTTAACACAGCTCTCATTCTTTATGTGATTAAAATAATCGAAAATGACCTAAGAGGACATTAAGAGAAGGAAAGAAAAAGTGAAGGGAGGAAATCAGAAGGGGAGATGAACCAAGAGAGACTGTGGACTCCAAGAAACAAACTGAGGGTTTCGGCGGTTGGGGGTGGGGGGGAATGGGTAAGCCTGGTGGTGGTTATTAAGGAGGGCGTGTATTGCATGGAGCACTGGGTGTTATAACAAACTGAGGGTTTCGGCAGGGGGGGCGGGGGATGGGTAAGCCTGGTGGTGGTTATTAAGGAGGGCGTGTATTGCATGGAGCACTGGGTGTTATATGTGAACAATGCATCTTGGAACTCTACATCAAAAACTAATGAGTATTGTACGGTGACTAACATAACACAATAAAAAAATAAAATACAACAAAATATTTTTTAAAATGACCTAAGAGAGCTGAAGAAAATTAATAAAAATTGACCCTGAACCCAGTAATCTGAAAAAAAAAAGTGAATTTTCTTTTCAAGTACTCATGAAACATTAATCACATTTTATCATATATTTGGCCACAAGGAAAAATGCAAATTCTTTAAAATATAAAAAGTACACATCACATTTAATGACCACAATGTAATTTAAAAAGCAATAGAAATCAAAACTAAAAACTATCTCTAGCCCCTCAGATATTTAAAACACTTTCCTAAACTTCTTCTGGCGTGAACAGTAAATAAAAATCAGGTGGGTATTTTTTGTAAATTTGTGCTTCTTTGGGGAACCGTTTTCCCCAACTTAAGACAATATTAATCTTTGCATTTGGTAGGTTGTGTTTTATATTCAACCTTAATAAAAATATCTTTTTAAAATACTTCAAAAACATCATTTAAACAACTACATAATATTTTATCACTGCCTAACGTTAAAAATAGTTCTGGGATTCTTTTTCCTGATGGAATTATAGCACTGTTATTTTTTTTAACGAGGTTCATATCAGAAATCTTTGGCAGAGAAAACCAGGAAAACTCAAATGTGCCACAGTTTAAGGCTGGATGATTGCATAAGGAAATAAGTTACACTATCATTTATTTAAAAGGAGTGAAGAGAAGTGGTGACCATTTTTGTAGTTAGCTTTCTTCGTATTTGGAAGTAAAAGTATAATCATTGGATCTTTAACTATTAAAAAAAATCAATAAGATTATTTCCTTAAGAATAAATAAGATGCCATTTAAATCAATACAAAAGTTACATAAAAGTCAGGTAATGAGAAAAGCAGAGTTGTTTTTCGTGATTTTATTAAACCATAGCCAGGATATCAATCCACCACTTGCCAAAGCTGTCTAGAATGCACATGAAAATGTACACAGTGAATGAAACCAGTTGAGGAAAGAAAAAAATGTCCGATGTCCACCTTACAGTCACTTTGATGAAGGGCAAAGTATTTTAACCATGAATCTCCTCTACTGTTAAATATGAAGGAGAGAAGTAGTATGAGGTATACTTGTATACTAGGCCTGTCGAAATTGAGCCAGATTCCCATCTGATATTAAACACAGGTAGAATATACGTGAAATCCTATGCTCGCCATTATTGCCAAAGGATTAAATGTTCCTAAATATGTCAGAATTAGGAGCACCTGGGTGGCTCAATGGGTTAAAGCCTCTGCCTTCAGCTCAGGTCATGATCTTAGGGTCCTGGGATCCAGGCCCACATGCAGCTCCCTGCTCAGCGGGGAGCCTGCTTCCTCCTCTCTCTGCCTGCCTCTCTGCCTACTTGTGATCCTTTCTCTCTCTCTTTGTCGAATAAATAAATAAAATCTTTTTTATTTATGACTTATTTAATTAAATAAATCTTATTAAATATTATTTATTTATGACTAAAAAAGTCAGAATTAAAATTAAAGTAAAATCCTAAAATGCTTAAGGAAGAAAGAGACTTGTTGCCCAAAGGTTTCAGCAGGGACTTACAGCTAAACATTTATTCAAGAAACAGAAAAAGAAAGTTAACTCTTCCAAATGCTATGACCTCTAGGAATATTTTCTTGAAGAAAGCTGTTGTATTTGTTCCATCAAAAAATATGTACCTTTATTAATTGATTAGATTTTATTATTTCTCAAGTAGAGTTTTCAAAATTCTGGTTTTTAAAATGTCCATACTTAGAACTTTTAAAAATAATTATAATTTTATTATTTGTAGTACTGACTACAAACTGAGATAGAAAAGAAGTGCCTAAAAAAGGTCTTACCTATTCTACGGTGAAGACATAATAATAATTCGAAATTTATTTTTTATTTTATTAATTTTCAATGGATATAGATGTCCTGATTTAAGGCTGTAAGCATTATATCCAAGAAGCATTATATTCATGAAGAACGAATTTTCTAAACTGAGGTAAATTCAAATTACCACTGGTTCTGAATTTCTGAATTAGAAAAGAATAATCAAGTACCCATCTTACCACTCAAGTTTGCCCTTATTAATAAATATATTTCAAAGAAAAACAACTTTTGGGAACAGTTGAAAATTCAGGTACTCAAAAAAATTTCCTCATGCAGCTTCCTCAAATGTACATTTTAAATCTCAATTAAATTTCTACCTGATATTAGAAACCTGTCTCCTATGTTTGCTTTTCCCCCAAGAGCCAGAGACAAGGTTTTTAAAATTATAGTTGATATGCTTAGAAATTCCTAAATCTCTAAATAAAAGCTCTCATTGGATTCCATGGGAAGAATTTCTGTGTGGCTTTCACAACAAATTTAACTCTGACACAACCATTAGGCTAAGAAAGCTGTCAACCTAGAGGGGGGGAAAGTCCATTTATTTCTCATACCTGCTAAAGAAAATCAGTCCAGCTACCCAGGGGGGACAGGGGAAAACATGTTTTATTTCTCATTCTGTATAATTTCCCATTGAGAACAATATGTCTTCTACCTTCGAGAATCTTCTCATTAAATATAAAAAAATTTTCCAAATTCCCAAATTTCTCTAAATTTTCATAGGACCTGAATAACGCAACCTTGAAAACTTCTCCATACTAGGAAGTATCAGTATATTACATTTATGCAGGTCTTTTATCACCAGAATATAATTAATACATTGATTACATTCACTCAACTTCTGATTTCATCTTTTCACTTGGATAAGTATCTAACAGATACTTTAAACTTGATATTTGCAAAAGTCAACTACTACTTCCAAAAGTCAACTATTCCAACTTAAAAAATCCACTAGGCTATCAATTTTGCCATTGGTGTAAAAAAGGGTCACCATGTTCAAAAAAATTAAAAATCTACAAGTTGTCCCAGATCCCTTGCTTACTGTCATCTCTATGCAATCTTCCAGTAAGCCCTATTTGTTCTACCTGTAAAATATTACCCCAAAGTGCCCACTTCTTTCCCTCTCCACTACTACCCACTGGTTCAAACTATTACTATCTTTTGCCCAGCAAACTGCAGTAGTTTCTGAAAGAGATGACTGTTTTTACTCTTACCCCTTTCCCATCATGTTCTCCAAATAGCAGCCAGAGCAATCTTTTAAAATAAAGCAGTTCATGCCACTCTGCTGAACAAAACTTTACAGTGACTTCACATTACATTGGGAATAAACTCCAAACTCTTTACTTACAAGGCCCTTTATCATCTAATTTCTGCCTGACTCTGAATCCTCTATATTTCTTATTTTGTTGTCATTCCCTCTCTTGAATATTAACTCCAAGAAAGCAGCGACTTTTCTGTTCAGTGTGCCTCTGCCCAGCCCTTAGAAGATTGTGTGGTACATGGTAGACTCTGCCTATATTTCAAAAAAGAAACACTCAAGTTTCTCAAATATGAATACAAATGCATGTGTGCACAATGGGGCAGGAGAGTGTTGGTCATTCTGCTACTGAAATAAGGTCATAAAATATATATTTCTGAACTTTTTTCCCCAATAAACAGTAATTTGAGAGATCCTTGCTATTCATATGGTAGAGCTTTAGTTTCTTCTTTTTAATAGTCATAATATTGCATTAACTCAAAATTTTTTCTATTAATGGACTTTTTTTCATTTTTTGGCATCTTGAATAATGCTGCGATATCCTTGCACATGTGTCCTTACATAAAGATATATCTATATCTGTAGACTGACTAATAAGACACTTGGGTCAAAAAAGTTTTTTAATTTAAATAAATATTACCAAGAATAAAATTACTTAGATTTTAAGAAGCCATATATTTTTGTAGGTTTGTATGTTTTTTTAATTTTTTTAATTTTTAATTTTATTATTCTATCATTATCTTCTTATATGTTTTTACAATACTAAAATACTAAAAATAATTTCTATTTTTTTTAAAGATTTTATTTATTTGACAGAGATAGAGAGAGATCACAAGCAGGCAGAGGTAGACAGAGAGAGAGGGGGAAGCAGGCTCCCTGCTGAGCAGAGAGCCCGATGCGGGCTTCGATCCCAGGACCCTGAGATCATGACCTGAGCCGAAGGCAGAGGCTTTAACCCACTGAGCCACCCAGGCGCCCAATAATTTCTATTTTAAACAATATTTTTTTACCGTTTTTCTTATTGTTATTTTTAGTTTTGTGTTTTTACCCTTGATTAAGAAGGTCTTTCTCCTCTAAAATTATAGATACACTATCCTATATTTTCCTTTAAGATTTTTATTGTACTCTTATTTAAATTTAAAGTTTTAACCCATATAGGACAAACTTGTAAATATAATAGATGGCAGGTCCACTATTATTTTTTCTAGAGCTGTTTTGAAGATGTCACCACTATCCTACCCACTCACTGAATTAAACTACCAGTTATGTCATACAGCAGTATATCATATGTGTTTCATACATCTCCATTCTCAAATATTCTGGAATATATTCTTGTTCATTGATTTATTCACCTACTCAACATACTACTACAGTATTGAACTGGTTGCAATGGTTTTTTATTATCCTCTCATTGTGGGTATATGTCAGTATTTATGTTCCATATAAATTTTAAAATCATATTAAGTAGAAGTCCATGTGGTATTCTAATTGGAATTGCATTAAATTTATGCAAATTTGGGGACAATCAATTTTATGAGAAACCTTCACAGCTAAGAATGTGATTTTCTTATCTATTTACTCAGATTTTATGACTTTCAAAAAGATTTTCCAATATAAATCATATATCGCTTTTGCCTGAATTTATTACTATATCCTTTTAAGTGTATTTTTGCTACAGCTAATTATTCCCACTACAGATTTACCTATATTTTTTTCTAAGTATTGCTAGAGTAGAAAAAAATGGATTGATTTATGCTAATGTCTATTCCCTCCATTCATATTACACAATTTTTTAATGAATATTCTAAAAGTCTTTGTAATTTTTTTTGGTTGTTTGCATTTTATGGAAATACAATTCATCGGCAAAAATAGAGCATTTTATTCTTGTTTTCCTAGTGTTTATGCAAGACATCAAATGTGCAAGAACTTCTAAGGCAATGAATAATAATGTTGACAGTAGACATGCCTGTCTAGTTCCTAATTAAATTCAAAGTCTTATTTTTAACAGAAGTATTGGTTTAATTTTATATTAAAACTCTTTACAAATTTTACATTTTCAGAATTTCAATAATTTGAGAAATGTAAAAATTTATTCATTTAACTAAACACCTTACACCCACTATAAAATGTGCTCTATAATTACGAGGATTTAATTGCCGAAGGTCTATATTTCTATGGTGTTGGTTGTTGGAAAAGAGCCTATATCATATTTTATTAGTATCTGGGGGCATATTTTACTTACATATAGAGTTGTATGTCCAAAACTATAAATGTTGAATTTTGTCAGATACATTTCACTATTGAAATGAATTGTTTATTTTAATGTTAATATAATATTTTCTGGATATTTAAATATTCCTTAAATAAACTCTACTTTTTAATGGTATATTATTCTTTGATATGTTCCTGAACCACTGGTCAATATTTTATCAAGAATTTTGTTCAGGGCACCTGGGTGGCTCAGTCATTAAGCATCTGCCTTCAGCTCAGGTCACGATCCCAGGGTCCTGGGATACAGCCTTGCATCTGGCTCCCTGCTCTGCAGGAGGCCTGCTTCTCCCTCTCCCACTTTCCCCGCTTGTGTTCCCTCTCTCCCTATCTCTGTCAAATGGATAAATAAATCTTTTTTTTTAAAAAAGAATTTTGTTCAATATTTAGAAGTTAAACTAGTCTATAGTCTCATTTTTATACTACATATTTATATATCTTTTTTACGTATCTTAAATATATAGTTATTAAAGCAATTTTGGTTTTACAAAATGGATTGGAAAATAATCTGTCTTTTCTATGCCCTGCACTACTTTAAATACCATTAGAATATTCTGATTTTTATTTTTTTTTAAGATTTTATTTATTTATTTGACAGAGATGGAAAGATCACAAGTAGGCAGAAAGGCAGGCAGAGAAAGAAAGGGGGAAGCAGGCTCCCTACTAAGCAGAGAGCCTGATATGGGGCTCGATCCCAGGACCCTGAGATCATGATCTGAGCCAAAGGCAGAGGCTTAACCCACTGAGCCACCCAGGCGCCCAGAATATTCTGATCTTTAAACCAAACCTAAATTCAGCGGTGAATCCATCAAGTCCCAATTGTTGATCAATAGTAAATATCACTAAGCACCTACTAAATTGCTGAAATTTAAAAGACTAACAATATCAAATGTCGGCAAGGGTTTGGAGCTTTTGGAATTCTCATACATCACTAGTGGTAATGTAAAAATGGGTCAACCTAGTCAAACTACTTTGATAGTTTCTGGAAAAGTAAAATATATCCACCACATAATCCAGATATTCCAATTCAACCCAAGAGAATTGAAAACGTATTAATTCCAGGATAAGTATACAAATGATTGTAGCAGCATTATTCGTAATAAGCTCAAAGCTAGAAACAACCTATTGTCCATCACCAGATGAAAGGATAACCAACTGTGATATAAACAAAAGAATACTACTTAGCAAAATAAAGGAATTCTTGATACATGCAAAAGCATGAATCAAACTCAAAATAATTATGCAGAGTATAAGAACCCAGACAAAATAACCATATACTGTATTATTCCATTTATATAAAATTATAGAAAATTCAAACAAATCTATAGTGAAAGAAAGTAGACCAGTGGTTACCTGAGACAAGAGAACCAAGGACTGGCGGATGGAGAGAATAAAAGACACAATAAATATTCTGGCGATAATGTATATGTTCATTATTATTGTTGCAGTGATGTTTCCATATGTATGAAACACTTCTCAGACTGTACTCTTTAAATATGTGCAGATTATTTTATGTCAATTATGTCTCAATAAAGCTATTTTAGAACTCCAAAAGTCCCTCTCTAGTCTGTAAAGTAACAAAAGATGAGAAACTTATAGAGACCAAGATGGGGAGTGTGTGTCCTCAAGTGAGACTGCCATGTGAATCTGGCTTCCTCTCATGTCAGACCAAGGTCTGTTGCAGCTGACAAACAAAATCTTATTGCTAAATCTTAAAAATTTCAGTGATACATTATGAAACTAAAGGGCAAAACAAGATAAATAAAAGTATCAGAGCAGCCATAATACATAAAAATATGAATCAACTGAATTATATACCTTTGACATTGACTGCATTTATGTCATTTAATATGATGATAATCATAATGTACTTGGTGCATATGTACCTTTAAATAAACTCAATTAACAAAGAGCATTCATCGACATTCATTCCAAACAACCATGTTTAATGATATCCTTAAGAATTAGGAGCTTAAATCTTGTCATTAATTTTTAAAGCAGTGTATATGAATTTGATTAATAAACTCTAGGTACTGATTAAGCTATCTACTTGTGTATGCATTTGCCTACCAAAAACTCATTGTAATTCAGCAACATCATTAACTCTAATGGTTATTGCTGAAAATGAGGGTGTTGTTAATATCATGGCCATCAGCATTAGCACATTAAAGACACTTTCCCACACAGCTCCCCTCCCCAGCTTTAGTGACTTGATTTTGTTTTGACAAAATGGAGAAGTATTTAATAGGATCTGATTATGATTTATAGCTATAGCACTTGAAATAGCAAAGGAAAATTCTTTATTCTCCTATAGAAGAATATATGAATACATTCCAGAACCTAATGTAGCTATGATAAATATTTTATGTATATAAATATGAAAATTTTTCAAGTTACATTGTTAAGTGAAAAAGTAAATTAAAGAATGATCCTATTTTAAAATATAAACCATAAGAGATGCTGAACTCAGAAACAAACAGGGTTGCTGGAGGGGAGGTGGGTAGGGGGAAGGGATAATTGGGTGACGGGCATTAAGGAGGGTACTTGATGTAATGAGCACTGGGTATTATATGCAATTGATGAATCACTAAATTCTACCTGTGAAAATAAATAAATATCTATATATTTTAAAAATTAAAACGTGAACCAAAATCACTCTATATTATATGCATAAGCCTTTTTTTTAGAATAGATATGAAACGATGCTTCCCAAAATATCAACATCAGTTACCTTAGGTTGGATGGCAAAGACATAGATTATTTCCCTCCTTACTATTAAAACATATAATTTACCTTTTTAATTTTTACAAAATCTGAAAAGAAATATTCTCTCTCAAAAACACTTAGTTTCAAAAGTCCTGGGAACAAAGTCTCTCTGAAAGTAGAAATATACAAATAACACTATTCATTCAAATTAGTAAAGTTAATTCAATAAATTATCAAATACTAAGGAGACATAAGTATGCTAAGTCTTACAACACTGCAAGATAAGTATCATTATCTTCATTTTACAGATGAAGAAAGTAAGGTTCAGAGAAAATAAGGTTTATTTTCAAAGTCACATAGTTAACAAATATAGAAGCTAACTCAAACGCAACATTATCAGCATATGCTTTGGGCAGAACACATTTGAATCTATCAAACATTTTAATACATTTATATTGCATAATGAAAGATGTCTTCATTCAACATATGTTTGATAAGCATCCACTGAATGGAAGGCATAGAAATAAGCAGAGATAAATGAGCTGGATGTGGCCTCTTCCATCATGATTTGGTTACTGAGTAACCAAAATCCAACAAATTGTGCAAATCCAACATGGACAAAATACAAACAAAGATGCATTTCTCTTTGCTTAGAGCATTGATGTTACTTCAACCACACAACCTATGTGCCCTCTTTTGCCAAGAAAAGAAAACATGTATGGGCTGCCTGGTTGGGGATATGTGTTGCCCACTGTCCTGACAAGAGAGTTCCCTAGGTAAAGCTCACTGGCATTTTTAGTTGTTTCTCATCTGACTCCCAAAAGACATACACTAATTGAATAAAGTTAATTGGCATTAACAAATATTTCTAAATATAAGGTATTGGGCCTGAAAATAGACTCAAGTGAAAGAGATAAATTCATGTCTCCCAAGGGATCATTCATTCCCTTTGGAGCAATTGTGCGTGTTTTCCAAACAGCAAGAATTATGTTAGAGTACTCTCACAAGCCGGGCCACTTCCATGTGGCCTATATAGGCTGTTCTACTGGAATTTGTGTTTTATAGTTTCAAACTTGTATGAAAATGATTTTAAAATTCTTGGATTCCTAAGTGAAGGACTCTTTTAACATTGCATCTAGTTGACTATCTGAAACAGGCACTCAGAAAACATATAAAATTAGTTAGCAATGGCTTTTTTTAGTAGGCATAATCCTAAGCATTTAATATGGTTGTTTTATGTGCCAAAAAGTATGTATATACACATATATGTATACATATTCATATACATTTGTTGCTAAGAAGTAGCAAGTTCAAATATACCACAGGTCAATCAAATACCTACTTCGTTATCCACTAATGAGATAATCAATACACAGTTTTATTTTTTTTTAAGATTTTATTTATTTATTTGACACAGAGAGAGAGATCAGATCACAAGTAGGCAGAGAGGCAGACAGAGAGAGAGGAGGAAGCAGGCTCCCTGCTGAGCAGAGAGCCTGATGCGGGCCTCGATCCCAGGACCCTGAGATCATGACCTGAGCCGAAAGCAGAGGCTTTAACCCACTGAGCCACCCAGGCGCCCCAATACACAGTTTTAAATCTATTATTTTTGAATAAGAATTGTATAATATATAATATATATAATTTGTTAGTATATACTTTGTAAAGTTGGGAAAGATGCCATTTATTCATTCATTCTCATTCTTTTTTAACTAAAAATATTTTATTTAATAAAATTGTTTATATACATTTTATCAACCCCATGTAATAATGGTATTGTTAGATAAACATAGATTTCACAGCCATTCACACAGATGTGCAAACATTTACTCAAACATTTGTCATTTTCTCACATTCATTCAAATATAATTATGCTTCTCAAATCCCAATGTATTCTTAAATATTACAATGACTTTTTTTTAGGAATAAACCCAACAAAGGAGATAAAAGATCTGTACTATGAAAAACATAAAACACTGATGAAAGAAATTGAAGAGAACCCAAAGAAATGGAAAAACATCCCATGCCCATGGATTAGAAGAACAAATACTGTCAAATGTCCTTACTACTCAAAGAAATCTACACATTTAATACAATCCCTATCAAAATACCACCAGCATTTTTCACAGAGCTAGAAAAAATCCTAAAATTTGTATGGAATGATAAAAGATCCCAATTAGTGAAAGCAATCTTGAAAAACAAAAGCAAAGCTGGAGACATCACATTTCCAGATTTTAAATTATACAGCAAAGCTGTAATGATCAAGATAGCATGGTACTGGCATGAAAACAGACAAATAGATCACTGGAACAGAAGAGAAAACCCAGAAATAAACCCACATCTGTATGGTCAATTAACTTTTGACAAAGCAGGAAAGAATATCCAGTGGGAAAAAAAAGACAGTCTCTTCAACAAATGGTGTTGGGAAAACTGGACAGCAACATGCAGAAGAATGAAATTCAACCCCTTTCTTACACCACACACAAAAATAAATTCAAAATGGATGACAGACCTAAATGTGAGACAGGAATTCATCAAAATCCTAGAGGAGAACACAAGCAGTAAACTTTTTGACACCTTTGAAAACTTATTGCATACGTCTCCAGAGACAAGGGAAACAAAAGCAAAAATGAACTATTGGGACTTCATTAAGATAAAAAACTTCTGCAGAGTGAAGGAAACAATTAAGAAAACTAAAAGGCAATCTACAGAATGGGAGAAAATATTTTCAAATACATATCCAATAAAGGGTTAGTATCCAAAATCTATAAGGAACTTATTAAACTCAACACCAAAAGAATGAATAACCCAGTTAAAAATGGGAAGAAGACATGAACAGACATTTTTCACTCATTCATTTTTGATTCAAGTAACTATTAACATTATGTATAAAGCAATGGGCCAGGAATTTTCAAAACACTTCAATGCTCACTAATTGTTTTAAATATAATTAAAGTATCAACTGAAGTAACTATAAAAAGTATTTTGATAACTGAATAACAATCTGAAGAATCCACACTTATAGAGGATTTCAGTATCTTACTCAATATCTATTAACACTAGTTCTACTATTTTATCCGTTGAATGTACTACTAAATGTTTTTACTTTTCAAAATCATAAACAAATGTTGACAAGTGTAAAAAGTCATTAGCTGCATTGATATCTTTCAAACCTGTAATGAAATGTGTTCTCAATGGGATATTAATTAATTTCAGAGACATACATTTCAGTTGATTACCCTTGAGCAAGACATAAATGCTACAGGACATTGCTGCTAAAGAGGTGTCTTGCTTTTGAAATAATAAGAATAGAATGAACTGGATTTTCTTTTTTATTTCCTTTTCTAAAAAAGGGGAGGCTATGAAGTTATTTTACTTCCAATTTTACTTAAAAATAAAAATGTCATCAAATAATTAGACCTTCTTTACCATAGAAATTCTACTTCCATAAATTTATCTTCAGTAATAATTATGAATTTGCATAGAGTTACTTAACAAAAGTGTCCTTCTAACACTGTTTATAATAACAAAATAATTAGAGGAAAACCTAACTATTAAATGGGAAAATTTATTCATATATAGTGTATATGTCTAAGTCTCTCTATTTTTTTTATTCAAATTCAATCAGCCAACATATAGTACATCACTAGTTTTTGATGTAGTATTCAGTGATTCATTAGTTGCATATAATACCCAGTGCTCATCACATTATATACAGTATATTTATATACTATATATTATATATACTTACATACATATGTAATTTTTTCATTGTAACTGGGTCTAACGATATATACCAAGATGCAAATAACAATCTGGGGTGAGTAGTGGTAGTAGTGTTCTTTCATTTTTGCTTGAGTATTCAGACTTTTCTAACTTTCCATAGAAGGCTTGTACTGTTCTTATGATGAGAAAACATTATTTGAAACAGGTATATTTTTAAAAATTTAATACTGAGGTTTTGCAACTCTTTTTTTATTTATTTATTTATTTTATTTTATTTCTATTATTATTTGCCCCAGGGGTACAGGTCTGTTAATCACCAGGCTTACACCTTTCACAGCACTCACCATAGCACAAACCCTCCCCAATGAGGTTTTGCAACTCTTAAGCATCAAATATATACTTCATTAATTAGTCCCTCCCCATTTTATGAGACTCAAGAAATGCAAAGTTAATCTCACTGCCCACCACAAATTTGTTTACCGACCTTCATGGCTTTCCCATCCCTTCTCAACATATATCCCAGAGACATCTTATATACACCATTGAGAAAGTTCTTTCCTCTGAATCTCAGTTTTTCTTCTCTGTAAAATGAAGGCAGTAGAGGAGCTTCTCTTTGTACATTAACATTTAATACATTTATGATATTCTATGATGGTCTAGGAAGTATTCCTAATATACCCCCAGACTTGGTTAGTTCAGTATGTAACTTTATGTCCTTACAGGTGAACTTAGTTTATTACTTTCCATTAATCAAATAAAAGCATACTCAGTAGGCATACATTTTCTCTTCTAGTATACTGAAACTTCTTAAAGAACAACCTTTGTAGTGGACATATATTGTTTTATCTCAAAAACCTATCCTTAGTCCATGTGATTTTCATGAAATCATGAACTCAAGAATGTTCATGTTACCCAGGCCTGTCAATCATTGCACTTCAAGTAATAGGTGTAAGTCCAGAGCAACATGAAAGAAGAGTTCTTACAGTCAACGTGTGAACACTGGGTGAGAGAATTTTATTTGTATTGGTAGATACTAGGTTATACCTGGACTTACTTGTCCAGCTTCGATAGTAAACATTCTGTTTTTTCAAGAATAATGTAAATCTTATATGTAACAAAAGCATGAAGGCCAAAGTGAAGCTAGAGCTGCTGACTTCCATTTACCCTGAATGCATAAAGAAAGACCATGTGAAAATCAGAGAATGTGGCCAACACATCGAAAGCATCAAAACAGAGAGATAGAGCGAGGAAAAGAAAANTTATCCATGTGAAAATCAGAGAATGTGGCCAACACATCGAAAGCATCAAAACAGAGAGATAGAGCGAGGAAAAGAAAAATGTTAATGACATCAGTTACATCTCTAGACCAAAATGTGACTAAATTGATCCCACACCCAGGGCTTCTAAGGTGTATAATAGAACATATTCCCTTTAACTATTTAAACTAGTCTTTGCTGAGCTTCTGGGCCCTGTAATTAGAAGAATCCTGTTGCCTAAGAATCAGGAATTAGCCTATTTACTTTTGGGGTTTTTTTTTCTCTTTTAGAGCTCTCCCTAATACCCACAAAAAATTCTATACCTTATAGCATTCACTATATTTACTGATTTAAATACATGAGACAATGTTTTCAACCACTTAATTTTTATCTTCTTTCAAGCCACACATAATTTTTTTATAGATTTCAAAAGAATAGCCAATAAATTCTAAAAACAAAGAAATATCTCAATTTGTAATACAAAGCTTACATTTCTAGTCTGGTGTCAAAGTTGGCAGACACTCTGTTCCATGGCAAATCGTCATTAAGCAACAGAAGAAGAAAAACTACTTATTTGTTTCCTATAAAATTACTGTAGGATCANCATAGCCAATAAATTCTAAAAACAAAGAAATATCTCAATTTGTAATACAAAGCTTACATTTGTGTCAAAGTTGGCAGACACTCTGTTCCATGGCAAATCATCATTAAGCAACAGAAGAAGAAAAACTACTTATTTGTTTCCTATAAAATTACTGTAGGATCAGAATTGGACATGTGCATCACTTCAAATCCTCTCTGCCTCATCTCTTAGTCCAGTCATAGATGTGGCCACAGCCCCTCACCTCCAGACTGAATGGGGACCCTCTAGCTTCTTCTGTCCAGGGTTCTCTGATGCCCCAGGCTGGAATGCCTATAGAAATTTGTTCCTCAATAGCAGAAATACAAAGGGAAAATGCAGGGAACTTAATACCTCTTGATTGCTGTACGGAAACCCAGGCTAAATTAGTTCATTTCATAATAATCTCAAAACTACTCCTCACTATGCTGAACCATGCTGACCCAATAGAAGGTTACTGGCATGGCCTTCTACATATCTACTGGAAGTGATCAGTCAACTTCAAAAAGCTACCAGACCATTTGTAGAAATTGCTGATGGATGATTTGGGGATTTTGTTTTGTTTTTTCTTTTCCTGAACTGGCTGATGAATGTGGTCTTCTAAAAAACAACCCATGATCCAGTGGCTCAACTTAGCCCCTGATGCTTCAATTTTAATTTTCATTCTCTTTACTTGTAATGAAAATATTTATTTGTAATAACATTCACTTTAACTTAGTTTTAGAGGCCATTAATTTTGAGCCCAAAAATTTCCAGCTATGACAAATTATTGCATCAAGACTCTTTGGCATATGAGAATCATTTAAGAAACTGATCTTTCAGCACAGTTCTAACAAATGAAAAACTCAGTGGCATTTCTGTTGCAATGTAGTTTGGCCTATCAATAGAAATGATCCTTTTCTTAATCACCCAACTATTTTCCTTTTCCTAATATTCTTAGCATAAAAATTCACATATCTATCAATTTTCTGGCTATAAAACATAATTAAATGTCTTGAACTTTTTGCTAAACATTTTAGGGCTTTTTTTTTTTTAAGATTTTATTTATTTCACAGAGGGAGAGAGATCACAAGGAGGCAGAGNTATCAATAGAAACGATCCTTTTCTTAATCACCCAACTATTTTCCTTTTCCTAATATTCTTAGCATAAAAATTCGCATATCTATCAATTTTCTGGCTAAAAAACATAATTAAATGTCTTGAACTTTTTGCTAAACATTTTAGGGCTTTTTTTACTCACTTGCTCATACCCATTAATGTTAGTATAAGATTTTATATACCTATTCTCAGTAAACCTATAACTCCACCATGGAATATCATTCTGTTTAATACTTGTGAGAAAATAGTATCATTGAAAAATGGGCAATTTATGCAGCCTATATAATATTATAATTTGTTTTCAAAGGTCAACTTAGCTGCCTTTCTTATACCTTTTATGAATTTAAACTATAACAGTGTCACTCACATTAAAGAAAATACAAAAGAGAGGCAGTAATGATGGCTAGGGACATAATCAATGTGGACATTAGTAATATGACAGAACTAGAGTTCAGAATGACGATTATTAAAGTGCTGGCTGGGCTCGAAAAAAGCATGGAAAATAATAGAGAATCCCTCTCTAGAGAAATAAAAACCCTTTCTGGAGAAATAAAAGAACTAAAATCTAACCAGGCTGAAATCAAAAAAAGCTATTAATGAGGTGCAATTAAAAATGGAGGCTCTTACTGCTAAGATAAATGAGGCAGAAGACAGAATTAGTGATTTAGAAGACAAAATGTCAGAGAATAAAGAAGCAGAGGAAAAGAGAGACAAACAACTACTGGACCATGAGGGGAGAATTCGAGAGATAAGTGATACCATAAGATGAAACAATATTAGAATAATTGGGATCCCAGAAGAGGACGAGATTGAGAGAGGGCCAGAAGGTATATTGGAGCAGATCTTAATACAGAATTTCCCTAATCTGGCAAAGGGAACAAGCATCAAAATCCAGGAGGCACAGAGAAGCCTCCTCCAAATCAATAAAAATAGGTCCACACCCCGTCATCTAATAGTAAAACTTGCAAGTCTTAGTGACAAAGAGAAAATCCTGAAAGCAGCTCGGGACAAAAGGCCTATAACATAAAATGGTAGAAATATTAGACTGACAGCAGACCTATCCACAGAGACCTGGCAGGCCAGAAAGAGCTGGCATGATGTATTCAGAGCACTAAATGAGAAAAATCTGCAGCCAAGAATACTATATCCAGCTAGGCTCTCACTGAAAATAGAAGGAGAGATAAAAATCTTCCAGGACAAACAAAAACTCAAGGAATTTGCAAACACCAAGCCAGCCCTACAGGAAATATTGAAAGGGGTCCTCTAAGCAAAGAGAACCTTAAAGAAACATAGACCAGAAAGGAAGAAACACAATATACAGTAACAGTCACCTTACAGGCAATACAATGGCTCTAAATGTATATCTCTCAATAGTTACTCTGAATGTAAATGGACTAAATGCCCCAACTAAAAGACACAGGGTATCAGAATGGATAAAAAAACAAGACCCATCGATATGCTGTCTACAAGAAACTCATCTTACACGCAAAGACACCTCCAGATTTAAAGTGAGGGGATGGAAAACAATTTACCATGCCAATGGACAGCAAAAGAAAGCTGGAGTGGCAATCCTTATATCAGATAAATTAGATTTTAAGCCAAAGAATATCATAAGAGATGAGGAAGGACACTATATCATACTAAAAGGATCTGTCCAACAAGAAGATCTAACAATCATAAATATCTATGCCCCTAACATGGGAGCAGCCAATTATATAAACCAATTAATAACAAAATCAAAGAAACACATTGACAAGAATACAATATTAGTAGGGGACTTGAACACCCCCCTTACTGAAATGGACAGATCATCAAAGCAAAAGATCAACAAGGAAATAAAGGCTTTAAATGACACCCTGGACCAGTTGGACATCACAGATATATTCAGAACATTCCATCCCAAAACAACAGAATACACATTCTTCTCCAGTGCACATGGAACATTCTCCAGAATAGACCATATTCTGGGTCACAAATCAGGTCTCAACAGGTACCAAAAGATTGGGATCATTCCCTGCATATTTTCAGACCATAATGCTCTGAAACTAGAACTCAACCACAAGAGGAAAGTTGAAAAGAACTCAAATACATAGAGGCTAAAGAACATCCTACTAAAGAATGAATGTGTCAACCAGGAAATTAAAGAAGAATTTTAAAAATTCATGGAAACAAATGAAAATGAAAACACGACTGTTCAAAATCTTTGGGACACAGCAAAAGCAGTTCTAAGAGGAAAGTATATAGCAATACAAGCCTCTCTCAAGAAATAAGAAAGGTCTCAAGTACACAACCTAACCCTACACCTAAAGGAGCTGGAGAAAGAACAGCAAAGAAAGCCTACACCCAGCAGGAGAAGAGAAATAATAAAGATCACAGCAGAAATCAATGAAATAGAAACCAAAAGAACAATGGAACAAATCAACAAAACCAGGAGCTGGTTCTTTGAAAGAATTAATTAAGTTTGATAAACCCCTGGCCAGACTTATCCAAAAGAAAAGAGAAAGGACTCAAATTAATAAAATCATGAATGAAAGAGGACAGATCACAACCAAACCAAAGAAATACAAATAATTATAAGAACATATTATGGGCAACTCTACACCAGCATATTTGACAATCTTGAAGAAATGGATGCATTCTTAGAGAAATATAAACTACCAAAAC
The DNA here is from genome assembly GCA_002007465.1 of Ailurus styani. Classification (NCBI taxonomy): domain Eukaryota; kingdom Metazoa; phylum Chordata; class Mammalia; order Carnivora; family Ailuridae; genus Ailurus; species Ailurus styani. The sequence goes on from LNAC01000074.1 coordinate 3,142,135, forward strand.
TGAACCAAGAAGAAATTGAAGACCTGAACAGATTCATAACCAGTAAGGAGATTGAAGCAGTCATCAAAAATCTCCTAACAAACAAGACCCAGGGCCAGATA